>CM065802.1:120296595-120896595 GCA_033398695.1 Orobanche coerulescens
TCAATTGTTAGCTTCCTTTTATTGAAGATCCTGTAAGCTTTGCTAATAGAGGAATATCCAACAAATATCCCTTCATCCGATTTCTCATCGAAGGTTCTAAGTTGATCCTTACCGTTGTCAAAACGTAACACTTGCATCTAAATATGTGAAAGTACGAAACTAACGGAGTTTTGTTGCTCCATACCTCATATGATGTTTTGTTGTGATGCTTGTTGATGATACAGCGCTCTTGTATATAGCACGCCGTATTGGTGGCTTCGCCCCATAAACGTTGTGGCAACTTGCTTGCGGCAATCATTGTCCTTGTTGCTTCCTTCAGCGTACTGTTCTTTCGCTCGGTAACACCATTTTGTTGCAGTGTACGGGCAGCTGAGTATTCGTGCTGTATTCCATGTTCCGAACAGTATTGCTCTATAAAGCAGTTAGTGAATTTCGTACCTCTATCGGAACGAATGGACACGATACTCGATCCTTTTTCATTTTGAAGCTTTCCCAGGTGCTCGGGCAGCTTTGATGTTGTTTCCTTCTTCTTGCTTAGGAAAATTGTCCAAGCATACCTAGAATAATCATCAACAATAACGAGACAGTATTTCTTACCTCCCAAACTTACCGGTTCTATAGGACCATAGAGATCCATATGTAGCATTTCCAAAACTCTGTGGGTGGAAATGTAGGATTTGCTTTTTAGGATGGTCTTGATTTGCTTGCCTTTCTGACAGGGTCCACATACGCTGTCTTTTTGGAATGAAACATTTGGTAATCCTCTAACCATTCCCTGTCCGGAGAGTTTGTTGATAGTTATGAAGTTGACGTGTGACATCCTCTTGTGCCATAGCCAGCTTAGATCTGCAGTGCCTTTGGCAACAAAACAAGGGATTGTGGAGCTCGTAGGCATCCAATCAGCAATATACATATTACCTGATCTGCTTCCTGTGAGCACAACCTCTTTGGTCAGGATGTTCTTGACTCTACAGTGATCTATATAGAACTTCACCGAGAACTGTTTGTCACAGAACTGGTTAATACTAAGTAGATTGTACTGTAAGCCTTCAACATAAGCTACATCGGTGACTTTGAATTTTCCTACAAGTAGGGTTCCCTCCCCTCTTGTTCTTCCTTTAGATTTTATCACCGAAGCGCACTTTTGGACCGCGACCTTCTACGTAATCTGGCATCTTTCTTTTACCTCCTGTCATGTGCCGGGAACATCCACTGTCAAAGTACGAGATGTCCTTCTCCAAAATGTCATGTATGCAAACATATTAGGTAGATTTAGGTCCCCTTTGATTGTTGGATCCATGGATGTTAGTGCCTTTAGGTACCCATATTTTCCTGACAGCAATAGGTTTACTATAGGATGGTTTAGGTCCGTAGTTGCAATTTCTACATGGGGCATGTACGTAGTTGCTATAACCATGATAATTATTATGCATGTAAAATTCAGGGTTATTATTAGTCCAGTACAAAAGCTGTCTTGGAGGTGGATCCATTTTGTTCGGCCTTACAACTTGCCTTCTGGGTCTCCAGTTGGATTCCCAAAGTTGTTGTTGATACTGTGAGGATACTTGCTTTCGCGATGGATAACGCGGCTCCTGTATCCAATATCTAGGCGTGCTGTACTGAAAGTACTGACATGCGGGCCTTTGATATTTGGATACAGCCTTCTTTCCGAACGGCTGTTGGCGCTGATGATATGCTCGGGGAGCATGCTGTTGGGTACGCCTTACAGGTCTGAATGGCTGGTGATTTCGCTGTCTGGAATATGACTATGGTGGAGGAATGGTAGCTTTTGCTGTTCGCGGTGGCAACTTTCGGTGCGGATGTGGACAGGCGAGTCAACCTCGAGCATTCGGTATGTTATGCATGGTGTATTACGTACGTAATACGAGTATGTTACTGTAGCAAGTCAATATATGTATTACATATGCTACGGAGAAGGGATTACGTACATAAGTCTTTGAACAAAATGAGTCAGTGACATCTGGACCGTCATTACGTACGCTACCAAGGTCAGATAGCGTACGTAAGTGTGTGTTACGTATGTTAACCTTGGTGTGTTACGTACGTAACGAGTTGGAGGTTTGTATAAGTGGACGCCCGTCATTTCACTTTTCTTCAGAATTGCATTTCGTTTTCGCCTTCAAACACTCAGAGATGGAGTTTTCAGTCCTTCTAAGTCAATTATGAGCTTGGAAATATGGGATTGGAGCTTGAGATATGGGGATATCATTGATTATTGAGGTGGTCACTTGTGTATTTCATCTTCTAAGAGGTATGTCGTATAATCCTCTCTTTCAATTCGGAATTTTGATGTTGTTGTTGATGATTAATTCATATGATGCTAGTTTGTGGAGTTGTTATGATGATTCTTGGTATTCATGGGAATTTTGTTAAGGAGGATGATGATATGATGATTTATACCTTGATTATGTTAGTTATGATGATAGAATCATAGTGTTCTTGGTGTTCTTGGTAGTAATGTTGCGAATCTTGATGTTAGGAGAATTGTATATTGGAGAATATGATAATATACACCTTGAATTGTGGGTGAGGATGGTTTATATGTTAGAACACATCGGATTACATCGTTTTGTTGGTTACAAACATGATTATGGATTAATTCATGTTCTTGGAGAACTCCTGAGTTATACATGTCGTGATTTTATGGAAAATTGGAAGGATTTCGGTTAATTTTGGTATATGATTATTCGTGATGATAACCGGTAATTGTATTTCTATGAATTTACAAAGATGAGCCATGTTAATCCGTAATTAAGATTTAAGTCGGAATCAAGAATGTTGAGACACTTGTTAGAATTGATCAATTATCGAATTGCGGCTTGTATTTGTATTGTTTTGGCTGTAATGGTTTGGTTTCATATACAATCGAGATATCGTTGAACCGTTGAGTTTGATTGGTTGGTCATATCGGTTGTTGATTGTTACCGAACGTATCGTTAATTGATTATTTCATTAGGTCGCGATAAGTGATCATTGATGATAACCGTTGTGCTATGATTGGAATTAGAGAATGTGTGGATCGCCTTGGTCGGGGCTGCGGAGCTTGTAGATGAAGACGACGGGCTTGGTAACAACTTCATCGTATCGGTATCGAGGCAAGTTATGCTTGCTCAGTTCATAATGTTTAATAAATGGTTTCGTTTTCATTTCATTTATGATTCATATAGCAATGGTATCATGGAATATGGATTGTCGAGATGATGGTATGTATATTATGCTTGGACTGAGATAAATCATAATGTATATGATTTTAAAGACGTCTAGTGGAAACAGAGACGTGAATTATATTTGGTCTATTGTATGAGAAGTTAGATATCAAGGCTAGTTATCATTCCGATACTGAACTCTAGATGGTGGTTTGGTATTAGTAATGAACTGTACTTCATTTTGGATTGTTCGGATAACCGTGTATTCGTTCAGGGCTGTTGGTCGTGGAAAGGTTAGCGTCTCCAGCTTGAGGTAAATATTGTTATATTATGATAATCATCCTATTGCATAATTGCATGTGTGTGTTGATGCTTCATGTGGTGAGTGTGCATCATTGCTTGTTACATATTGTGATTGCATGAACTATGTTAGGGGATAAGACCTAAATGGCACCTACGTTCCAGGGTATTCCTGTGAGATACTTCTATGACCATTGGTTGCGACCTTGGGGTATTTTGTGATTGCATGAACTGTGTTAGGGATAAGACCTAAATGGCACCTACGTTCCGGAGTATTCATGTGAGATGCTTCCGTGACCCGTGGCTGCGGCCTTGGGGTTTATGTGCTAATATTATATGCATTGTCGAGCATGCTGCGAACTGTTGTCTGACGGAAATACGACGTTGTGGTCGTGTCGGTCTTTCATGATCGAGTTATCATTGCTCACTTGGAAAGTCTTCTGATCCTTGTTAGATATGCGTTTCTTTGAGATTCGTTGTCATGTTGTGTCCTGATATGTCTGGAGTCAGATACGTTCTGATCGGTCATGTGTAGGATTTTTAGGGCGGGCACGTGTAGCATGTGTTGGTTTCGACCTCATATTGAACCGTGCATAATTCGTGAGGCTGATTAGGTACGAGACCAGATGTGTATCTGATCAATACCCGTGGTTGGCTTGTACACGGACACATTTCCAGATCGGGCATATCGTGATGTCCATCTTGAGTCTTATTGATTGGTCGTTCATAGCCCATGTATAATCGGATCTGTTTGATAGTCGGGTTTGTCTTCAAAATCCCGTATATATGATTTGTATATGGTTGACAATTTTATTCTCTCGTGTATCAGTCCCTATCGATCCTTTATCGATCTCGTTTGGAGTTACCATATCGTTAGTAATCTTGTTTGTTGTTGATTCCCTAATGATCTCGTTTGAAGTTTATCCTATCGTTGGTAATCTGGTTTGTTGTTGATTCCCTAACGATCTCGTTGGAAGTTTGTCCTATCGTTGGTAATCTTGTTCATTATTGATCCTTATTAATTCCGTTTGGAGTCTGCCTTACCGTTGGTATTCTCGGTCGTTGTAGATCCTTAATTGATCATGTTGGAGTTTATGTTAGGCGTATTTTTATGCGCTTATTTATCATTATTTTATATCCATTTTTGAGCCCAAATCTGCTTAAATGAGCTTTTAAAGCACTATTCTTATATGTTTTGTAGGAAATTGGAGTTTGGAAGCTCGAACGGCGAAAAACGGGCCAAAACGGCGATTTCTGGTCATGAGCCGCGGCACAAGGAAAGCGGGCCGCGGCACACGAAGGTAGCTAGCAGAGCGCCGAGTGGACTGTACCGGGGGCCGCGGCACAAGGATGCTGAGCCGCGGCCCAGAAGGAAAAACGTGCGCCTAGGCATAGGCACTGAGCATGGTGAGCCGCGGCACAGATTAAGTGAGACGCGGCCCACGGGGCGGTTTTTGATGTTTTGGCCACGGTTCTGGGCCGTTTTTGGAGCCGGTTCGCAACCTAATTCCCGGACGCGTTTTGGAGGCTGATGATAGTTATAAATAGGGGTTTAAGGTCTAAAAAACGGGATATCATCAAATAGGGGGAGGAATCGATCAATTGGATTGAAGAACACAAGAATCCGGGGAGAGCGGAAACGAAGAGATTTGTGGGCGACGACAAAACCATGGATCCCTTACGGTTTTTCTGAAATTTTTCGCATCTTATTTTCTAGATCTATTTGAGTAGGATTGTGATTGTAGCCGATTACATGACGGTTTGATTTATTTATTTTTATTTCAATTCACTCGTTATTCGTATTGAATTGGATTCTTCTCACTGTTCTCAATGCTTTCAATTGTCTGGCCAATAGTTGAATTGATTTGAATATCTTTATGGATTCGGGAGATAAAATTTAGGCATAGTTCTTGTGAGAAAAATCATGATTTTCGTGAGATAGGGATATACTCATGAGAATTGTGAAGCCTGTTTATTATGGGGATTCATGAACTATTTTAGCTATTAATTATCTAATTCGAATAGGAATATATCCAGTTAATAATTATTAGTATTTTCTATCGACCTTGGGAGAGGCTTTAGAATAATTTAGGAATTCCTAGCTTACAATTAATTGAATAAAAGTGAATTGAATTAAATAAAAATCATTCCTGATTGTTTGAGGTGAAAATCATAATCCTACGCCATTATTATTGTTACTATTATTATTTTCTATTTATTTTTCTGCAATTAGTTTAGAAGTAAATTCTATATAATTGTTCTTCAAATAAAATTACGAGTTGACTATATTTTGGTACTTAGTGAAATCAGTCCTCGAGGGAACGATATCTTACTTATCACTTTATTACTTGTTGACACCATGCACTTGCGGCATAGTGTGAGGGATTTCCTCACAACAAGTTTTTGGCGCCGTTGCCGGGGATTGATTTTTCGTTAATATCATTACCAAGCGACTCTAATTTTAATTTGAAGTTTTTTTTCTTTAGTCTCTATATTTTTATTTTTATTTTTTCATTATGTTTTCCTTTGATTATCGTGACCCTTGGCATTTCATAAATTTCGATGATCTTAATAATTTGCCTAATAGGGTCAGTCAGCCCCCTCCCGCGAAACAAAAGACCATGCTTGAACAATGTGTAGACGCTCTCCAAAATCCTGACAGTACCCCTCTTGAGCGAGAATGTGCGAGTCGTGGTCTTGAGATTCACTATGGTTATTTTTCAGCTCATCGATTTAGTAGTGAAGTTGAGGGAGAGGTTGAGAAGAAAGACATGCTGAGTTTTAGGGTCGATCCCCCAGCACCTGATAATTACGTAAAGTGTGATGAGGTTGTAGAAGAAGTTATCATTGATGATGTTTCCAAAGAAATTTCATTAATTTGTCATCAAATTTCGAACAATAAGGTGAACACTTTTGTGCCTAAAATTTTATTAACGGTGCCACGCATAATTTTTCCTAAATCCCTATTGGGAGAGATTGACCCCATTACTTTTGATTTTGTTGAGGCTGATTCTTTGAGTTCTAATGAGGTTGTACATGATAAGTCTTTATTATCTACCCATTCGAACTCTGCTTATTTTTTCGTACCTTATAATTATTATATTCTTCCATTATTTTTTGGTTGTCCGCATAATTATTCTTACTCATTATTTTTGGTAACTAGGCATGAACCAAAGCCTGCCTTGTGGAATAAGAGGCTTATAGATTGCAAGAAGGGGGCATTTGGCAATCTCCCTAGAAAGAAGCCACGTTAATTTTTTTTTGCCACGTCGTGCTCAAGACGTAAAATAGAGCGCTTGATGGGAGGCAACCCATCATTTTTACTTGCTTTCTAGTTAGTTGTTTTTATTTGATTTTTCGTTAATAATTTTTTTTTCCCTTTGTTTTGTTATTTCATTTGGATTCGTGTATTCTTGTTGGCCCTTATTTCTCTAATATTTTTATATAACCCCAATGAGTTATTATCCTTCATATTCTAGTCTTTCTTGACCTAATGTCTATAGTTATTTCATGACTAGAGACTAAGTTTGGGGGTCCCTGGTGATGTTGGGCATTAATTGAAGTATGATTGACAGACGATTCCACTCGGACATGTGCTGGCATTCAAGAAGACATTTGGAATAAGATTCACTTTTCCTTATCTCTTTTATTTTCACATGAGTTTTATTGTTGATGATTTTATGTGTAGTGGAATAAATTAAAGCATGCGATATTTTCTTAATTTTTCTTGGTTATAAATTGCGATTTCATCATTGCTTTATTGTCGTTGCATGATGTTGATGGTTTTTGCCAAAAACGTGAATTTTTCGTGAATTTTTTCGTGCTTACGTGTGTAAAACTGATTTTATGATACTGATTTATTTTTGAAGAAACGGTTGACTTTTAGTCGAGTTGCAGTCAGCGATATCTGTTTCCGTTGAGTATTCATTTAAGTCTATATTTTTCATTATTGTAGAAATTTTAGCAGATAAGAAAGGAGACATACGTGTTTTCAAATCGCCGTCTATACGTTTGGTTATACTTTTCGCGTAGCTAGTCGTCCAGTAATATGAGTCTTGTTGGCATAAATTGAGTTTAGAGTAGGACAGTTTTTCCCAAAAAGTCGAGAATTTATATATGTTCTATGATGGGAAGTCTAGTAACCGGGGGTATTCACGTGACCCGTTGTTTACTCTCGCGTAAAACGACAACCCTGAATAGACTAATGATTTAGAAATATCGTATTTTCGATGATGGGAAGCCTAGTAACCGGGGGTATTCACATGACCCGTTGTTTACTCTCGCGTAAAATGGCAACCTTGACATGCGGGAATTGCTATTCGAATTTTTCTCCGCTGTAGAGGGGGACTTAGTAACTAGAAGCATCCATGTGCCCCATGAGTGTCTTTTACGTCAAACGGTTCCCCAATATATGAGAATGGAAATCCACCCTCGGATTATCCCGATGAAATATCCCGAGATCCGAACTTAGTGGTTAACTCGAATCATTATTATGATCATACATAAGGGAATGCTGTCCGAGGAGTAATTGTGACGATGAAACTCTTGAAATTATGCCATTAGATTGTGGGACTGGGCGAGTTGGCTTGTTTACTCTAACCCTTCATATTGACGGTCGGTTAAATTCACGCTTGTTAATCTTTGAGCTTGATTTTCTTCATGAATGATTGAGTAGCACTAAAAATGATTACTTTGTGGAATCAGCGTCCTTGATGTGACTCACTATTACGATGCTCGTATTATTCTATGAGATTTTCAGGGTAGTATTGATTAAGTTGAGCACTATGGATTTGCACGATCATTCATGATACTTTTTTATTTGAAAATTGATTTTTGCTTGAGGACAAGCAAAGGCTCAAGTTTGGGGGTATTTGTTAGGCGTATTTTTATGCGCTTATTTATCATTAATTTATATCCATTTTTTAGCCTAAATCTGCTTAAATGAGCTTTTAATGAACTATTCTTATATATTTTGTAGGAAATTGGAGTCCGGAAGCTCGAACGGCGAAAAACGGGCCAAAATGGCGATTTCTGGTCATCAGCCGCGGCACAAGGAAAGCGGGCCGCGGCACACGAAGGTAGCTAGCAGAGCACAGAGCGGACTGTACCGGGGGCCGCAGCACAAGGATGATGAGCCGCGGCCCAGGAGGAAAAACGCGCGCCCAGGCATAGGCGCTGAGCATGGTGAGCCGCGGCACAGATTAAGTGAGCCGCGGCCCACGGGGCGGTTTTTGATGTTTTGTCCGCGGTTCTGGGCCGTTTTTGGAGCCAGTTCCCAACCTAATTCCCGGACGCGTTTTGGAGGCTGATGATAGTTATAAATATGGGTTTAAGGTCTAAAAAAAGGGATGTCATCAAATAGGGGGAGGAATCGATCAATTGGATTGAAGAACACAAGAATCCGGGGAGAGCGGAAACGAAGAGATTTGTGGGCGACGACAAAACTACGGATCCTTTACGGTTTTTCTGAATTTTTTCGCATCTTATTTTCTAGATCTGTTTGAGTAGGATTGTGATTGTAGCCGATTACATGACGGTTTGATTTATTTATTTTTATTTCAATTCACTCGTTATTCGTATTGAATTGGATTCTTCTCACTGTTCTCAATGCTTTCAATTGTCTGGCCAATAGTTGAATTGATTTGAATGTCTTTATGGATTCGGGAGATGAAATTTAGGCATAGTTCTTGTGAGAAAAATCATGATTTTCATGAGATAGGGATATACTCATGAGAATTGTGAAGCCTGTTTATTATGGGGATTCATGAACTGTTTTAGCTATTAATTATCTAATTCGAATAGGAATATATCGAGTTAATAATTATTAGTATTTTCTATCGACCTTGGGAGAGGCTTTAGAATAATTTAGGAATTCCTGGCTTACAATTAATTGAATAAAAGTGAATTGAATTAAATAAAAATCATTCCTGATTGTTTGAGATGAAAATCATAATCCTACGCCATTATTATTATTATTATTACTATTATTATTTTCTATTTATTTTTCTGCAATTAGTTTAGAAGTAAATTCTATATAATTATTCTTCAAATAAAATTACGAGTTGACTATATTTTGGTACTTAGTGAAATCAGTCCTCGAGGGAACGATATCTTACTTATCATTTTATTACTTGTTGACACCGTGCACTTGCGGCATAGTGTGAGGGATTTCCTCACAACAGTTTACCGTACTGTTGGTATTCTCGGTTGTTGATCCTTTATTGATCTTGTTGGAGTTTACCGTGTCGATGGTATTCTCGGTCGCTGATCCTTTATTGATCTTGTTGGAGTTACCACATCATAGTATTCTCGTTCGTGGTTGATCCTTGCCGATCTTATGTGGGGTTATCATGTCATTGATATTCTCGTTCTGATGCATTGGTTGGTTAACATTATCGATTGTGTGAGCATTCATGCTTTGTATTGATATCCGGGACTTGCCATTGTCTCGGGACAGTTGATCTCCAGAGGTATTGTGTGATATCGGTTTATGTTTATGTTTGAGGATCTTGGTATCGTTTCGGATACAGTACAGATGGTTATTTTCAGATTCATTCATTACTTGAGAATGCAATGTGCGAATTGAGGTAAGGGTTGAATTGATTTGAGATTCCACGGATTGGTAAGGTTACTACGGTAAAGTTACATTAGAAATATTCTTACCTTGTAATTACATTGATATGTAGTTGTATTTGATGATGTGATCGTTATCATTGTTGAGTATTATGGCTGACCCCGTCGTGTAATTTATCTTTTAGGTACTCGGAGTTCAAGCTAGTAGCGGTCGTGAAGGGATGAGCTTTCCGGTTATACTGGCTATGGCTTGGTTATTAGGATCGAGTATTCTTTCTGGTTTTTATAATTCCGCTGCAAATGTATTTAATCATGTCTCTATCCGTTGCGTGTGTAATTTTATTATGGCTTTCAATATTTTTCCAACTTGTGTATACTTTCTAAATGCCCTTCTGGCGTCTTTGCCTTGTGCTTTCAAATGATATTTTCTGACGGTATTTGGGAACTATGTTTTGAAAAACATTTGGGTAGTTAAAACATTACCGTCTTTGCCTCTTTGGCGTATTTGAAACGTTTGCAAAAATGATTTTAGCCTTGTGGATTCCAATATGGGGCCCACGGCGCTGTAATATTCCCGGTTGGATTTGGGGGTGTTACAGATATGCACTACTGTTGTATGCATAACCTATGAATATGCAATCAACTATCTTTTGACCAATTCTTACTTTTTTTGGTTCTGGTACTTCAACCTTTGCCAAACACCCCCACACTTTAAGATATTTGAAAGAAGGTTTCCATCCTTTCCATAACTCATAAGGAGTTTTATCTTTCCCTTTGTGTGGCACTTTATTCAGAATGTGGTTAGCTGTAAGAATAGCTTCCCCCCACATGTTCTGCGGCAACCCTGAACTTATTAATAAAGCATTCATCATTTCTTTCACGGTTTGATTTTTCCTTTCATCAACTGCATTTGACTGAGGAGCATAAGGAGCAGTCGTTTGATGAATTATGCCCGAATCACCACATAACTGTTCAAACGGTGCTACATACTCACCACCTCGGTCACTTCGGACTGCTTTTATTTTAAATTTCAGTTGATTTTCAACTTCATTTTTATACATCTTAAAGGCCTCAATTGCTTCATATTTGCTTCTCAAAATATACACATAGCAATATCTTGTGCAATCTCTATAAAAGTGATGCAGTATTTTTTACCTCCTCAAGTTTACACAAATTTTAAGTCGCACACATCAATGTGAATTAATTTTACAGCAGTATTCCTTTCCACTGAATGAAAAGGAGGATTGACTTTAGCTAGGTTCTTTGTAGGGGACTCGGCTGCAAAGGCAACCTTTTTCTGCTGGCTCACTGAATGATGAGCAACGCAGATCAAACTTAAAGGCCTTAAGATCTGAGAATAGCTCTTAGATCTTTATTTTTTTTAAGATCTTTTGATTCCCTCATGGCTACTGCCTTCATGATCGATTCTGGGGTGAGAGACCTTAGGATTTTTAGTGTCGTCTTTCGGTTGCCATAAGTTTTACCGATAGAGTTGATTTCATTATGATTTCGATGTGAGACCAAGCTGATGTCAATGTAAAATCACCCGAGGAGGTAAGTGTCCAACACATGCTTTCCGTGTCCTCCTCAGCAATGGGAGTCGCGAGAATCTCCTGAATGAAGTGAGGGGTAAATCATAACTCCTCTCCAAGAATCGTATCGATCTTACTACTGTCCCAACTCCCATGGTCCCAAAGCTCTCGAATTCTAAGGTGGGGTCTACCAGTAATCTGAGTATAAGACGAAATAGGCCTATCCCCAATCCAAGTGTCATACCATAAACTAACCTCTTTGTTGCCACTACAAAGAGTCTAAAAAATGAACTCCTGAGCCTGAATACCCACGTGGAGGAGTCGGCGCCAAGGGTGGCTGGCATGAGCTTTAAGAGTAGTATGCATAGGCATAAGAAGGCAGGTAAAGTGGTATTTGTGGAGAATAAACTGTGACCACAAAGATGTGTCTGCGCGAAGATGCCACCAGATCATAACTAAAAGCTCTCACCATATCTGAAAGGCTCCGAATCCCGAGGCCTCTCTTAGAGACCAGACGACGAATATGACGCCAACGAACCCAATACATCTTCCTATTAGGACCAACGGCACCCCAGAAGTATCTCACAATGATCTTCTCGAGCTCCTGGATAACAGTCCGGGGTGGTACCATCACATGCTGAAGTGAAAATGAGTCATACAGAGAGTGCTCTTAATAAGTGCCAAGCGTCCCCCAAAAGTAAGGTGGCGATAGGACCAACTAGATATCCTATCCAACATTCGTTATTTCACCCCAGCAAAGAGCTCTCGTATCATAAAGCCTTTGTAGAAGGGCACACCAAGATAGGTATTGTGGACATACTCCGCTTGCATGGTACTCCGAAGACCATTATTTCTGATCGAGATGGTCGCTTCGTGTCACATTTTTTGGAAAGCGGTTCATCGAGCCTTGGGAACCGAGCTGAACTTTAGCATAGCTTATCATCCTCAAATTGATAGACAGTCCCATAGAACTATCTAAATAGTAGAAGACATGTTGAGATCTTGTGCCTTAGATTGGTCTAATGATTGGGAAATTCATCTGCCGTTGATTGAATTCACCTACAGCAATAGTTGGCATGCTTCCATTAATTGGGACCGAACCAGAGTTGATAGTGCAAACGCAAGAGAAGGTAGCTTTGATTTGTGAAAGGCTGTTGACTGCCCAGAGTCGGCAGAAGTCTTATGCAGACTTGCACCGTCGCCCGTTAGAGTTTTGAATTGGGGATCACATACTTCTGAAAGTTTCTTCTACCCGAGGAATTTTTCGTTTTAGGAGGAAAGGAAAGGTGAATGCAAGATATATCGGACCATTCGAGATTCTTGAAAGAGTTGGGGAGTTGGCGTATAGGTTGGCCTTGTCGCCATCGCTGAGTCATGTTCATAATGTGTTTCAAATATCTAAGTTACGGAAGTGTATACCGGATCCCAGTCATGTCATCGATTTCAGCGAGATCGAAGTAGCTAATGATGGCATGTTCGAGGAGAAGCCAATTAAAAAACTCGAGAGTCGAGTCAAGCAATTGAGGAATAAACCCATCTCTCTGGTTAAAGTTCAATGGTCACGACATGGAGTCGAAGAAGCAACTTGGGAGACTGAAGATAGTATGAGTCGAGATACCCGGAATTATTTTCATCTTAAGTTTCGAGACGAAATTTATTTTTAGAGGGAGATTATGTAATATCCCGATATTTGATATGTATTTTATCTGTATTTGAACCTTGCGACATTACGTATGTCGTATTATTAATCCGAGTATGATCCTCCGTATTTCACAGTCCGGTGTTGGCGAGTGTATGATTCCATTAATGTTAATGCATGCATATACTTACACGTAATTAGCGCACGCTAAACAATGAGTGTAGCATATGCTAAAATGCGTAAATAGTGCATGCTAAAGGTTGTCACTTAGCGTACGCTATGTGTGGTCAACATGATTGAGCCAAGGGTGGTAGGTGAGATCGGATCATGAATATTGGATAGGGACATGTCGGGATGAACCTGGATGGCTTTTGGAAAAGTTGAGTCAATGGTGTCTATCGCATGCTATGAGAGAAATGTTAGCGCACGCAAAGTCGAGTACAGTGAGGTCAGTAAGCTTCATAAAGTCGTTAACGCGTGCTATTAAGGGTGTTAGCGTATGCTAACTATTATATTTAACGTACGTAAAGGTTATTCAACGTACGTAAGGCCGATGACAGAAAGAGACAGTGGACTGTGAGCTCGTTAGTGCACGCTAATATGAGATAGCACATGCTAAGGGTCATTTCCTATAAATAGGACATTACCTCTATTTCATTTCTCACTTTATCCTTTGTCCCATTTCCAATCTCTACGACTTGTAGAGTTACTCTCACGATGTTAACCCCTAATATCAGCCTCTGAACGTTATTCTTGGAGGCGATGAGCGTTGGAGATTAGCATTCAAGCATCCTATGTTGACTTCTACCAAGTGTTTTGTCATTTCCTTCCATATTAAGGTATGTGATGTTGGGATTCGGTGCCTAAATCGAAGGCCCAGCGGAAGCGGTAAAACAAAAATTAATTCGATCCGAATCCCTACGAGGATCGATCGCGCTACGTATATACAAATATATAAACGAAAACACAAGAGATGTAAGAAACGAACCCTTGTAGTCTGTTCATAAAATGGATTCCTTCTCTTGAGCTATTCCCCAAGCTTTAGTTATATATCCCTACAATCCAATGTGCTCCAAGCCCTTGGATGATCCAACGTCGAAAATACAACGCCTCTACTTTCCACGCATCGGAGAAACGAACGGGATGAGACGATCACCTTGCTATCCTCCAAGGATATGACTAGAGCTAGGATGATGAAGCTTTTGATTATATCACTCTAAGTGTATAATCTATATCTCTCAATTTTATCTCTTGATATTTTCTCCAAGAAAACTCTCAAGAACATTGAATAATATTGAAGACTTGGAAAATCAGTTTTTCCCCTTTCTCTATCTTTAACTCACGATTGAATGCCACACTAAGAAGTGAGAGCAAGTCTTCAATATATTCTACCTATCACCTAATCAAATCACCTTTTAAGACAAAAAGAGATTTTCATCACTCAAGGTCTTAAGTCTTGCAATATAAAATTTAGACAAAGACCAAGAGGGATTAGGTGATGGGGTGGGGTGGCCATATAGAAGGAAGAGATGAGTTCGGTGCGCTCCGGAATCCCGTGAGTCTAAACAGATAAACTCCGATTCCGTTCCGATGTATTTATATCGATTAATTAATCCAATTAATTAATCATATCAATACATAATGACATAATTAATTTCTCTAAGAAATAATTATATTCATGAATTAAATTAATTACCTGGTAATTATTTAATTCACTAGGCCATAAATTAATTTATCCAATAAATCAATTTAGACATCCAATATCCCAAATTATATATCCAATATCTAATATTCATAATAAGAGAATTAGCTCGATTCATTCCGTCGTCAATCCTATTGCGTGACTCGGTAGGTTCGTCTCAGTCAGCAATGGGAGGAACCAAAGAGTAGTAGCACCACCTTGCCAGCCTGGCGGCCTACACTGTACCCCAACTGAGAACGAATGATGGGATCATTCAAGAACACTTCTGTCGTGAATACCAGTATACGTATAAACCCTTCTCTCAAATGTCCCGATCAAGTTATAGGGTCACGGCCAGTCAAACCCTATCTGTACTTGACGCTATGCATACGTTAATGCAAATCAAGATTATCGAGCTCTCGTGTATCCAATACAACTAGCTCCAATGCTTTGGCCAAAGACTTATGATCTCATCTGCCAGTAGCCGCATAGGACATATAACCTGCTCACAAACGGGAGAAAGAATTCTATCTTGGTATTCAATAGGACCTGCTACTTGCCCGTCAATATGCACGTCAAGGTTGACCCCCGCCTTCCCGTTTACAGGGTCGAACTACTCTAATGAAAATCTTGACGTAACAAGCACATCCCTACTAAATCCTCAAGTCGAAGGTTCACGAATACCTGTCACAACCTTTCGATTCCGTCATTGACTGTCCCAAAGTGAAATCCGTGTGACGAATCGAGGGTGAGTCGGTTCGAGTATACTAATCCAATTAGCATACCTATAACGTGTGATCCCACTAAACCATTAGTGTTCGACAGGCACTCTTCATGTCAAAGAACACGTCATACATGTCTTCATATAAACTTAACGCCCAGTCAAGTTTCATCGACTTGCGAACGTTTAAGTATTTGAGTTATAAACCTTTCCAGTACCGAACCCCTTATCCAATAAGGAGTGGAACATTTTGCTCTCAAATACACGGACTAGTTTCTATATGTATATTTATGAGTTAGGAATGCCAGTGACTACCAGTAAATAAAGAAACATCCATTGCCTTATATTAATGATTTACATAATTACAAGTACAATGCCCTCACTCAACATCCCCTAGGTGGCATTCGAGGGCATACTCCCAACAATCTCCCACTTGCACTCAATGCCACACACTATGGTATCTAATACCCATGTTCTCCAGATTATGCTCCAAGCTAATCTGAGAACGTGGCTTGGTCAGTGGATCAGCGACGTAGTCGGCTGACTCTACTCTATGCAGCACAATATATCTCTTTACGAACAAATTCTCTTATGAGATGATACTCTATCTCTCAATATGTTTTGTACCATTATGAAATCTCGGCTCCCAGGCCTGTGCTACCGCTCTATTATTATCGTATAAAAATGAAAATAGACAGTGCAGCACAAGGTGTCATGTGAAGTTTACCCAGTAACTTCTTAACCCTTCCTTGGAGGCCTCTGAGGCCTCTTTATACTCAGCCTAACAGGTGGAACCAGCAGTCACGCTATACATGGCACTATGCCATGATACTGCTCCTCCATTAAGGGTAAATGTAGCCAGAAGTAGACATAGAATCGTCTTTCTGTCCTTGGAAGTCCAATACAGTGAATACCATTACATTCAGTTCTCCACCGCCGTATTTAAGAACCAGGTCTCTAGTCCTTATAAAGTACTTGAGAACGTTCTTTTCTGACGATCTAATGTTCCTTAATCAAGTTAGAAACCTACTTACCACGCTCCCAGCATGCGCAATGTCAGGTCTCGTACACAATAAAGTATATATAAGGCTACCCAATTTTCGAAGCATATGGTATATTACTCATTTCGTTTCATTGTTCCACACTATGAGGACACATCTTCAAGGTGAGTTTTATTCCATGTCTGATCGGTAGGAACCCTCTTTTAGAATCTTCCATCTTAAATTGCTTTAAGATTTTATCTATAGAGGACTTGGGAAAAAATCTTATCATTCTCTTCGATCTATCCCAGTAGAGTCGAATCCCAAGAATATAGGTTTCTTCTCCCAAGTCTTTCATGGAGAAATTACTCGAAAACCAAGCTTTCACAGAACTGAGCATTCCCACATCATTTTTTATTAGTAGAATGTCATCTACATATAGTACTAAGAATGTGATCTTGCTCCCACTAACCCTCTTGTATGCACAAGGTTCCTCTTGATTTTGCATGAAGTTAAACTTTTTGACTGTCTCGTCAAAACGAAGGTCCCAGCTACATGAAGACTGCTACAGTCCATTTTATGGAGTCTACATCCACCATTGCTAGGTCATAGGTCGCGGGTCGGTCTCTTGTTTATCACCTGGAACCTCGTGGAAACCCAGTTCCTCCAAGTGCATTAAACTATACCTCTCAGGTAATTGAGACACCCTACTAGACCTACGAGGCGGTTGTACTTGTGTTTTAGAAAGTTCGGTTCCATTTTCTTGCACAGGTGTCTCTTGAGGAGTTTCATTGTGTTCTTCCAATGAAATATTTCTACCTGCTCCGCCTTCCTGAATGAATTCTTCTTCCAGGAAGTGTGCATGCAAAGCAACAATGATCTTTCGATCTTTGGGCATGTAGAATAGATAACCCATTATCTTAGATGGGAATCCAATGAAATGTCTCCTCACGGACCTCGCTTCCATTTTGTCCACCTTAGTTTTCTTGACATAGGCGGGACATCCCCAAATCCTAATGTGATTAAGACTTGGTTTCCTGCCCTCCCACATCTCATATGGAGTTTTAGGAATGGATTTGGAAGGACATCTATTCAAGATATATGCAGCAGTCAAGAGTGTATACCCCCACAGGTAAATTGGTAAGTCAGTATAGCCCAGCATGGCCGAGGAGTACCTGGAGGTGTTAGTTGTGAAACTATTCCATGTTCCTTAAGGAACTCGTCAAACTCCATACTCATATACTCGCCACCCCGGTCCGACTAAAGTGATTTGATATGATTACCAGTTTGTTTTTCGACTAGGGCCTTAAATTCCTAGAATTTCACAAAAGGCCTAAGATTTATGTTTCATTACGTATATATAACCATACCTAGTATGATTATCTGTAAACTTAATGAAGTACTGATATCCGTCATGTGCTGCTTCCAAAGCACCACACACATCGGTATGGATTAATCCTATATTATCAGCGGCTCTTTCAAAAGTCCATGTGAAGGGGGACTTAGTCATTTTGCCTTTAAGGCAAGATTCACAAGTGGGAAAGGATCCGATCCCAATGGACCCATAAGTCCATCCTTTTCCATTGTGTAAATCTTGGTCTGACCAACATGAACAAGTCTAAGATGCCATTTCAAAACTTGATTAGTTTCATCCCTACCACGCTTCCTAGTCATAGTATTCACAACGGCTTTGTTATTGAGGTTTAGATGATACAATCCATTTAACATTGTAGCAGTGCCCACTAGTTTATTTATAAAATAAATTTTGCAGGAACCATCACCAATAGAAAATGAAAAGCCTTTCCGATCCATGACCGTAATGGATACAATGTTTTTATGCCCCTTGGTCAAAACAAGTACATCTTCTAAAGTCAAAACAAAGCCGGATTCTAAACCCAAAAAAGTGATCCTATGTCGGTTGCTTCGATACTATGCCCGCTTCCGACAGTAACCATCACTTCCCCAGCTCCAAGCTTTCTACTTTGTTCCAGATCCTGATTCACGGTATATGTGAACTAGAACCAGAATCCAGTATCCAAGAAGTAGAAAATACAGTAGCAGAATAATTTGTTTCCAAAACTAAAAGTTCTGTACCTGAAGCGCCATGAAGAATCGGACAGTCTCTTGCCCAGTGGCCCAGCTCACCGCACTTGAGACATGCGTTCTTTTCTTCTTGCTCTTTGGAACCATCGGGGCCTTGCCCTTACCCTTAAGGTCCTCGACTTTTGGTCCCGTCTGCTTCTTGGTCTTTTTCTTCTTGTTCTTGGACCTCCGAGATCCAGAAGAAACTAGAAGGGCAGACTCCTTCATTCGCGGAGTCTTCATTTGAGACTGAGTGATCACTAGTTTGTTCATTAGCCCAGCTAAGTTACATGCAATCTCATTGCAGTTGAAATTCAGAACAAACTATGAGAAGGAATCAGGGAGAGACTGTAGGATAAGGTCTATTTGAAGAGAAGTATCCATCTTAAAATCAAGAGCCTCCAATCTCTCGATCATGGATATTATTTTTAGGACGTGGTCCCCAACCTTCTCATCTTCCTTCATCCTTGCACCAAATAGTTGCTTGGATATCTCATATCTAGCAGTTCGACTGTGCTCAGCATAAAGCTCGGTTAAGTGAGATAGAATCTGCCTAGCAGAAGTCATTTTCTCATGAGCTCTCTGAAGCTCATTAGACATGGAAGCCATCATATATGCACGGACTTTCGTCATCCTTAACCCACTTTTCGTGGTTTTCAATCTCTTCCTAATTGGCTCTTGTCCACACTGGGGGCGCCGGAATGTCCGTCTCCAAGTTATCCTAGTGCCTCTATACTTAGGACTATCATCAGATTGCGTAGCCAATCCAAAAAGTTATGTCCATTCAAGGTGTTCTTTTCGAGTAGAATTGCGAGATGATTCATTGTCATATTGAGAGTTATGTCTACATTAAATATGACAGATTAATTAGTGACTCATTCAATTATGATCTGAGTATAGAATTAAGGTCTTTTCTATCCTTGTTACCCAGCTGCCACTATTTTTATTGGAATAACACACTCCCATGTGAAATCTGGAAGTATCGTCGCTCTTCTTCATAGTGGTGATCGAGTTCTTTATAAATCTTAATAGAGAGCAACCGAATAGGTTTCTAGTCTATTAATTTTCATAAAAAGTAGTGTCCAACACCAACCCATCTAATGGATGATTCGATCTTCTTTTTTCCCTTGTTCACTCCCCTCAACCTATACGGTTTCTATGGTTCGTGAACAAGTTAAGTTTACACCATCGACACAAATCCGTTTCACAATTGAATCTTATCCGGCAACCTATCAGATTTCTAGGGATAAAATTTGCCCAACTGGAGGCTTCCAATGCGCACCCGGTAATTTATCCATCCTCCCCGAACGACTACCCCGATAACTCGGAAGCATAGCACATCCGGTTTGGATTTCAATTTCTAGAAAGCTCGATGGAGGGAAGTAAAACCTTGAAACCTGATAAACTTAATAATTTGTCGTGGGAGAATTTTCGCGATTAATGTTACACTTTGCCCATTAATTCATTTAAGTGCGTTTGTAGCATTCATACAATATGAACAACCATTCACAACCTAGTTGCTAACATGTGGTTCATGGACCGTTCCTAGAAAACAAAAACTCCGTAATCTAATTACAAGTCTTCATCTTGAATCTTCATCTTCTCGAAACAGATCTTTATCCGGTCTTCTTACATATAAATTTTACGTTGAAAATTGCATCCTAGATACAAATATTTCTAGTAAAATAAATAGGCTCAAAACGGCCTTTACAACCCAATCGATTCAAAACTAAGTCCACGAACCACATCCCCATTCAAAAGAATTTATCTAATAAATACTATATAAATGGAAAGCGTAGATATACATTGATCCAATCAACAATATGAACCGATCCAATCGATACACACAATCAGTAATATGAAAACGTTCAAAATAATTCGGTCGATCACAAGTATTCCAATATATCAATGTTCCCTTATAAAATGATATACCATAAATAATTTTAATCATATTAAATCCAATTTAAAATGTGGGAAATTATTTTTAGGAATACACGAAGAAAACAAGCCCGAAACGGGCTGGACCGCGCCCGAAAACACATCGGGCAGCACGTAGGGCTGCCCAACAGCCCTGGGCCGCAGCCCCCTAAGACCTGGGCCGTGGCCCCCAGTCCAATAAGTCTATAAGTGGGCTGCAGGCCCCCTTCTTCCGGACCACTCCCGGACCGTCCAACGGCAATTCGGGGCTACTTTTTTTCGACCGGATATCCTATATCTATATTTTCCAACAATCATATCTTCAATATAAATCACATTTTCCAGAAATTAAAGATTTATATTTAGACATAAACTTACGAAAAATACAGCTAGAACGAACGAAAAACATATACCACAATTATGACTATAAATGATTCCAAATCAATCACCATCTAATCAAGCATTCCAAATGCCATATTGTATATATGATCGCAAGACCTACGCTCCGATACCACTGTTAGGATTTGGTGCCTAATTCGAAGGCCCAGCGAAAGCGGTAAAATGAAAATTAATTCGATCCGAATCCCTACGAGGATCGATCGAGCTACGTATATACGAATATATAAACGAAAACACAAGAGATTTAAGAAACTCACCCTTGTAGTCCATTGATTAAATGGATTCCTTCTATTGAGCTATTCCCCAAGCTTTAGTTCTATATCCCTACGATCTAATGTGCTCCAAGCCCTTGGATAATCCAACATCGAAAATATAACACCTCTACTTGCCACGCGCCAGAGAAATGAACGGGATGATGATTACCTTGCTATCCTCCAAGGATACGGCTAGAGATAGGATGATGAAGCTTTTGATTATAGCACTCTAAGTGTATAATCTATATCTCTCAATTTTATCTCTTGATATTTTCTCCAAGAAAACTCTCAAGAACAATGAATAAAATTGAAGACTTGGAAAATCAATTTTTCCCCTATCTCTATCTTTAACTCACAGTTGAATGCCACACTAAGAAGTGAGAGCAAGTCTTCAATATATTCTACCTATCACCTAATCAAATCACCTTAAGACAAAAAGAGATTTTCATATCACTCAAGGTCTTGAGTCTTGCAATATAAAATTTAGACAAACACCAAGAGGGATTAGGTGATGGGGTGGGGCAGCCATCTAGAAGGAAGAGATGAGTTCGGTCCGCTCCGGACTCCCGTGAGTCTAAACAGATAAACTCCGATTCCGTTCCGATGTATTTATATCGATTAATTAATCCAATTAATTAATCATATCAAATACATAATGACATAATTAATTTTTCCAAGAAATAATTATATTCATGAATTAAATTAATCACCCGGTAATTATTTAATTCATTA
Organism: Orobanche coerulescens; assembly: GCA_033398695.1. Classification (NCBI taxonomy): domain Eukaryota; kingdom Viridiplantae; phylum Streptophyta; class Magnoliopsida; order Lamiales; family Orobanchaceae; genus Orobanche; species Orobanche coerulescens. The sequence goes on from CM065802.1 coordinate 120,318,573, forward strand.
GGCCGTAAATTAATTTATCCAATAAATCAATTTAGACATCCAATGTCCCAAATTAGATATCCAATATCTAATATTCATAATAAGAGAATAAGCTCGATTCATTCCGTCGTCAATCCTATTGCGCGACTCGGTAGGTTCGTCTCAGTCAGCAATGGGAGGAACCAAAGAGTAGTAGCACCACCTTGCCAGCCTGGCGGCCTACAATGTACCCCAACTGAGAACGAATGATGGGATTATTCAAGAACCCTTCTGTCGTGAATACCAGTATACGTATAAACCCTTCTCTCAAATGTCTCGATCAAGTTATAGGGTCACGGTCAGTCAAACCCTATCTGTACTTGACGCTATGCATTCGTTAATGCAAATCGAGATCATCGAGCTCTTATGTATCCAATACAACTAGCTCCAATGCTTTGGCCAAAGACTTATGATCTCATCTGCCAGTAACCGCATATGACATATAACCCGCTCACTAACGGGAGAAAGAATTCTATCTTGGTATTCAGTAGGACCTACTACTTCCCCGTCAAGATGCACGTCGAGGTTGACCCCCGCCTTCCGGTTTATAGGGTCGAACTACTTCAATGAAAATATTTACGTCACAAGCACATCCCTACTAAATCCTCAAATCGAAGGTTCACGAATACCTATCACAACCTTTCGATTCCGTCATTGATTGTCCCGGAGTGAAATCCGTGTGACGAATTGAGGGTGAGTCGGTTCGAGTATCCTAATCCAATTAGCATAGCTATAAAGTGTGCTCCCACTAACCATTAGTGTTTGACAAGCACTCTCCTTGTCAAAGAACACGTCATACAAGTCTTCACATAAACTTAACACCCAATCAAGTTTCATCGACTTGCGAACGTTTAAGTATTTGAGTTATAAACCTTTCCAGTGCCGACCCCCTTATCTATTAAGGAGTGAAACGTTTTGCTCTGAAATACACGGACTAGTTTCTATATGTATATTTATGAGTTAGGAATGCTTGTAACTACCAGTTAATAAAGAAACATCTATTGCCTTATATTAATGATTTACATAATTACAAGTACAATGCCCTCACTCAACATCCTCTGAGTGGAATTCGAGGGCATACTCCCAATATGTGATGCTTTACCAACCTATAGTTCATGTTCTTAGTGATGATTATGAGCATGCTACTGAGGTTATTGAGCTTAGTCTGAGCCTTATGAACCGAACAACAAGTTTAAGAGGACTGGATTGGTTAAACTTATATTTTTCGTCGGAAATAGCTGAACCTTGATTATGCCTATCATAAGGAAGCAATTTTCAAAGATTATAACCTACCTTGATGATGATTTCGTGATGATTACATGATGGAGATGATGATTTCGTGATTAGTATATGATGAACGAATTATGTATGTTATCACCTAGACTGGGTGAATTCGAGATGATGAACGTAGGGATCGTTCTTTGAGTATAATCTAGGGTTTCTAAAGATTATTCGGATTGATAATCTTCATATGAATGGTTAGAACAGTATAATCATGTTGTAACAATCGTGATGAACGTAGAACTTGGATTAGACGAATTTACTTGCGGAAAACATAAGTGGGAGTAACTTAGAATTCGGTTGAACGTACTTACCGTGTTATGAATTCGTCTAGATAACTGATACATGCATTAGGAATTGATGGGTAGATTTGGAAGTAAATTGTAATGATTTGAATGTGCTGGAAAACTCATAGACATCAATGTGTTATCCCCGTTATGACCTTTCATCTCGCATGTAGTATGGTATTCATTCGACTTAGTGTCATCGGAGTAGTTAATCGGGAATCGGTCGAGCAATGACCATCATTAGAACGTTTATTATATTCGTGTGATAGTCTTGTTATGTAAGTCATTATTTTTTGTTTTTTGTAAGGTTCGAGCTTTGCGAACGGTTGATCGAAGGGGAGATCTTCGAGTTTGTTGAAGGCGTTAAAGTATTTATTTCTTGCCATCTTTCTAAGGCAAGTACTTTAATTACGTTTTATGTATTGATGTTATACATGTTGTCGTGCATATGTGTTGTTGTTGTATGTCCAGTTGTATGTCCACCTCGTGTTGGTCCAATGGGATCATCCTGGGATCTTTGCTAGCATGCACTGGATCATTGGACAAGTTTTCCCATCTCGTGTTGGTCCGACGAGATTATCTTGGGATCTATACAGTGAACGCTGGATCATCGGAATTACCACGTGTATGTTGTGTCATGTTGTGGTTATCATATTGTGTATGGTGAGTCTTCTCGTAGTAGAGACTCGTTGTTAATGTTGTCGTTGATAATGTTGTCAATATTATTCGTGAGATGTTGAATAACGATTGTGGTATAATTATCGTACTTGTACTAGCATCATTATGCGGGGTAGACATTTGTTGTATGTTCAGGATACAGGAGGGCGGGGAAACAACCACTAGAGCTGCATGATAACGAGGGTGCAGGGTGATGTTACGACCGGGATGGTTTGTCAGATTGTGTTTTCGTCTTAGTAAGTACTCGAGTACGCTGTTGTTTTGTTTATCTTTTGAGTTCTGCTCTCGGGTATTGGCCGATTTGTACTTTCAGCCTTGTGATGTAATAATAAATTTTACGGTTGGTATTTAATAATGTTGTTTTTAAATTCTTAGCCTAGTAAATCCCTATATCTAGGATTTACGGCGCTGCACTAATCGTGAATATCTCGGGGTGTTACAATATGAAACATACCTCAAGATATGCAATGCCACGACAATCATGTCAGCCTAATCCGAGATCAGATCAATACACATACGGACATGGTCCTAACACAAGACCTACAAATGCATACTCATATGACAACGTCAATATGCTCACAGCAATAACAACAATGTATTCTTATGGTGTAATCCAACGATCCAGCGCGCACAACATAGATCCCAAGATGATCCTTTTATATCAACACGAGGTGGATAACCAACAATATATATGCGCAACATCAACACATGGGTAATTCGATGATCCAGCGTTCACTACACAGATCTCAAGATGATCCCGTCGGACCAACACGAGGTGGACAACGATCCAGCGCACACAATATAGATACCCAAGATGATCCCGTCAGACCAATATTTGGTGGACAAACAACAACAATGCACAAATGCACGATAACAACAATACACACATGCGTGACAACAACAATACATGAATGTATCACAACATGATTGACACTAAATGACAAAAATGATTAAAGTACTTGCCCCGAGTCCTTCGAGAGTAATCTCGATGTCAAAACCATCACCAACAATTTCCTCAATATTCAACGATCCAAAAGTACCTTATATTGTAGATAACTCATATCCTCGTCATTACCAAAATATATCCGCGATACTCAAGCATACCAATAATGAGCATAAACCATATACCTTATATTTTAACTCCAAAATCCTGAAGACAACATACTATCCAAATCTCCAGAATTCATACTTATACTCATTGCTATATGAATTATAAATGACATGAAACCGAAATCATTCATTAAGTATTATAAACGGAACAAGTGATAACTTGCCTCGATACCGATACGATGATAGTGAAGCCGATACGAATTCCTTGTCGTCGTCTACAAGTTCCTCGGCCCCCGGACAAAGCAATTCACGAAGATCCTCGAACTCGACCACACCATGTTATTCTAATCAACGATCAATCCTCACAACCTCTTCAAAGAAAGAGGTTGATTCCATTTCCAATCACTCCCAAGTTCAATATTGTTAAAGATTATCAACTCCATGATTCTCAAGTGTTTTGGAACCTCAAAACCTCCTAAACTCTCTCTATCGGATGAAGGGAAGAAATGGCCAAAATGAATAATAATACCCAACTGCAAATATATATAATGTACATTATTAGCGTGCGCTAAAAATTACCTTTAGCGTGCGCTAAACCAGTCCGGTAATAAGCTGAGTTTCTGTCTAACAACTTTAACATGCGTTATTATCACAAGATAGTGTGCGTTACTTGCCATAGCGTGCGCTAACTGGCTTTGTTAGTGTGCGCTATCGTAGTCCAGAGGCTACTGCCTTACTTGCACAATGATTTATGTATGCATAACTCATGCCATAGCGTACGTAATATCGACATTGACTTGCTACAGTAAAAGACGCATTAGCGTACGCTATTCTCCATAGGTAGCATGTGCTACTCATAGTTGACTCGACAATCTTCACCTACTCCGAAGATTCTTGGTTCCACGCACCGAAAGTAAACAACAAAGTTGGGATTCCCTTTTTGACTGATCTGCAATTAGCGAGCATTAAGCCCATGCTTAGTGTGCACTAATTGTCCATAGCAAGCATCCATTGACCTTATCGAATCATGCACCGAAAGTAACCGGGTCCACAAATTCATTTTGCACTTATCTGCATTCGCGTGCGCTAACCTTAGGCTTTAGCGTGTGCTAGTCTTCGCCTTTAGCGTGTGCTAAGCCTGCACATTAGCGTTTGGTATGTCCTTCAATTAGCATACGTTAATCAGGCTATACTTAGCCAATTCTAATTGTTCCTGTCTGTCGTCTCGACATACTAGATATGTATACATGACATCATGAATACATATATTCATTCCAATAAAATTCTAATAAGAAACAAAATATCATCAAATGCATTTGTCGACCAATTATGTCAATTGTACCAATACAACTGTCTCAGTCCTTTAATTATGTTATCCATGTTGTGAAGATTCCATACTGTGCAATATAACTCGGATAAAAATAACATTAAACAACCATTGTAGAAATTCAGGATATTACATACTACACCACTTAAAATAGGTTTCGTCCTCTAAACTTGCAATCCGTCCTAAACAACAGCCCAACCAAGATATCCAAGATCATCACGGAGACAAACAATCATCACCACAAGCGAATAACCAAAACAGTATACTTACAAGTCTATGAAGTCACTTATCTTTCGTAATTACTAGCAAATAACTCCCCTTCAACGCCTCAACACGCTTACCATCACAATTTCACGAATTTCAGCAAAATACATCGCTAAAACTCAACTATGCAATAATCTATCTGTGCCAAATCATGTCTGCCTGATCGCACAATCAAATCCCAATCCTGATAAAAACTAATAATACATGATACATCTGTGAAACAACTTCCCAAAACAATGGCGACAAATCCCGAAACACCGACACATAGTCTGAACGCTCATACGATCAATGACAATGATCAACAAATAAATTAACCGAGAATAACATCGACATGATAAACTCCAATACGACCAACCAAAGGTCAAAACACAACCGAGAATATCATCAACATAATAAACTCCAATACTACCAACGAAGGATCAACAATAACCAAGAATACCCTCACATGGTAAGATCCAACACGATCAACACAGAACCATAGGGACAGATATACGAAAGAATTAAATTCTCAAAACGTTACACAAATCACATACAGTGGAACTCAAAGACACCCGACTGTTGAACATACCCTTCGGGCGTATGAACAACCAGTTACAAACCGTCGAACATACCCAATCATACTCCAATCAATATGGCGCAAAATTCAAAAGTCACTATAGCAAAATCACGCTACTACCACACTAATAGAGCCATATAGCCATATGCCCCGGTTTCACAAAACCCAAAGTTCCAAAATCTTATTATGTACTGAATCTACAACATGCAGTTATTTCTCTTTATCTGATCAACCAACCGGTTATCCCTTAATAATCCAAGCTACCATGCTGAAATTCGAATCTCTTTTCATCGTACCATACTGATGTGTTATCCATCTCATGAGTCTTACTCAGAACTTCACCATGATATGTATTATGCACTACGTTTGTACGTATATCAATCATATTTTCAAAACGGCCTTGAAATCATATAAACTTGTCAATAAAAAACAATTTTCGAAAGTTCTTTCAAGACTTTCAAAACTCAAAACATGTATATATTCGTAAGACTACAAAAATTAATTTCCAAAAAGTTGGATCTCTTATATGAAGCACTCGATGACAATTCTTTTCGAATACACATGATTAAATAAAATAAAATTATGCAAATGATTGACCACATTCATACTCCTGTATACCAATTCGGCTCGTCACCAATTCCACTGACATTCGGTCTGAAAATCGTATGATAGAATCCAAAATCTTATTGTATAGACCCGGTTAAAATCATCTTTTCCACATATGACTTGCTATATCGACCATTATTTTCATTCTGAAACACTTCAACTATGGCATGATGAAACATGTTTTTAAAGACAACAATATTATCTCTCAAAATAAATTTAAGAAAATAAATTTTCATGACAGCGAGAAAAATAGTTTATTCAAATATATCATGTTGAAAAGTATCATTTTCAAATGTTCAAAAACAGTTTCATATATCTCAAAATAAACTAGAATGACTTCATGTTCCTCTCAACAATCCATAACATTTTTCCCAAATACACAACTCCATTTTCCAATTTTAAACGACATATGGATTTTCCATAATCAAAGCTTCTCAAGATCATCGGTATTGTCTCAACTATTATATTCTGCTACCTCATAAAGTTACAAATAGTATTCTTCTGAATCTCAAAGCATATCAACTTATAACTGTAATTAACCTCAATACAATTCAAAAATCCAAATACTTACAGATCGTGAAGTTGAAGATTCCCCGTGATACTGGCACATGTCTCAACCATAGAAATATACTCGATACAGATATTTTTCAAAACATGCATTTTGCAACATCCATTCAACTCAAAATACGACACCTCTCCAGCCAAAGAATGACGTTAATACCATTTGGATAAGTTTAAGACAACCGCAGTACCACACTGGTAAACCACATAACACACAAGCCCGAATGAACAACAAAAATCCAGGGCTCTAATACTTGTCAACCGACAACTCAAATGGCGTGACAAAAACACGACTCGACTCGTCCCGACAGCCTAGGTTTCCACAACCTAAGCTCCGATACCATATTCTATAACACCACCAGAGCCATCCGAGAATATTACAATGTCGTGGCCCCGAAACGGAACCCACAAGGCTAAAAGACATTTTTGCAACCATTTCAAATATGCCTAAGCGGCGTTGATGGTAATATCATTTTAAATATTCAAAGACTCTATGAAATTCATTTATCAATACTTCCGGAAAATTGAATTTGAAAATTCAAGGCCAAAATGCCAATACTCAACAGTTTAAAGGCATACGTTAAGCCATCGCTTACATGTACCGACAAAATAGTTTAGAAAACGATTTTCCAAAATAACCTGAGTTGCAAAATACTAAAAGGCTATTTTAAAACACACTCGCAGTGGATATAACAAATAATTAAAAATACTTTTGCAGCGGAACAACAATCAGACAAAATCCTCAATTCTCAGACACATGCCATAGCCAGTATCCTCCGGGAAGCTCATCTCTTCACGACCACTACAAGCTTGATATCACAAGAACCTAAAAATAAAGCCCACGACGAGGTCATCCATAATATCCAATAATGATAACGATCACATCACGTCAATAATTACATATCAATGAAAATACTACGTAAGAATACTACCAATGTAATCTTACCTTCATAAATTTACCAATTCGTGATAATTCTCATCATATTCCACATCTCGTATTCTCAATACCCTAATGTATCGTACATAAACATTTGTATCGTATCCCGGAAAATATAACAACTCCGTCCAACCCAATCCATGGATAATATCATGAAATCTCAACAACACAATCGGTTTCCAATCAAAAGACACTTACCAATAAGGAAAATGGAACATACCTCAAGATACACAATGCCATGAGAATCAACTCGGTCTAATCCGAGATCAGATCAATACACATACGGACATGGTCCTAACACAAGACCTACAAATGCATACTTATATGACAACGTCAAAATGCTCATAGCAATAACAACAACGTATACTTATGGTAATCCAGCGATCCAGCACGCACAGCATAGATCCCAAGATGATCATGTCAGATCAACACGAGGTGGATAACCAACAATATACATATGCACAACAAGAACACGTGGGTAATCCGATGATCCAGCGTTCACTACATAGATCCCAAGATGATCCCATCGGACCAACATGAGGTGGAAAACCCATCTAACGATCCAGCGCACACAGCATAGATACCCAAGATGATCCTGTCAGACCAACACTTGGTGGACAAACAACATCAATGCACAAATGCACGATAACAACAATACACACATGCCTGACAACAACAATACATGAATGTATCACAACATGATTGGCACTAAATGACAAAAATGATTAGAGTAGTTGCCCCGAGTCCTTCTAGAGCAATCTCGATGTCAAAACCATCACCAACAATTTCCTCAATATTCGACGATCCAAAAGTACCATATATTGTAGAAAACTCATATCCTCGTCTTTACCAAAATATATCCGCAATACTCAAGCATACCAATAATGAACATAAACAATATACCTTTTAATTTAACTCCAAAATTCGGAAGACAACATACTATCCAAATCTCCAGAATTCATACTTATACTCATTGCTATATGAATTATACTCGAAATGAATCCAAAATCATTCATTAAGTATTAGAAGCTGAACAAGTGATAACTTGCCTCGATACCGATACGATGATAGTGAAGCCATTACCAATTCCTTGCCGTCGTCTACAAGTTCCTCGGCCCCCGGCCAAAGCAATTCACGAACATCCTTGAAATCGACCGCAACATGTTATTTTAATCAACGATCGAAATTGGTTGATTCTCAAGGTTGATTCCGTTTCCAATCACTTCCAAGTTCAATATTGTTAAAGACGATCAACTCTATGATTCTCAAGTGTTTTGGAACCTCGAAACCTCGTTTAAAACTCTCTCTACAGGATGAAGGGAAGAAATGGCCGAAACGAATAATAATACCCAACTGCACATATATACTGTATGTTATTAGCGTGCGCTAACGATTACCTTTAGCATGTGCTAAACCAGTCCGGCAGTAAGCTGAGTTTCTGTCCAACAACTTTAGCGTGAGCTATTCTCACAAGATAGCGTGTGTTACTTGCCATATCGTGCGCTAACTGACTTTGCTAGCGTGCGCTATCGTAGTCCAGAGGTTACTTCCTTACTTCGCACAATGATTTACGTACACAAAACCCAAGCCATAGCGTACGTAATATCGACGTTAACTTGCTACAGTAAAAGACTCATTAACATACGCTATTGTCCACAAGTAGCGTTCGCTACTCATTGTTGACTCGACAATCTGCACCTACTCCAAAGATGCTTGGGTCCACACGACGAAAGTAAACGACAAAGCCGGGATTCTCTTTTTGACTGATATGCAATTAGCGTGCATTAAGCCCATGCTTAGCGTGCGCTAATTGTCCATAGCAAGCATCTTTTGACCTCATCGAAACATGCGCTGAAAGAAACCGGGTCCACAGATTCATTGTGCACTGATCTGCATTAGCGTGCGCTAACCTTAGGCTTTAGCATGCGCTAGTATTCGCCTTTAGCGTGCGCTAAGCCTGCACATTAGCGTGCGTTATATACTTCAATTAGCGTACATTAATCAGGATATACTTAGCCAATTCCAACTGTTCATGTCCGTCGTCTCGACATACTAGATACGTATACATGACATGCTGAATACATATATTCATTCCAATAATATTCTCATACGATAAAAACATCATCAAATGCAATTGTCAACCAATTACGTCAATTGTACCAATACAACTGTCTCAGTCCTTTAGTTATGTTATCCATATTGTATAGATTCCACACTGTGCAATATAACTCGGATAAAATTAACATTAAACAACCATAGTAGAAATTCAGGATATTACATACTACACCACTTAAAATAAGTTTCGTCCTCAAAACTTGCAATCCGTCCTAAACAACAGCTCAACCAAGATATCAAAGATCATCACGGAGAAAAACAATCATCACCACAAGCGAATAACCAAAACAGTATACTTACAAGTCTATGAAGTCGCTTATCTCCTGTAATTACTAGCAAATGACTCCCCTTCAACGCCTCAACACGCTTATGTGAATTTCATGAATTTCAACAAAATGCATCGCTATAACTCAAGTATGGAATAATCTATCTGTGCCAAATCATGTCTGCCTGATCGTACAATCAAATCCCAATCCTGATAAAACTACTAATACATGATACATATGTGAAACAACTTCCCAAAAAAATGGCAACAAATCCCGGAACACCAAAACAAAGTCCGAACGCTCATACGATCAATGACAATGATCAACAAATAAATTAACCGAGAATATCATCGACATGATAAACTCCAATATGACCAATCAAAGGTCAAAATACAACCGAGAATATCATCAACATAATAAACTCCAATACTACCAACAAAGGATCAACAAATAACCGAGAATACCCTCACACGGTAAGCTCCAACACGATCAACACAGAACCACAGGGACAGATATACGAAAGAATAAAATTATCAAAACGTTACACAAATCACATACAGTGGATCTCAAGGAAACACACCCGACTGTTGAACATACCCTTCGGGCATATGAACAACCAGTCACAAACCGTCGAACGTACCCAATCATACTCCAATCAATATGGTCCAAAAGTTAAAAATCACTATAGCAAAATCACGCTACTACCACAACAATAGAGCCCTATAGCCATATGCCCTGGTTTCACAAAACCCAAAGTTCCAAAATCATATTCTGTACTGAATCTACAACATGCAGCATATTTCTCTTTATCTGATCAACCAACCGGTTATCCCTGAATACTCCAAGCCACCATGCTGAAATTCGAATCTCTTTTTATCGTACCATACTGATGTGTTATCCATCTCATGAGTCTTACTCAGAACTTCACCATGATATGCATTATGCACTACGTTTGTACGTATACCAATCACATTTTCAAAATGGACTTGAAATCATATAATCTTGTCAATAAAAACCAATTTTCGAAAGTTCTTCCAAGACTTTCAAAACTCAAAACATGTATATATTTGTAAGACTACAAAAATCAATTTCCAAAAAGTTAAATTGGCTCTCTTATGTCAAGTACTCGATGACAATTCTTTTTGAATATACACGATTAAATAAAATGAAATTATGCAAATGATTGACAACATTCATACTCTAGTATACAAATTTGGCTCGTCACCAATTCCCCTGACATTCGGTCGGAAAATCACACGATAAGATCCAAAATATTATTGTATAGACCTAGTTAAAATCATCTTTTCCACATATGACTTGCTATATCGACCATTATTTCATTCCGCAACACTTCAACTATGCCATGATGAAACATGTTTTTAAAGACAACGATACTATCTCTCAAAATAAATTTAAGAAAATACATTTTCATGACAGCGAGAAAAATAGTTTATTCAAATATATCACGTTGAAAAGTATCATTTTCAAATGTTCAAAAATAGTTTCATATATCTCAAAGTAAACTAGCATGACTACATGTTCCTCTCAACAATCCACAACATTTCTCCCAAATATACAACTCCGTTTTCCATGTTTAACCGACATATGAATTTTCCATAATCATAGCTTCTAAAGATCATCGCTACTATCCCAACTATTATATTCTGTTACCTCATAATCTTACAAATAATATTCTTCTGAATCTCACAGTATATCAACTTATAACTGTAATTAACCTCAATGCTATTCAAAAATCCAAATAGTTACAGATCGTGGAGCTGATGATTCCACGTGATACTGGCACATGTCTCAACCATAGAAATATACTCGATACATATATTTTTCAAAACATGCATTTTGCAACATCTGTTCAACTCAAAATACGACACCTCTCTTTCTAAAGAATCACGTTAATACCATTTGGATAAGTTTAAAACAGCAACAATACCACACTGGTAAACCACATAACACACAACCCCGAGTGAACAACAAAAACCCGGGGCTCTAATACTTTCCAACCGACAACTCAAATGACGTGACAAAAACAAGACTCAACTCCTCCCGACAGCCTAGGTTTCCACAACCTAAGCTCCGATACCATATTCTGTAACACCCCAAAGCCATCCAGGAATATTACAGTGTCGTGGTCCCTGAAATAGAACCCACAAGGATAAAAGATATTTTTGCAACCATTTCAAATACGCCTAAGCGGCGATGACGGTAATATCATTTAAAATATTCAAAGACTCTATGAAATCCATTTATCAATACCGCCGAAAAATCTCATTTGAAAATATAAGGCCAAATGCCAAAACTCAAAAGTTTAAAAGTATATGTTAAGCCATCGCTTATACGTACCGACAAAATAGTTTTTAGAAAATAATTTTCCAAAATAACCTGAGTTGCAAAATATTAAAAGGCCATTTCAAAACACAATCGCAGCGGATATAACAAATAATTAAAAATACTTTTACAGTGGAATAGCAATCAGAAAAAATCCTCAATTCTCCAACACATGCCATAGCCAGTATGCTCCGGGCAGTTCATCTATTCACGACCGCTACAAGCTCGATATCCCAAGAACCTAACAATAAAGCCCACGATGGGGTCAACCATAATATCAAACAATGATAATGATCACATCATGTCAATAATTACACTGTGTAAGAATACTACCAATGTAATCTTACCGTCATAACTTTACCAATTCGTGATAATTCTCATCATTTTCCACATCTAGTATTCTCAATACCACAATGAATCGTACACAAACATTTGTAGTGTATCCCGGAAAATACCCAAGATTCTCAAACATCATCATAACTCCCTAATACGAAATATACCAACTCTGTCCAACCCAATCCATCGGATAATATCATGAAATCTCATCAACATAATCGGTTTCCAATCAAAAGACAAGTACCAAGAAGGAAATATGGAACATACCTCAAGATACGCAATGCCACGACAATCATGTCAGTCTAATCCGTCATCAGACCAATACACATACGGACATGGTCCCAACACAAGACCTACATATGCATACTCATATGACGACGTTAATATGCTCACAGTAATAACAACAACATATACTTATGGTAATCCAACGATCCAATGCGCACAGCATAGATCCCAAGATGATCCTGTTAGATGAACACGAGGTGGATAACCAACAATATATATGCACAACAACAACTCATGGGTAATCCAATGATCTAGCATTCACTGCATAGATCCCAAGATGATCCTGTCGGACCAACACGAGGTGGAAAACCCGTCCAACGATCCAGCACACACAGCATAGATACCCAAGATGATCCCGCGGGACCAACACTTGGTGGACAAACAACAACAATGCACAAATGCATGATAACAACAATACACACATGCCTGACAACAACAATACTTGAATGTATCACAACACGATTGACACTAAATTACAAAAATGATTAGAGTACTTGCCCCGAGTCCTTCGAGAGCAATCTCGATGTCAAAATCATCACCAACAATTTTCTCAATATTCGACGATCCAAAAGTACCATATATTGTAGACAACTCATATCCTCGTCTTTACCAAAATATATTCGCGATACTCAAGCATACCAATAATGAACATCTACCATATACCTTCTAATTTAACTCCAAAATCCGGAAGGCAACATACTATACAAATTTCCAGAATTCATACTTATACTCATTACTGTATGAATTATAAACGAAATGTAACCGAAATCATTTAATAAGTATTATAAACTGAACAAGTGATAACTTGCCTAGATACCGATACGATGATAGTGAAGCCATTACCAATTCCTTGCCATCGTCTACAAGTTCCTTATCCCCGGCCAAAGTAATTCACGAACATCCTCGAACTCGACCGCAACATGCTATCCTAATGAACGATCAATCCTCATAACCTCTTCGAAGAAATGGGTTGATTCTCAAGGTTGATTTCGTTTCCAGTCACTCCCAAGTTCAATATTGTTAAAGACGATCAACTCCATGATTCTCAAGTGTTTTGGAACCTCAAAACCAACTTCAAAACCCTCTCTATCGGATGAAGGGAAGAAATGGCCGAAATGAATAATAATACCCAACTGCACATATATATACGGTACGTTATTAGCATGTGCTAACGATTACCTTTAGCATGCGCTGAACCAGTCCGGCAGTAAGCTGAGTTTCTATCTAACAACTTTAGCGTGAGCTATTCTCACAAGATAGCGCACGTTACTTGTAATGATTTACATAATTACAAGTACATTGTCCTCATTCAACATCCTCTGAGTGGCATTCGAGGGCATACTCCCAACATGTGATGCTTTACCAACCTATAGTTCATGTTCTTAGTGATGATTATGAGCATGCTACTGAGGTTATTGAGCTTAGTCTGAGCCTTATGAATCGAACAACAAGCTTAAGAGGACTGGATTGGTTAAACTTAGATTTTTTGTCGGAAATAGTTGAACCTTGATTATGCCTATCATAAGGAAGCAATTTTCAAAGATTATAACCTACCTTGATGATGATTTCGTGATGATTACATGATGGAGATGATGATTTCGTGATTAGTATATGATGAACGAATTATGTATGTTATCACCTAGACTAGGTGAATTCGAGATGATGAATGTATGGATCGTTCTTCGAGTATAATCTAGGGTTTCTAAAGATTGTTCGGATTGATAATTTTCATATGAATGGTTAGAATAGTATAATCATGTTGTAACAATCGTGATGAACGTAGAACTTGGATTAGACGAATTTACTTGCGGAAAACATAAGTGGGAGTAACTTAGAATTCGGTTGAACGTACTTACCGTGTTATGAATTCGTCTAGATAACTGATACATGTATTAAGAATTGATGGGTAGATTTGGAAGTAAATTGTAACGATTTGAATGTGCTGGAAAACTCGTAGACATCAATGTGTTATCTCCGTTATGACCTTTCATCTCGCATGTAGTATGGTATTCATTCGACTCAGTGTCCTTGGAGTAGTTAATCGGGATTCGGTCGAGCAATGATCATCATTAGAACATTTAGCATATTCGTGTGATAGTCTTGTTATGTAAGTCATTTTTTTTTGTTTTGTGTAAGGTTCGAGCTTTGCTAACGGTTGATCGAAGGGGAGGTCTTCGAGTTTGTTGAAGGCGTTAAAGTATTTATTTCTTGCCATCTTGCTAAGGCAAGTACTTTAATTACGTTTTATGTATTGATGTTATACATGTTGTCGTGCATATGTGTTGTTGTTGTATGTCCACCTCGTGTTGGTCTAATGGGATCATCTTGGGATCTTTGCTAGCATGCACTGGATCATTGGACAAGTTTTCCCACCTCGTGTTGGTCCGACGAGATCATCTTGGGATCTATG
This sequence comes from Orobanche coerulescens, assembly GCA_033398695.1. Classification (NCBI taxonomy): domain Eukaryota; kingdom Viridiplantae; phylum Streptophyta; class Magnoliopsida; order Lamiales; family Orobanchaceae; genus Orobanche; species Orobanche coerulescens. Next base: position 120,333,893 of record CM065802.1, read on the forward strand.
CAGTGAATGCTGGATCATCGGAATTACCATGTGTATGTTGTATCATGTTGTGGTTATCATATTGTGTATGGTGAGTCTTCTCATAGTAGAGACTCGTTGTTATTGTTGTCGTTGATAATGTTGTCATTATTCTTCGTGAGATGTTGAATAACCGATTGTTGTATAATTATCGTACTTGTACTAGCATCGTTATGCGGGGTAGACATTTGTTGTATGTTCAGGATACATGAGGGCAGGGAAACAACCACTAGAGCTGCATGATAACGAGGGTGCAGGGTGATGTTATGACCGGGATGGTTTGTCAGATTGTGTTTTCGTCTTAGTAAGTGCTCGAGTACGCTGTTGTTTTGTTTATCTATTGAGTTTTGCTTTCGGGTATTGGCCGATTTGTACTTTCAGCCTTGTGATGTAATAATAAATTTTACGGTTGGTATTTAATAATGTTGTTTTTAAATTCTTATCCTAGTAAATCCCTATATCTAGGATTTACGGCTCTGCAATAATCCTGAATATCTCGGGGTGTTACAATATGAAACATACCTCAAGATACGCAATGCCACGACAATCATGTCAGCCTAATCCGAGATCAGATCAATACACATACGGACATGGTCCTAACACAAGACCTACAAATGCATACTCATATGACAACGTCAATATGCTCATAGCAATAACAACAATGTATTCTTATGGTAATCCAATGATCCAGTGCGCACAACATAGATCCCAAGATGATCCTGTTATATCAACACGAGGTGGATAACCAACAATATATATATATGCACAACATCAACACATGGGTAATTCGATGATCCAGCGTTCACTACATAGATCCCAAGATGATCCTGTCGGACCAACACGAGATGGACAACGATCCAGCGCACACAACATAGATACCCAAGATGATCCCGTCAGACCAACATTTGGTGGACAAACAAAAACAATGCACAAATGCACGATAACAACAATACACACATGCCTAATAACAACAATACATGAATGTATCACAACATGATTGACACTAAATGACAAAAATGATTCTTGCCCCGAGTCCTTCGAGAGTAATCTCGATGTCAAAACCATCACCAACAATTTCCTCAATATCCGATAATCCAAAAGTACAATATATTGTAGATAACTCATATCCTCGTCATTACCAAAATATATCCGCGATACTCAAGCATACCAATAATGAGCATAAACCATATACCTTATAATTTAACTCCAAAATCCGGTAGACAACATACTATCCAAATCTCCAGAATTCATACTTATACTCATTGCTATATGAATTATAAATGACATGAAACCGAAATCATTCATTAATTATTATAAACTGAACAAGTGATAACTTGCCTCGATACCGATACGATGATAGCCGATACCAATTCCTTGCCGTCGTCTACAAGTTCCTCGGCCCCCGGACAAAGCAATTCACGAACATTCTCGAACTCGACCACAACATGTTATTCTAATCAACGATCAATCCTCACAACCTCTTCGAAGAAAGAGGTTGATTCCATTTCCAATCACTCCGAAGTTCAATATTGTTAAAGATGATCAACTCCATGATTCTCAAGTGTTTTGGAACCTCAAAACCTCCTAAACTCTCTCTATGGGATGAAGGGAAGAAATGGCCAAAATGAATAATAATACCCAACTGCAAATATATAAACTGTACATTATTAGTGTGTGCTAAAAATTACCTTTAGCGTGCGCTAAACCACTCCGGTAATAAGCTGAGTTTCTGCCCAACAACTTTAGCATGCGCTATTCTCACAAGATAGTGTGCGTTACTTGCCATAGCGTGCGCTAACTGGCTTTGTTAGCGTGCGCTGTCATAGTCCAGAGGCTACTGCCTTACTTGCACAATGATTTATGTATGCAAAACCCATGCCATAGCGTATGTAATATCGACATTGACTTGCTACAGTAAAAGACGCATTAGCGTACGCTATTCTCCACAGGTAGCATGCGCTACTCATAGTTGACTCGACAATATTCACCTACTCCGAAGATTCCTGGGTCCATGCACCGAAAGTAAACAACAAAGTCGGGATTCCCTTTTTGACTGATCTGCAATTAGCATGCGTTAAGCCCGTGCTTAGCGTGTGCTAATTCTCCATAGCAAGCATCTGTTGACCTTATCGAAATATGCGCCGAAAGTAACCGGGTCCACAGATTCATTGTGCACTGATATGCATTAGCGTGCGCTAACCTTATGCTTTAGTGTGCGCTAGTCTTCACCTTTAGCGTGCGCTAAGCCTGCACATTAGCGTGCGCTATATACTTCAATTAGCGTACGTTAATCAGGATATACTTAGCCAATTCCAATTGCTCCTGTCCGTCGTCTCGATATACTACATACGTGTACATGCATACTGAATACATATACTCATTCCAATAATATTCTCATACGATACAAAATATCATCAAATGCAATTATCAACCAATTATGTCAATTGTACCAATACAACTGTCTCGGTCCTTTAATTATGTTATCCATATTGTACAGATTCCACACTATGCAATATAACTCGGATAAAAATAACAGTAAACAACCATAGTAGAAATTTAGGATATTACAGTGACAAATAAGGCAAAGATTGAGGTGATCATGATATCTTATCACATCATGTTATAAAAAAAACACATTGAAAGTGGCTAGCCGTGAGCTTACAGGTGATCATGATTCTTATGTATTTAAGTCCTCTAGCTTGGGGCTATTTATAACCTTATAAATTTATTCATTATAAATGTAGCCGTTGTTGGTTGGTGAGATGTTGACATATGTCTCTTGATTGACGGCTGCTGAATGTTTGAATTAAGCATATCGCATTTAATGCCTCAGACATCCTTTCTGTATTTACATTAAATGCTCTTCAGAGCGTTCAGACTTGTCTCTCACGGGCTGCATTAAATGATGTCCTATCATAAATAAATGTTGTTTTAACCATGAATACTTTATGAATAAACAATTTTTATCTCACAACGGTTTAAAGCTTTTTATGTTCAGTCCTGTTGGATGTGTTTTACTTTTCCAAAGTAAAACACCTTCAGATTGTATGCTGTATCCAACACATTAAGTTTCTTTGTTGTATGAAGTAGGCTCTGTAGGATGGGCTGTAGTAGATCTCTTGGTTGTATGGACGGGATGTATGGAGAGTCCTGACAGCTTCCGTACTCATTTAAGACTGCTTGCTGTATGTTGGCAATTTATCAAAACATGAATGTTTATCCCAACAATTTTCTCATTTTTGATAATGCCAAAACTCTCGTTAAATGTCTTCATCTGGATACAGAGAGGTTTTCTTCGAGTCTTCTGTCCGGTTGATCTGATCTCCAATACTTAATCTAGAAATATGAATTGCTCGCAGACAAGTTAAAAAAAATAGAAGTCCTACATGACCATGTATTACAACTGATCTTATGATTGGTGCGTATGCACAATCTTATAGTGTGGTCTAGGTTGAATACAACCTAATCTATGAACTATTCGCAGACAAGTTCTTACAGCTTTAAGACTTAACAAATTTTATACTTGTTTAAATGTGGCAAAAGCTTCATAAACAAATAGTAAAACAATAAGCTTAGATTATGAGCTGTAATCTTTCAAGAAAACAAGTTTTATTGATATGGATGGGAAAATTACAAGTTCTTTAAAAGATAAAAAAATACAAAAACAAATACTACCTAATATATTGGTAAGCTAACAGAAGAAACAAGTACAGCGTAAAGGCAAATAGGCTAACTCCTATACTGAGAATGTCTCAAAGGCCTTTTGTTAGGATCATTAGCAATTCCTTTCCACCAGTTGACTAGGGAGTCCTTGCCTCTATCCCGATAGATATCCTTCAGGGGTTTGATCGTATGCAAGGATCTAGTCTTCCGGATGAGTGGTCTGTTCTCCTTTCTGGTGCCTGGATTTCATCAGCATTTGCAGAGGGTGCCTTCCTTCTGCTAACAGGCTCGAGAATTCATTTGCGGCATCCTGCAGCATCTTGAATCGGTTGAAGAGGGCAGACTCCTTGATTAACATACATAAGTATCTCGTCAGTTCATTTTTCTTCCAATTCTTCAGATCATCGGTTGAAGGCTGCCGGTCAGTGGGTAGCAAAATCTCGGTGGGCTTTCGCACATTATTCTTCCAAGGAAATTTGGGATCCTGGATCAGGTCGAGAGCCAGATATACTGTATCCTCTTGAAGCTTGACTTGACCCGGGTGAGGCCAGTCTACCAATAGCAGCAACAACACTTTCTTCTAGTGCTGCTTCCATCTCTTTCTCTCTCTCCAATCTCCATCTTCGGCCAGCCTCTCTAGATTCTTCCCCCTTTTTGGCATCATTAATATCTGATACCTTGGTATGAATCTCCTGTAGGAGCTTCATTGACTCGTCCAGTACTCTTTGTTAAAAAGAAGGATAACTCTCTACGCGTGTGCATTGACTATAGAGAATTAAACAAGATCACTATCAAGAATTATTATCTACTTCCGAGGACCGATGATCTCCTAGACCAATTACATGGGGCAGTTGTGTTTTCAAAGATCAATATACGGTCCGGATATCACCAATTGAGGATTCGAGAGGAAGATATACCCAATACTCCTGTTGCGAAGTTTTGTCAGTAGACATGGATACAGGAGGGACTGAATCCTCCTGTTGTCTCTCAGTGACAACTTCTTCGTCTTGAGCGGTGGCAGGCTCGGGTGCCTGTTCCAAAACTGCTTCAACTTCCTCGACTTGAGGGACTGATTCCTCCTCGTCGGGAATTATCTCTTGCTGTGGCGAAGGGGGCTTATTCTGGGTTGATGGCCCTTCGTCGTCCTTTGGTGGAGAGGCATCTCTATCTTGAGCCTCTTCACAACTCATACTTAGACCAGCTTGAAAAGCTTCGTCGTCGTCGTCTGAGTCATTGTCATCGTCGTCTTTTGGATTTTTGGGAGAGTCCTCTGACTTATCCTTTCCTTTCCTTCTTGCGTCAGATTTCTGCAAAAGATGGCTTTCAATCAGTTCCTTACAGAAGGGATTGTCCCATCGGATTAGGGCTTTAATTTCCATTGAGTCTGTCACTTCTGATACAAATCTTTCTTCTTGGCTCCAATCGCTCCAGTTGTACAATGTTTCATACGGAGCTAGCCTGTAGCCTTTCCATGTTAGAAATCTTTCGTAAGCATGTTCAATTTGAATAGAGAGAAGGGTCTTTTGAATAATGGTGTCAGGGGAGGGACTACGTACAACGTCTGGATACGCTGTAGCGAGGGATTTCTGTACAGGTATGGGCCTGTATGGAAGTGGGATTCCTTACAGGGGATGGTGCCCCGAAGGAAGATGGATCCTGTACGGGTGTGGGATCCCGCAGAGGAGAAGTAGCTTTTGGCTCCAAATGGGCAGCCGACTCGCTAGAGTCTTTCTCGTTGGCAGATGTCTCATCATCCGTCCTAGCCGCCAAAGGCTCAGGATCTACTGTCGATACATTAGTGGACACATCTTCCACAGGGGTTGGGCCCTGGGGTTGTTCTCCAGTGGGTTGAGCCACGGGGAAAACTTCTTCGGAGGGCTTGGCAGATTTGACTTTAGAAAGCCTCCTAAGTTTCTTCTTTGGCTTCTCACCAGCAATGGGTTTCTTGCTGTGAGATCTTTTTCTATTCTTTGAAGATTCCACATCCTGGGACTTCAAAGACTCATCTCTAGGATTTGTGGAAACTAGCATACTTCCGGTTTTTGGGTGGTTGCAGACCATGGTGCTCTGGTTATACGCAGTAGGCTTAACGCCTCCTAGGTATATCCTGGAGCTATTCTTCTTCGCATCAGTGGATTGTGACAGTCCGCATTTCGTCAGGATATGGTTTAACATTAAACCAAAAGATTTCTTCTGGGTGGCAGGCTTGCATACCTCCTCTTGCAGGCGCTTCAGGATTATCTGGCACCAGTTGACATTTTCACAGGTCAGAATTGCCACCATCATCCTGAACCTCAGATTGGTACACATTTCGAATGCACCGGTTCGATTCTCAATGATCCTGCAGCAGAAATCATGCAAATATACATAAGGCAGACATAAATTTTTTTTGTGACAAGTGGTTTGAACCATGTCAACAACTTTTGAGCATGTGAATAGTCCATAAAATTTAGTTATTAGCTCTTGAGACCCAAATGTCTCAAGTTGATCCATTGTCAGGCCATCAGCGGGTAGCCTGTAGATATTCTGGAGCAGATCACTATCAACACAGATCTCAACTCCTTGAATTGTAGCGGTTATGTCAGGAACGTGACCTCCTTGGGCCAGCGACAAAAAGCGTACGGCGGCGTTGAGGTAAAATTCCTCAACCAGATGAGCATCATACTTATCAGCGGTCTGACTTCCAAGGCGATAGAGGCCTTGTGGACGAAGACGAGTGATGATGTACTCCATGGGTTTTGCGTCGTTGGTTTCAGACAGAATACGTTCAATGACAACAGATCTTGAAAAGATTCGTCCATCTATGATGTTAGCGGTTTTCTTGAGAGCGGGAGAAGAAGTTTTTCCAGCTATTTGATGATTTTTCAAGAAGAAGTGAAGAAGAAAACACGTAATATGCAGTAAAATGCATAAAAGTATGTAGGCTGTTTTTGCTTGAGAACTCTTAAATTTGCAGAAAGCGTAAAGAGTCTCTAATGGCAGTATCAGTCCTTTTATAGTTGGGCGGCGAAATAGGGTTTTGCAGAGTACGAATGGTCAGATTTTAAGGGATGGGAACCGGTTTTTGAAATCAACGGTTAAGATGGACTGAGTGTAACTGGTACGCTAATCTATTAAAATGTTTAAAATATAAGCGGGTCCCCCTTCTGACATTCGTGTCACCCTAAATGCCTGAAACGGCGGTTTTAAAATAATAAACAATTTAAAACATCGCGGATTTTGAGATTCAGTTGTCCAGATGTCGTGTAAGGCATTTAATGTACATGACGTTTGACATAAAAACAGGGCACGTGGACAAAAATCATTTTAAAAAGAAATGATATAATATAATATATATACTGAATCGAAATCCTATAGTATGTGCTGTTTCCGCGTCGATACAGTGTTCCCCCTTAAAAAGGTACATATAGGTTTTAAATTCCATACAGCAACTTGTGGATTAATGCTGTATTCATGGGTCCTACAGTATTCCCCCTTAATTATTGCACATGTCAACTGTAGGATTCATATGTCTTCGCTCACTACAGTGCTGTATTGACGATTCTGAGTGTACAAATAATTAACGTTGGATACTGTATTCTTGGGTCTTACAGCGCTCCCCCTCAATTTGTTGAGTAAAAACAGTAAATTACTTATAGGGAGTCTGACTGTAGCATTCCCAATTCTTGTCTGAGCATGTTTAATCTGGCTGTGTCGAGTGGCTTGGTGAAGATGTCGGCCAACTGAATGTCTGTATGAACTTTTTCAAGGCGAACATCCTTGTTCTCGACGTGATTCCTTATAAAATGATGCTTCATGTTGATATGCTTAGTGCGCGAGTGCAGGACAGGATTGTGCGTGATTGCAATTGCACTCGTGCTATCACACATGATTGGAGTCTCTCTAGCATCGATTCCATAATCTGACAATTGTTGTTGCATCCAAAGGATCTGCATACAGCAGCTACCAGCAGCATAGTATTCAGATTCAGCCATGGAAAGAGAGTTAGCCAATTGCTTCTTACTGAACCAAGAAACGAGTCTAGGTCCATGAAAGTGACAAGTTCCACTTGTACTCTTCCTATCTAGCTTGCAGCCTCCGAGATCCGAGTCGCTGTATCCAACTAAATTGAATACACCTTCCTTAGGATACCATAGTCCTACATCTACTGTTCCTTTAATGTACTTCAGGATCCGTTTAGCTATATTGAAGTGTGATTCCTTTGGTGCTACTTGATACCTCTCACACACTCCAACAACAAACTGGATATCGGGCCTACTAGCGGTTAGGTACAGGAGCGAACCAATGAGCTTCCTGTAGAGTGATTGGTCAAACAGCTTTCCGGCTTCATGTGCACTAATTTGCAAGGAAGTGCTCATGGGGGTTGGCGAAGATTTGGAAGTGTTCATTCCAAATTTGTTGAGAAGCTCCTTGCTGTATTTTTCTTGGTTGATGAAAATACCTGTAGGCAACTTCTTTACCTACAAACCTAGGAAATAACTAAGTTCCCCCATCATACTCATTTCAAATTTACTTTGCATGAGATGAGAGAACCTTTGACACAAAGCAAGGTTAGTTGAACCAAAAATTATGTCATCCACATAGATTTGCACCATAAGAAGGTCATCACCTTCCTGTATTTTGAACAAGGTCTTGTCCACAGCACCTTTCTCAAATCCGTTGTCAGTTAGATACTGGGACAGGGTCTCATACCAGGATCTAAGGGCTTGTTTAAGTCCATACAGTGCTTTCCTTAGCCTGTAAACTAGATCGATACCGTCTGTGTTGGCAAACCCTGGTGGTTGTTCAACATAAACTTCTTCTACAAGGTCTCCATTCAGGAATGCACTCTTGACGTCCATTTGGTATACAATAAAGCTCTTATGGGCGGCAAAGGCTGAAAATATCCTAATGGCTTCTAGTCTTGCTACAGGGGCGAAGGTTTCATCATAGTCTATGCCTGCTTCCTGACTATAGCCTTGTGCGACTAGTCTGGATTTATTCCTTATAATAAGTCCATTTCGATCCTTTTTGTTTCGAAATACCCATTTGGTTCCTATAACCGATTGATGTGAAGGTCTGGGTACAAGATACCATACATTGTTTCTTTCGAAACCGTTAAGATCTTCTTCCATAAATGTTATCCAATGAGAATTATTAAGAGCGTCTATGGTCGAAATAAACTTTGATCGGGCTAAAAATACAATGATAGTGCACATATTGAGTCTTCTAAGCTCGGATTGAGATTTCCATTCAGAAACTATGATATCTCGATTCAAGTTCTTCTTGTGCACAAAGTACATTTCCTTGTGCACTCAGATTCTCCTACGAGTAGAAACACCAAGATTTATGTTTCCAATGATCACTCTTGCGGGTGATCTCTCAACCATCTTCGGTCGGGTTCTAATTCGGTGTCCCGTCATCGTGTCGAGTTTCGTAGATACAGGCCTTGTACAGTCGCCTTCATCCACGTCGATTCTTACAGTTGCGGGATTGATTTCGAAATCAACGACAGGTTCTATGGGAGTTGGAGGATCCAAGATAGAGAGTTGTTGGATGTCCTGAGTAATATCATCTACTCCTGTAGGGTCATGGTGAGGTTCGTCGAACACTACATGAACTAATTCCTCGATCGTCAGCTTCCTTTTGTTAAAGATTCTGAAAGCTTTGCTGACGGAGGAGTATCCTACAAATATTCCTTCATCTGATTTCTCATCAAAGGTTCTAAGTTGATCCTTCCCATTATTCAATACATAACACATGCATCCAAAAATGTGGAAATATGAAACTAACGGAGTTTTGTTGTTCCATACCTCATATGCTGTTTTGTTGTGGTGCTTGTTGACGATACAGCGGTTTTGAGTATAGCATGCTGTATTGGTTGCTTCACCCCAGAAATGTTGTGGCAACTTTCTTGCGGCAATCATTGTCCTTGTTGCTTCTTTCAACGTCCTATTCTTTCGCTCGGCAACACCATTTTGTTGAGGTGTACGGGCAGCTGAGTATTCGTGCTGTATTCCATTCTCCGAACAGTATTGCTCTATAAAGCGGTTAGTAAATTCTGTACCTCTGTCGGAACGAATCCACACGATATTCAATGCCTTTTCATTTTGCAACTTTCTCAGGAGCTCAGGTAGCTTTGATATTGTTTCCTTCTTCTTGCTAAGGAAAATCGTCCAAGCATACCTGGAATAATCATCAACAACAACCATGCAGTATTTCTTACCTCCCAAACTTACTGGGTCTACAGGACCGTAGAGATCCATGTGTAGCATTTCCAACACTCTTTGGGTTGAAAGGTAGGATTTGCTCTTCAGGGTTGACTTGATTTGCTTGCCTTTCTGACATGGTCCGCAGACGCTGTCTTTCTTGAATGACACATTTGGCGAACCTCTAACCATTCCCTATCTTGAGAGCTTGTTGATCGTCTTGAAGTTGACGTGAGACATCCTCTTGTGCCATAACCAGCTAAGATCTGCAGTGCCTTTGGCAACAAAACATGGAATTTATGAGCTCATAGGCTTCCAGTCAGCAATATACATGTTACCTGATCTGCTTCCTGTATGCACAACTTCCTTGGTTTGGATGTTCTTGACTCTACAGCGATCTATATAGAACTTCACCGAGAACTATTTATCATAGAACTGGCTAATACTAAGTAGATTATACTGTAAGCCTTCAACATATGCAACATCAGTGACTTTGAATTTTCCGACAAGTAGATTTCCTTTCCCTCTTGTTCTTCCTTTTGATTTATCACCGAAGCAAACTTTTGGACCGTGACCTTCTACAAAATCTGATAGCTTGCTTCTATCTCCGGTCATGTGCCGAGAGCATCCACTATCAAAGTACCAGGTATCCTCCTCTAGAATGTCCTGTAACAAAGAAATTAAGTAGATTTAGGTCCCCTTTGATTTTTGGGTCCATGTTTGTTAGTTCCTCTAGGTACCCAAGTTTTCCTGGCAGCAATTGATTTACTGTAGGTCATACTCGGTACAGTGTTGCGATATTTACGGGGGGCATATCCGTAGTTGTTATAACCATGATAATTATTATGCATGAAAAATTCAGGGTTATTATTATTAATCCAGTACGAGTGCTGTCTTGGAAGTGGAGCCATTTTCTTAGGCCTAACAGCTTGCCTTCTGGGTCTCCAGTTGGATTCCCAATGCTGTTGTTGATACTGAACCGGCATCTGCTGTCTCGAGGGATAACGGGGCTCCTGTATCCAATACCTAGGCGTGATGTACTGATAGTACTGTCGTGCGGGCCTTTGGTAGTTGGATACAGGCTTCATTCTGAACAGTTGTTGGCACTGTTGATATGCTCTGGGAGCATGCTGTTGAGTGCGCCTCACAGGTTGGAACGGCTTATGATTCCGCCGTCTGGAATAGGATTGCGGGGGCGGAATAGCAGCCTTCGGTTTTCTCGGTACAGCAGGTTCCTTCACGGGACTAGGGGTATCTTCCGATTCTGGAATGTGTTCCACACTCTTGACAAACACTGTACTAGTTTTCCCTTTGTTTGAACATGAGCTGTATCCTAAGCCACTTTTATCATGAGCATTTTGCCCAGTGCTCAGAATTTCTTCCATTCTTTTGGACGATTTCTCGAACGATTTCAGAGTGGTCTCAAGTTCAATTTCTCGCTTTTCGAGAGTTGTGATTTTGGCTTGAAGTAGAACCAAATCATTTGTCTTGCTCTCGTTGTGAGTTTTAACCTCACTTAGTTCATGAGCAAGTTGATGATTACTCTCCATGAGTTTTTCAAAATCGACTTTGCTGGTTTCACAGTCACGAGACATATTTTCATAATTTATCTTCAGCAAGTCATTTTCATCTTTCAGCTCTAAATTAGTTAATTGGAGCTGTATATTCTCAGTTGTCAATGTCTCATGGGCCTTTTGAATGTTTTTAAATTCATTCATCATGTTTTCAAAAGTATGAAATGCATTTGATGGAATAGCTGAGGTTGCGCTTACCTCATCGTCGCTGTCTTCACCTTCTGGAATGTCTTTGGCCATAAAGAACATATATGCTTTATCATCGAACTCATCGTCAGATGAATCACTTTTAGTGACCACCTGAAGACATTCTGCTGATTTGGATGGTGTGGGGGAGGCTTCTGATTCTCCAATCAGGGCCTTGAGCTTGTCTTTCCAAGCACATCTTCTTTCATCTCTCTCTTGTTGCTCGGCCTCAGGCAACCTTTGGACTTTAGGATGAGGACATTTATTTGCATAATGCCCTGGTTTCCTGCAATTATAGCATAGGTTAGCATCACCAGATGATGTTTCGGTACTTACCTTGTGGACAGGTTTGGGCCTGTAGGGAGTCTTTCAGATCGTTTGATGAACTTTTAGAATTTGTGCATGATAAGAGCCATTTAATCTTGAGACAGGATGTCGTCGCCATCACAAGATTCTTGTGACTAGGCTTCGACAAGTGGGCATCTTTGTGTCGACGATTCGATCTGGCTAGTCTTTGTGACCTTTGACGGAGATTCTTCAGCTTTCTCTCTTCTGTCAATGTCATACTCAAAAGCTTTGAGATCAGAGAAGAGATCAAAAGTAGATATTTCATTAAGATTGCAAGATACACGCATAGCTGTGGTCTTAATGTCCCATCGGGCTGGGAGAGATCTGAAAACTTTTAAGTTCTTCTCCTTTTGGGTGTAAACTTTGCCCAACGCTTCAAGTTCACCAACAATACCAGTGAATCTGAGGTCAAGTTCCTCAAGTGTCTCAGTTGGTTTCATTTCGAAAGATTCAAATTGCTGAGTCTGTTTTGAAATCTTGTTTTCTTTTGAGAGCTCAGTTCCCTCACAAATTAGCTTGAGTTTATCCCAGATTTCTTTGGCTGATTTACATCTCTTTACCTTCGAGAACGTGTCTTTGTCAAGAGTGACAAATAACGCGTTCTTAGCCACATTGTCGAGGTTGGCTCGCTTTCTTTCATCTGTCGTCCATTGCTCGCGATCCTTCTCGAGCATCTCAGCATGGGGTTGGCCTTCAATCCTTGCGTCCGTGTTTACCTTCATAATCTTGATAGGGCCATCCTGTATAACAAAGATCATCTCTTCGTGCATTGCTGCAAGATGAGCCTCCATCCTAATTCTCCAATCATCAAATTCGTTAATAGAGAACATAGGCACTTTGTTGATCATAGAGGTATCCATGTGATAATACATAAATGAAAGAGACTGTTTTTGAAAATAAGTGATTTTGGATCTGATTCGGTTAAAAATACGACTGATTCTTTTTAGAATCAACCTCTCTGATACCACTTGTTGGCCACTAAGTATACTGGATACAGTTTGGGAAATAGTTTAAGCAACAAACTGTACTGATGTTAAATCTGAGTGCGTAGCGGAAGTCTTAGATACAGTAGGTCGCTGTGGATATAGCAACTAAATGTATAGTGTATACTTAATTAATCACAGTAATTAAAACAGTAAAAACTGAAGGTAAATAACACAGTAATTAAAGTGGTTCGAGGTAAACCCCTCTACGTCCACTGGTCCTCCGCACAGGAGTAAAAAGTTTATTATAATTACTACGTACACAACTACCTAATTATAACAACATACAATCAATATATCGTTCACACAGATTGATATAAAGATCTTAGCTTCAACCGTTCACACAGATTGGTTATGAGCTAATACTTTGACTTGCTTCTTCACACACAGTTCTGAAGCTTCGTCTTCTTCAATGCAAATCCTTCACACACAGTTCCGGAGAAGCACAGATTACTCAGTCCACACAGGGCTGATCTGGGTTTGTTCAAAGTATAGAACAGATGGTGAACAACAACTTTGACTTTAAGAGCTTTTAGTTGATGAAGTGTTGTTCAAGATGATGAGCACTGTATATCTCTTTAGATCTTAATTGCAGTAAGCTTTGGAGATATGTTTTGCTCTGATGATAACTTTGATAGCTTGATAATTTCGATAGCTTGGGTAACTGATCTTCAGCATCTTGATGTGATATATATAGACTCTGAAATATATATCCGTTGAGATGTATCCGTTTGAGTGAGATTCTGTTCCAACGGGATTATAACACGATCCGGATTTAGCAGGATTTGAAGATCTGTTGTCTGACAGTATTTAAATACTTTATCCTAAAGTATTTAAATACTTCTTTATTCAACGGGGCTTGACTTCTGAAGATTCCTTCTTGTCCTGTTGAGAGCTGTATGGAAGATAACTGTTTCGGTGTTCCGATACAGTTTCCATACTTGGTCTTTATAATACTTCTTTGTTGTACTGAAGGATTCCACTATATGCTGATTTCGAGACAGGTCTTCGATACAGGATGATGCCTCAATACTTCGATACAGTTTCCTTTACTGTATGCGGATTGGCATATATGTCAAAACCTCTTATAAGATACTATTCGATACAGGGATTGAATATCTCGACTGTTTCGATACAGGGTTCTTGTTTTCCCAACAATTTCCCCCTTTTTGACAATTTGCCAAGACTTACTTTCTGAGATGCATGACAGGCACCAGGCCAAGACAGTGGGTGAAATGGTTGATTTGGACTGAATATTGGTATAATACCAATTACCACTCCACTATTAAAATGACCCCTTTCCAAGCACTATATGGCAGAAAACCACCAGCCCTAGTGAGAGGAGCTGTGCAAAAGACCAAGATGGAGGAAGTAACACAGTTAACTGAAGAAAGAAATGAATTTCTGGGAGTACTGAAGGAGCAGTTACAGCAAGCTCAGAACAGAATGAGGCAACAAGCAGATCAACACAGGAGGGAGTTGAATTTTGAAGTAGGAGATAAGGTTTACTTGAAGATTCAACCTTATAAACTGAAGAAGTTGGCTAAGAGGACCAACCAAAAGTTGAGCCCTAGATTCTATGGTCCCTATGAGATTTTGGAGAAAATTGGGGAAGTTGCCTATAAATTGAAGCTGCCAGAAGATAGTAGAGTGCATCCTGTCTTCCATGTGTCCTTGCTTAAGCCAGTGGTGAAAGACACAACACATGTACAACCCTTACCACCCATCATCTCTGAGGAATGGGAGCTACAATGTGATCCTGAAGAAATTTTAGCAGTGTGGGGTGAGACAAATGAAAACAGGAAATTGTTGGTAAAATGGAAGAACTTACCTGCGCATGAGAATTCTTGGGAACCTTACAATAAGCTGGGGGAAGAGTTTCCTATGTTTCACCTTGAGGACAAGGTGGTATTTGAAGGGGGGAATTGATGAGAATGAAATCACACGGGATAAAAGAAAGAAGCTGTTAGTATATGAGAGAGGGAAATGGAGAGGCACTAAGGAGGGGACCACAATGAGGAGAGGAAATTGAAAGCACATGGACTATTGCCACCTGGCATAAGGTGGTTAGAGGAGAGAGAAAGGAATAGGCCTATATAGTGGGAGATCCTCGTGGGAGGAAGGGGACTGTGAATTTAGTAACAGACTAGATTGGGTTAGCTTAGAGGCTAAGGCAGTAGTATAGCTATTTTCAATATTTTCCTTTCACTGTAACTCTTCCTAATCTGGTTTCCCCAGGTTGAATATCAATAAAATTCCTTGTTAATTGCTGGATACCTATCAAAATACTTTTTATAGAGAGCATAACATTTTCCCACTGTTCACATATTTCTGTGCTGCCTAAAAGTTGGTAAAATATCTACAATGTAAATAAGACAAACATGTCCATGCTCGACCTCCAATAACAATTTCAGCTTTGCATTATGGGCCTTACTGGAACCCAATAAAATGGGCATATTAAATATTTCTTATCATGCGACATTTGCACACTTAATAGAAAAATCCTGTAAAATTTAGTAATTTTATGTAGAAACTCAGACCTAACTATTGTGTAAGTGAGTTGTCTAGTTTATTTTACTCCTCCACATGTAAACATATATCATTCTAGCTTTTCGATATGAAACTCTGACAGTAATAAAAGTTTCTGTGACAAATTTTTGGATGGACATCCATTATAATCTGTTTTATATTGTGTTTCTTAAAACGGCATATTGATAATGTGTTTTTAAGTACGTACATAAAATCGATTCTAAAATGGGAGGATAATATAATATGATATGAAGACACTCATGATAGCACTCTAAAAAAAAGGTTATAAGAATCACACACATTACAATAATATACTCTTAACTTTCATAAGACCTAACAATTCATATCTTTGTCTCCTTATCTCATCAGAGTTTGATAAGATACTGTATGATTCGAATATTTAAATTAACTTATGTTATTAAGGTTACCGAAACTTTAAAATTTTAATACCCAAACCGGAGTTTATTTAAGGAAATCAATCCGAGTTTTCTAATGTTTATTTGCCAATACCTGAACAAACCGAAACCGACAATTAAAAACAAACAAACCTCACCAAACCTTTTGTATGAATCAGAATACTTTCGAACACTGATAACATAGGCGAATACCTGAGCTGTGAATTCCAAAGAACCTCGTGATATCTATTAATATTAACTCTTATTTTCATTTTTTTCTTGGAAACTTAAGATACCTTAGTAGAAGAAGAATGTATATGAGGTATAAAAGTCTCGGATGACGCTCTGGACAACATAGCAACTGGTTGATACGAATTCTCGCTGGTGATGCGAATTCGGTATCAATACAGCAGAAGGCTGTTTTGATGAGCGGAAGCTATCGGCAAGAAACTATCAGGAACTGAGAACACCAGTTCGCTACAACAACAACACGGACTAGCGGCACGCACTCGCGACAGGAAAGGATGATAGCAACTCGATACAGCAACAAGACGGGAACTTGGCCAAATGTAAAGGACTTGATACAAGCCACCTTCAAACAGCGACACTCGAAACAGCACTTTTCGGTCGGATGCGAATTGAAAACAGGAAACAAGTTCAAAGGATCGAACAACACTTGATGCTAAATACCGAACAAGTATAAAACTGTATCGAAAACAGGCAGAATATCGAAACGAAATAGAGAACAGATGTTTTTATCGAATTAGACCTATAATTCGATAAAGCTATTTCTTCTCAAGACCTATTGAGAATCAATCGGATTAAGATTCGAAAACGCGTCGAATAATAATCAAAGTTTTGATGAAAAGCATTCACCCAGGAAAACACAAAGTGTAATCTTATTTGTTTAACATTCAATAATCTCTTCATTACAACTTCATCACCCTATTTATAGGCAAAAACATCCTGACAGGAGCCTGAAAAGATAATCTTAACTATTACAAGCTGGTCTTAAAATAATAAAAGATAATAAAAAAGGTTCCTCATGTCACTTGCTGACAAAAGCAAAAGTTGGGCCTTGTCTCCAAGTTGAAAGTTGACAGCCGCTTTTTCATACAATATGTTGCCAAGAATCCTGCTGCACGCTTAAATACTTTTATTCTTTTACCACTTGGGCTCCTTTCCTCAAGTTGCAAGTTACCTAGTGTTTAAGTTACCCCAAGTCCGGTTATTAAGGTAACTCCGTGTCTCATCTCCATTTTCGCGCCCAAGTAAGTTGCATGGTTGTTTACATCGATCATCACCTCGTCTTCTTCCCTTGGACTTCTCAATCTCGTATCATCCCCTCCCCCTTTAAGAAGAATTGTCCTCAATTCTGCAATCCCTTCGTCATCAAGATAAGGAGATAGATCACCTATGTTGAAAGTAGCATGCACTCCATAATCGCCCGGAAGTTCTAACTTGTAAGCATTATCGTTCACCTTCGCAACTATTTTAAATGGTCCCTAGGCTCGTGGCATTAGTTTATTCTTATGCTTAATCGGAAATCGCTCATTTCTCAAATGTACCAAACTAAATCTCCAACCTCGAATAATCTTGGTTTTCTTTGCTTGCTCGACTTCCTTTTGTATGCCTCGTTTATCTCTTTGATTCGGTCACGCACATGTTTGTGTAATTTCATCATCGATTTCAGTTTTGACACCGCATCCTTATGCACCAATTCGTCACTCGGTAATGGAATTAAGTCTAGCGGCATGTAAGGATTTAGACCGTAAACTACTTCGAATGGAGAATGCGCTGTGGCATGAGTAGGAGAGCGATTATATGCGAACTCCGCATGTGCGAGCTTCAAATCCCAATCCTTTTGTGTTTTGCTCACCAAGCCTCGCAATAGCGTTCCCAGTGTTCGATTAGTCACTTCGGTTTGTCCGTCTGTTTGAGGATGATGCGAAGTACTAAACAGAAGCTTGGTTCCCACCTTTCTCCACAATGTGTTCCAAAAGTAACTCAGAAACTTCGAGTCTCGATCTGAAACAATAGTTTTTGGAACTCCATGTAATCGTACCACCTCTCGGAAATATAAGTCAGCAACATTACACGCATCATCGGTTTTGTGACAAGAAACAAAATGAGCCATCTTTGAAAAATGATCGACCACAACCATAATCGCATCCTTACCTCGTTGGGTTCGAGGCAAAGCAACAATGAAATCCATCGAGACATCTAGAAAGCCTTCCTGTATCGAAAATTCTCCCATTGGTCCAGATTTGCAAAGGACAAAGGTTTCGCCAAAATCCGCATCACTGTCATAATATTCTTTCACTGTATCGAATCCAAGCAATCGAACATTAAGGGTAGAGATTAAAGCATATCTCCTATACAGCACATCAGCCACCACATTGCTCTTACCGTCCTTATACTTCGATGAAAAGTGAAACAATTGCAAGAATTCCACCCACTTAGCATGTCTCGGACTCAACTTATGTTGCCCATTAATATATTTTAAAGATTCATGGTCCGAATGCAGAATAAAATGTTTCGGCCGAAGGTAATGGCTCCAATGATCAAGAGCTCTCACCATGGCATAGAACTCCTTGTCGTAAGTACAATAATTGAGTCTAGCCCCACCCAACTTCTCCGAAAAGTACGCAATAGGCCGCCTACCTTGAATGAGGACCGCCCCAATACCAACTCCACTAGCATTACACTCCACTTCGAACGGCTATGCAAAATCGGGTAGCGCCAATATAGGTGCTTCACATAACCTTGCCTTCAATTTTTCAAACGCCCCTTGGGCAGCCCTGCTCCACACAAATGGACCCTTATTCAAACACTCAGTTATCGGACTCGTTATGGTGCTGAAATATCGAATAAACCTTTGATAAAAAGAGGCAAGACCGTGGAATGATCTAACTTCAGTTACGGTTTTAGGAGTAGGCCACGACTTAATAGCTTCAATTTACCCTGATCAACCGACACTCCTTCCTTCGAAACAACATAGCCAAGAAAAGTTATGCTCTCGACGAGAAACACACACTTTTATTTCTTTCCATAAAGCCTTTGAGACCTAAGAGTCTCGAATACTTGCCGTAGATGTCCGAGATGCTCTTCCACCGACCGACTATACACCAAAATATCATCCAAATAAACAACCACAAATCTGCCCAAAAGATGCCTTTAAGTACTTCGTTCATAAAACGCATGAAAGTACTCGGGGCGTTCGTAAGTCCAAATGGCATGACGGTCCACTCATACAGCCCATGCTTAGTTTTAAAAGTCGTCTTCCATTCATCTCCCTCCCGCATACGAATCTGGTGATAGCCACTTCGCAAATCAATTTTAGAAAAGACCACTGAGCCATGTAGCTCGTCCAACATATCATCAAGCCTTGGTATCGAGAATCGATACTTGATCGTTATGTTATTTACGGCCCGGCTATCGATACACATCCGCCATGACCCATCCTTCTTAGGGTCAAGAAGTACCGGAAGCGCACATGGACTTAAACTTTCTCGAACATACCCGTGGCTCATTAGTTCTTCAATCTGCTTCTGAAGTTCCTTCGTTTCCTCGGGGTTACACCTATAGGCAGCCTTATTTAGAAGAGGTGCACCTGGTATAAGGTCGATTTGATGCTCAATTCCACGAATTGGTGGCAAACCCGACGGTAATTCTTCAGGGAAGACGTCCGCGAACTCATGTAATAAGTCAGCCACTGTATCCTCGTTTTTCTCTGCCATGAAATCATCTCGACTCTACTTTATCACCAGCATGTAAACACACTCACCACTCTCCATAGCGTGTTCAACTTCCCTCTCGCTAGCGAACATGGTGAGGTTCGGTTTTTCTCCTCGTTTGGCATTCATGGAACGGATAGCTTGGGGTGACATCGCCTTCAACACGATCTTCTTTCCCTTATCTCGCAACTCGTATTCGTTGCTCCTTCCCCGATGCAAAACATCCCTATCAAATAACCAAGGGCGTCCCAAAAGTACGTGACAAGCATCCATTGGAATCACGTCACATAATATCTCATCGTGATATGAACCCATTGCCAATCCGACCCGAACTGGCTTCGAAATCCTCACCTTACTTCCGTCATCAAGCCAACGTAAAGCATATGGCTTAGGGTGAGTTGTGGTGGTTAGTCCAAGCTTCGTCACCATTTCACTCGAAGCTATGTTGGTGCAACTCCCTCCGTCTATAATCAGACTACACCACTTATCTCCAACTTGACACTTTGTATGGAATATTTGGTCCCGTTGTTCTGACTCGCTCGGAACCGACTTGGCTTGCAAAGTGCGAAGAACCAAGGCTGTATCGTAATTCGGAGCATCGTAAGACTCACATTCTTCTCCTTTTTCGTTCTCCATGCTGAAATCAAACACGTCCCCCAGTCTTTCTTTTTCGTCCTCAACCAACAATTCGTCTCGGATCGTGACAGCTTCCCTTAGTGTCACCACTCGTTTGTTCGGACAAGCATTTTGATAATGCCCGAACCCTTGACATTTGAAACATCTTACTTTAGCCAGACCTGTCTCCTTCGGTACGTAGGGTGTCTTAGGAATCGCAACAGGGACCGGAGTCGGTACAGTTGCCTTGGTAGTTGAACTAGACCCGACGCTTGGGTTTCCAAATTTGACTGGAAAGTCGGGTTTATACATCTTCATCCTATTTTGAGTTTCTAATTTCACACATAGCCCACATAATGTATCGAAGTCCTCGTATGGATACAGTTCCACCGAGTTAGCTATGCTTCGGTTTAAGCCATGCAAGAATCGCGACATCTTCTGTTCCTCATTCTCCTCTATTTCTCCCATTAAGGTCAGATTCTCAAATTCCTCAATGTATTCACTGACATTCAACTTTCCTTGCATGAGATCTGCAATCTTCCTATACAAGGACAACTGGTGTGATGTTGGTACATATCTTTTATGAAGTTTTCCTTTTCATGAATCCCACGAACGGATCTTTTCTTTCCCCGCACGAGCTCTTCGTGTTTTAATTCCTTCGTACCAAAGTGAAGCTCCTTTACCCAACTTGAGAATTGCATACTTACACCTTTTCTTATCGTCAAGGTCTTTAAACTCGAACATACGATCAATTTTACATTCCCATTCCAGGTAAACCTCAGGGTCTGTCCCTCCAACGAACTCCGGAAGCTCGTTCACCTTGAACTCTTCGACATGGCGTGAGGGTCGTTCATAGTCGCCACGCCTAGGTTGCCAACTCTGGTCGCGTTGTTCTGGTACGTCACGCAACGCGTCACGAAGTTTTGCCAAGAAATCAGCGTCGTTGAGATCATAATGCCAAAGATAAAGAACTTGGGTGTTCCGATACCACTTATGATACGAATTCTCGCTGGTGATGCGGATTCAGTATCGATATAGCGGAAGGCTGTTTTGATGAGCAGAAGCTATCGGCAAGAAACTGTCAGGAACTGAGAACACCAGTTCGCTACAGCAACAACACGGACTAGCGGCACCCACTCGCGACAGGAAAGGATGACGGCAACTCGATACAGCAACAAGACGGGAACTTGGCCAAATGTAAAGGACTTGATACAGGCCACCTTCAAACAGCGACACTCGAAACAGCACGTTTCGGTCGGATGCGAATTGAAAACAGGAAACAAGTTCAAAAGATCGAACACTTGATGCTAAATACCGAACAAGTATAAAACTATATCGAAAACAGGCAGAATATCAAAACAGAACAGAGAACAGATGTTTTATCGAATTAGACCTTTAATTGGATAAAATGATTTCTTCTCAAGACCTATTGAGAATCAATCGAATTAAGATTCGAAAACGTGTCGAATAATAATCAAAGTTTTGATGAAAAGCATTCACCCAGGAAAACACAAAGTGTAATCTTATTTCTTTAACATTCAATAATCTCTTCATTACAACTTCATCGCCCTATTTATAGGCAAAAACAGCCTGACAGGAGCCTAACAAGATAATCTTAACTATTACAAGCTGGTCTTAAAATAATAAAATATAATAAAAAAGGTTCCTCATGTCACTTGCTGACAAAAGTAATAGCTGGGCCTTGTCTCCAAGTTGAAAGTTGATAGCCGCTTTTTCATACAACATGTTGCCAAGAATCCTGCTGCACGCTGAAATACTTTTATTCTTTTACCACTTGGGCTCCTTTCCTCAAGTTGCAAGTTATCTAGTGTTTAAGTTACCCCAAGTCCGGTTATTAAGGTAACTCCGTGTCTCGTCTCCGTTTTCGCGCCCAAGTAAGTTGCATGGTTGTTTACGTCGATCATCACCTCGTCTTCTTCCCTTGGACTTGTCAATCTTGTATCACTGGTTCAACTACAGAACCCTACAAGTAAAAAATGAACATATTACAATAAAAATTGATTGGATGCACGTAGAATACAAAAGTAGTTTCAAGCTTAAAATACAATGAAAATTATGAATATCAGTCCTTACAGTATGAAATCCAACTAAAATAAAGAAGTAACAATCAAAATCATCTAACTTCACATAATTTCACAAATCGAACAAACAAAGGAAACCTGAACCCTCGCAGAAAAAAATAATTATACAGAGAAATAAGTGAAATAAGTAAAAACGGGTAAAGAACAGCACACAACACACAAATAAATAGTCAGGCAAATAAAAATGAAATTCCACAACAATGATTTAAATAAGTGCCATCTTTCAATATCAATGATTAATAATAAAAGATGTGTGGCCTAACAGCAGAGTAGAAAAAATCTAGCAGTTCGCTTAACAAGCCCGGGGAGTAGAAAAAAAGGTAAATCCATAGGATAAAAATCAATTGCAGCGAGGACTCCGAAAAAAGGGTGAGAAAAGAAAATCCGGAGAACAATATGAAGAAAGTAAATAGGAATCTCACATCGAGAAATACGGAGAGAAGTGGTCGAAGAACTCTTAGAGTAGAGGAAGACAGGCAGGATGGAGTTCGTAGGCGGCGTCACAGAAATAAAAAATGAATGAAGCCGGGATACATGAAGCAGGCGTGCTGGTGGAGAAAGAGGTTGATGAAGTAGAGAGGTCTAAGGGCGCGCGGTACTCAAAGATATTTCAAATCTTAAAAGCTTGCCTTTCCTCACCTTATGCTCCCCAAGGCACTGCAAAAGGAGGTACAAACAGCCTAGCCGGAAATTATACGGAAACAATAGAAAAACAAGACAAACAACAACATCTAAACCTTAGTCCCAAAATGATTTGGGATCGGCTAACATGAACCAAACTTTGAAACCGTCAATAATCGTTACATAAATAACATAAAAGAAAAAAAATCAGAAAAAAGTAGAGAAAAAAGCAAATAAAAAAAGAGAATGAATGTTAAAAAAAAAGAAAAAAAAAATGAAAAATCCTGAAAAATAAATTAAAAGACAACATGGATTAAAAGAAAATAGGAATAAAAATACAAATTAAAAAAAAAAGAATAAGATTCCATCCACCATCCGTATTCTTTCCCGCCACATTTGCCTCTCCATCGCCATAATTTCTCCAATTCCAAGAAAGTGCATATCATTTTCAATCATCTTTATCCAAGTTTTCTTGGGTCTTCCTCTACCTTTCACAGCATTACTTGTTCCCCAACTTTCCAGCCTCCTTACTGGGGCATCAACAGGTCTCAAACCATCATAATAGATTCTCCATCATCTTGTCTTCTATAGACGCAACTCTTACCTTCTCTCTAATCACCTCATTTCTGAGCCGATCCTTTTTTGTATGACCACACATCCATCGTAGCATACACATCTCTGCCACATTCATCTTTTGAACGTGATACTGTTTTACAGCCCAACACTCGGTGCTATATAACAGCGCAGGCCTAATTGCCGTGCGGTAAAGTTTACCCTTTAATCTATGAGGCATGTCAGGATCACATAAAACCCTTGTGGCACTCTTCCACTTCAACCACCCTGCCTTTATTCCGTGAGCCACATCTCCATCTAGCTCTCCATCTTTTTGGATAATAGATCCAAGATATCGAAAGAAAGTGGATCCATGAACAACTTTCCCATCAAATGTGATCATCCCCGCCTCTCTATCACTGTTTTCGCTAAACCTACACTCCATATATTCAGTCTTACTTCTGCTCAGCCTAAAGCCTCGAGCTTCCAAAGTATCCCTCCAAAGTTCCAATTTCTGTTACACTCCAACCTTCGTTTCATCAATCAACATAATATCATCTGCGAACATCATACACCACGGAACGTCATTTTGAATTTCTGTTGTCAATTCGTCCATGACTATGGCAAAGAGAAAAAGACTAAGAGCAGATCCTTTATGCACCCCAATCATAATAGGGAATTCTTATGTCCTCCCAACATTAGTACACTTGTACTAGCTCCCTCATACATGTCCTTTATAATGTCAATATATTTCCGCGATACACCCTTCTTTGCTAAGTCCCACCAAAGTACTTCTCTTGGTACTTTATCATATGCCTTCTCTAAATCAATAAAAAACATATGCAGATCTTTCTTTTTATCTCGATAATGTTCCATCAACTGCCGGATAAGATAAATTGCTTCCATGGTCGATCTTCCAGGCATAAATCCAAACTGATTTTCTGTTATCTTCTCACATTTCCTGATCCTTTGTTCAATCACTCGTTCCCACAACTTCATGGTATGACTCATTAGTTTAATTCCACGATAATTAGAACAATCTTGAACATCACCTTTGTTCTTATACAAAGGGACGAGAATACTTTTCCTCCATGCTGATGGCATCTTATTGCTTCTCTAAATATTATTGAAAAGCATAGTTACCCATTCGATCCCTCTCTCCCCCAAACACCTCCAAACTTCAATACGTATACCATCTGGTCCTTCTGCTTTCTTTGACCCCATCTTCTTCAATGCAATTGTCACTTGAATCTTTTGAATTCTTCTCTTAAACTCTCGGTTAACTATACTTGAGGGGATGTTTAAATTCTCAATATCCTATTCTTGATGGCCATTGAATAGGGTAACAAAGTATGACCTCTATCTCTCTTTTATCTCTTTATCTTGAACCAAAACTTTTTGGTCAGTATCTTTTACACATTTGACTTTTCCAATATCTCACGTCTTCTTCTCTCTCATTCGAGCAAGTTTATAGATATCTTTTCCCCCTTCTTTTGTATCTAATCTTGCATATAATTCTTGATTGACCTTTGATCGGGCATTTCGCACTACCTTTTTAGCTTCTGTTCGAGCTTTCCTGTACTTCTCATAATTCTCATCGCTCGAGCATTTACCCAGTACCTTATAACATTCATGTTTGGTCTTTATCGCTTGCTTAACTTCATCATTACACCAAGATGTGTCCTTACTTGATGGTCTGTTTCCTTTAGATTCTCCTAGGACTTTTTTTGCAACTTCCTTTATGTTATGCTCCAACAAGTTCCACATTGAATCTATATCCATCTCCGTGCAATCAGACCAAATACCACTATCAACAATCTTAGCCACAAAAGTATGTCGACTCTACCCTTGGAGCTTCTACCACTTAATTCGAGGGTCAACTTGTGGTCTTCTCTTTCTTAAGTGCCTCTTACCTCGAAAGTCAAGCACCACAACCCTATGCTGCATTGCAGCACTCTCACCGGGTATCACCTTGCAATAGTAAAACTTTTCCTCCAAATATTTCTTTCTAAAAAGAAATCAATCTGACTTGCATTACCTCCGTTTCTATATGTCACCAAATGAGAGTCCCTTTTCTCGAACCAAGTGTTCATAATACCCAAGTCATGAGCCAATGCGAAATCCAATATACCATTTCCTGCTTCATTCCTGTCCCTAAAACCAAAGCCATCATGAATGCTCTCAAAGCCATCTCTGCTAACACCGACATGCCCATTGAGGTCACCACCAATGATCAATTTCTCACCCATAGGAATTCGTTCGACAACCTCTTCCAAATCTTCCCAAAATTCTTGTTTGATCGATGCATCCAATCCTACTTGTGGTGCATAAGCACTTATGATAGTTAGAAACTCATCCCCTATCACAAGTTTAATACTCATTATTCTATCGCTCTTTCTTGACACTTCCACCACATCATCAATGAATTCTTTATCAATGACGATACCCACTCCATTTCTACTTCTATCCTTTCCAGAGTACCAAAGCTTGTAACCCCAAGGAGCTAACACTCTTGCCTTCTCGCCAACCCACTTAGTCTCTTGTATACACATTATGTGAATTCTCCTCCTTTTCATAACCTCCCCCACTTCTGCTGATCTCCCCATCAAAGAGCCAACGTTCCAAGTTCCAAACCGCACCTTACTACCCTTACTAGCCGCAAGAACTAACTTCTATGTCTGTCTCCGTCCACGCTGAAAGGATTCTTGCACATTTGAGACCACACCCATACTTCGAGGTGGCGCGCCGCTTCTGGGCGATGACCTAGCAACCCTTGCATATTTTCCACTACACCCGGGCCTATGAACTATAGCGCATCCTTGCTCATTTGACACCACCCTCAGATGTAAAGGTGGCGCGCCGCTTCTGGGCGACGACCTAGCAACCCTCGCATACTTATCACTGCACCCGGGCTTTTAAAATGCAGCGCGTTGCTTTTGAGGAGACGCCCCAACGATTTTCAAAGTTTGATTCATGTCCAGAGAATGTGACGAGTTTTACGCTGGCTGCCACTAACCTACCACAACCCTCCTCTTTTATCCGGACTTGGGACCGGCAATGGATGTCAAGAAGACACCCACAGGCAAAGTTGTGAAAAAATAATGAAACCATTGAGGTATGATATTTGACACGTACAATTCTCCCATAAAGCAGCCAAAATATTGTGCATTGTGCCGATTAAACTGGACATGTGTAAACCGTGGATAAAATTATGTCGCACTTCCAGTTAATACATCTAATCCTACTTCTATAGCAATCGGCAACTTGTCCAACGAAGTAAGATACCTGTTCGAAGGGGAATCTACTTGTTTTGTGGTTGACGAAGAAATAAATATCCAAAAGGAATATGAGATCATCGATTTTCTGTTTGTGCAGACAATATAATACTTTGGAACACTTTCATGCCAACTGCTGTAATGTTGCGAACGAAAGAACAAATAACAAACAAGGCCTTAAGATAAAGCTATATCATCAAACATTAGCAATACGGTATTAATGACCCGTGAACAAATAACAAGCAACAACCTCGTTTTTATTGCACAATGAACATTTACACAACTGAAATTCATGAATCTGATAACATGAGAAGTAAAATCATATCAAAATTTAATTCCAAGATTGTATTAACCTAAAATGTTTCTCGTGTACATGAAAACCCGAACTCTGGCTCCCTATTCACAAGTACACATGTCAGAAATGCGAGTAACACGTTTTCGACCAAATCCAACCCTTCACACTCTAGTAATAGCAGATCCCGGAATATTAAAGTGTAAATCCAAAAATAAATAACATTTTTTAGACAGAGAGAGAGCTCAACTTTTTTGCAAGATAATAAACACAAGAAAAACAAACAACTTAGTTACTAATCCACGTTTCAAACAAGAATGGCAAGTGAACAAGTTATGCCAACTCGCAAAAGCATTTGTGACCATAACCGTGACATCATAAGAATTACTGACCATAATCATATCAAAACCAAGTGAAATCACAACTATAACACCATATTTTTGGAATACACGACAACATCAAACCTTCAATGGCTTCACGGGTTGTTTTAAAACCCAAACAAACAACCTAGTTACTAATCCACGTTTCAAACAAGAATGACAAGTGATCCAGTTAGGCCAACTCGCAAAAGCATTTGTGATGATAACAGTGACAGCATAAGAATTACTGACCACAATCATATAAAAACCAAGTGAAATCACAACTATAACACCATATTTTGGGAATACACAAGGACATCAAACATCAAACAAATAAAAAAGGAGATACCAAATAATATCAATAAAATTGAACCTTCGATGGCCTCACGGGGTGTTTTAGAACCCAATCCAATGCTCTTCCAGTAGCGGTTTCCTCCTTTTTCATGGGTTTTACCCTTGCCTGATTTCGTGGAGCTATAATTACAATGAGACAGAAAAATGACTAGAGATTGAAAACAAGAACATTTCCATTTCCTAGCTATTAGGAATATTTGTAGCACAACTAAACCAAAAAACCAAAATGACGTGTGCATTTATAAATTAATTTAGCTTCCGAACGAGGAAACCTCATATAGTCAAGAATGACCCATCTCAAAGTAGGGTGTTTTAAAACTCAATCCAATGCTCTTCTAGTAGCGGTTTCCTCCTTTTTCAGGGGTTTTACCCTTCCTTGATTTTGTGGAGCCACAATTACAATGAGACAGAAAAATAGCTACAGATTGAACCAGGAACATTTCCATTTGCAAGCTATTAGCAATATTTGTAGCACAAATAAACAAAAAAAAAAACAAGACAACGTGTACATTTATAAATTAATTTAGCTTCCCAACGAGGAAACCTCGTATAGTCAAGAATGACGCATCTCAAAGTAGCTGTCTACTTATGCATCAGCGATCCAATTATTGGAAGCATTTTTTTTAAATTATAGTTCAAATACCGTAACTATTGGGATTCGGTGATTAAAATCGAGTTACGCAGTGGAAAACAAACTAGTCAAACCAGATAAAAACCAAACCCCCAAAAAAATCGATCAAGCATCGTACAAACGAATATAAATAGACGAAGATAATTAAGAAATCATACTCTCGTAGACCTTTGATAATATCTTTTTTATTCCGAGCACGAACACGAATCCAACCGAACGATCTTTTGGAAATTCCCGAGCACCGAAAATACCATGCCTCTACGTATCACGTGTCGAAAAGATGACCGGAAAAATATAATCGTCAATCCAAGACCTCCAAGGTCGACGACTATTTGAAGTGATGAAAGGATATATTTTCTTTTAATTTTAACTCTCAAAGAAAACAATATCTCAAAATTAAAAAGGAGTTAGAACTATTCTTTCTCTTCTTTCTCTTTTATTTTTCTCCCCTCTCTCTTTTTCTCTTCTTTTCTCTATGTTGAGCCGTGAGTTTTT
Organism: Orobanche coerulescens; assembly: GCA_033398695.1. Lineage (NCBI taxonomy): Eukaryota > Viridiplantae > Streptophyta > Magnoliopsida > Lamiales > Orobanchaceae > Orobanche > Orobanche coerulescens. The sequence continues at coordinate 120,362,810 of CM065802.1, forward strand.
CTTGTCCATCAACACCAAGTGAGATGAATGTCCCCATTATATCAAAGAATAATGATTACTTAAATCATTATTCATCTTCATCACATGTGTGGAATAAAACCAAGTATTACTCATGTGATGAAGTCTTGAAAAAATAATAATCCCATGATGTATTATTTAATAGGGGGATGACCAAGTTGTTGGAAAAAATAGATGGTTCGTTTCGGTCCATGAAACGGACCATCGTGTATCTAATCCGATAGATAAACCTTGGTACGTTTTAATATTAATATAATTAATTAATTATATTAAATATTAATTCTCTAAGAAATAATATGAATTAAATTAATTACCCAATAATTTATTTAATTCAGTAGACTGATTTTAATTTATCCAATAAATTAAAATATCATTTATCTAATAAATTAAATTAGACATCTAATGTCTAATATACATAAAGAGAGAATATCCTTAATTTATTCCGTCATCTATCCTGTGCCGCGACTCCATAGGTTCGTCTCAATCGGCAATGGGAGGAACCAACTAAGAACGAATGATAGGGATCATTCCAAAACCTTTACGTTATGAATACCGTATACGTATAAACCCTTCAATCATATGTCTTGGTCAAGTATTAAGGGCACGGTAAAGTCAAACCCGATAGTAACTTGACTCTATGCTTTCGTTAATGCAAATCGAGATCACCGAGCTCTCGTGTACAACTAGCTCTAATTGCTTTGGCCAAAGACTTATGACCTCATTTGCCATTAACCGCATAGGACATTTACGTGCTCACTAACAACAGAAACAATCCTATCTTGGTATTCAGTAGAGACTGCTACTGGCCCACTAAGTTGTATTTCGAGGTTGACCCCACCAACCGGCGATTGGATCGAACTACTCTAATGACTAACTTAATGTCACAAGCACATTTCCTACTGAAACCTCAAGTCAAAGGTCCATGTATACCTATCACAACCTTTTGATTCAGTCATTGACAATCCCTGAGTGATAACCATGTGACCGAATCGAGGTGAGTCTTGTTCGAGTATTCTAATCCCATTAGCATACCTATAACATATGCTCCCACTAACCCTTAGTGAAGACAGACACTCTAAATGTCAAAGTACAGGTTATACAAGTCTTGTCTAAACTTACTGCTCAGTTAAGTTTTATCGACTTGCGAACCAGTTAAGCATTCGAGCCATAAACACTTCCAGTGCCAATCTCCTTATCTCCATAAGGAGTGGGATGTTTGCTCTCAAATGCAAGGACTATTATTTTATATACCAAATCACAATGTCCGTGATATAGAATAATATAGAAATAATTAATGCCTTATTTAATATTCATAATTACAATACAATGCTCTCACTCTCTCATCCTCTGAGTGGCATTCGAGGGCATATTCCTAACAATCTCCCACTTGCACTCAATGCCACAAACTATGGTATCTAATACCCATACTTTCAATATGTCTCTCTAAGACCATCTGAGATAGTGTCTTGCTAAGCGGATCAACAACGATATTTGCTGTGTCTATTCTCTGCAGTGTAATGTTCCCTGAAAAATCTGAGTCCGTATAAGCCATCACTTTAAGTTCTCCACCGCTGTATGTAAGAACCAAGTCTTTAGTCCTCTTTAGGTACTTAAGAATGTTCTTTACAGCAGTCCAATGTTCCTGCCCTGGATTTGACTGAAACCGACTTACTACGCTCACAGCATAGGCAATGTTCGATTTAGTGCAAATCATAGCATACATGAGGCTACCAACTACCGAAGCATATGGTACCTTGCTCATTTTCTTTCCGTCTTCCTAACTTTGAGGATACATATCTAAGGAAAGTTTTGCAGTATGTTGCATAGGTAGGAACCCTCTTTTAGAATTTTCCATCCTAAATCGCTTCAGGATCTTTTCTCTATAGAGGGCTTGGGAAAGACCTAACATTCTTTCTCTCTATCCCGATAGAGGTGAATACCCAGAATATAGGTAGTTCTCCCAAGTCTTTCATTGAGAACTCTTTTGAAAGCCAAGCTTTTATAGAACTGAGCATTCCGATGTTGTTTTCTATAAGTAGAATATCATCAACATATACTATTAAGGATGCAATTTTGCTCCCACTAACCTACTTGTAAATAGAGGGCTCCTCTTCGTTTTGGACAAAATCAAACTTTTTGACTGCCTCGTTAAAATGAAGATTCCAACTTTGCGAAGCTTGCTTCAGTCCATAAATGGCACGCTAAAGTTTGCATACTTTATGAATTTTGGTTTCAGATATGAATCCTTTAGGTTGTTCCATGTAAATCTCCTCCACGAGGAATCCATTTAGGAATGACGTTTTCACATCCATTTGCCATATTTCATAATATAAGTGGGCTGCTATGGGAAACATCATGCGAATAGACTTAATCATAGCTACAGGCGAGAAGGTCTCGAAATAATCTATTCCTTCTCTTTGGGAATAATCCTTTGCCACAAGTCTGGCCTTATAGGTATCAACCATGCCATCTCCACCAGTCTTTCTTTTATAGATCCATTCATTTCCAATAGGCACCATGCCTTTAGGATAATCGACTAAAGTCCAGACCTGATTAGAATGCATTGAGTCTATCTCAGCTTCCATATCTTCTTCCCACTTGGCGGAGTCAACATCTACCATCGCTTGGTCGTATGTATAAAGATCATTCCTATGACTACTTTCTGTCATCTCATGGACACCCAGTTCCTCTTGATGCAGATATCCATACCTCTCAGGTAATTGAGACATTCTACTAGACTTACGAGGTTGTGTTTATATTTCAGAAGGTTCGGTTCTAATATCTTGCACATGTGTCTTATTTAGTGTTTCTTTTATTTCTTCCAAAGAAATAGTTCTACTGCAACTCTTTCCTGAATAAACTCATCTTTGAGGAAGTGTGCTTGTAAAGTAACGATGATCCTATGATATTCATGCATGTAGAATATATATCCCATGGAATCCCCTGGATATCCTATGAAACGACCTTTTACACACCTCACTTCCAATTTCTCTACTTTATTCTTCTTGACATAAGCAGGGCATCCCCAAATCCTAATGTGATTAAGACTTGCTTTCCTACATCTCCACATCTCATGTGGAGTCTTAGGAACGGATTTGGAAGGACATCTGTTCAATATATGCGCAGCAGTAAGGGGCGCGTGACCCCATATATAAATCGGTAGATCAGTATAGTTAAGCATTGAGCGAACCATGTCCAACAAGGTTCGGTTCCTTCTTTCTGATACACCATTTAATTGTTGAGTAGCTAGAGGAGTGAATTGTGACACTATTCCTAGTACCTTTAAGAACTTATCAAACTCGGTACTCATGTACTCACCACCCCGATCTGACCAAAGAGTCTTAACACAGTTACCTGTTTGATTTTCAACTAGGGCCTTAAATTCCTTGAATTTATCAAAAGCTTCAGACTTATGTTTCATTAAGTACACGAACCCATACCTAGTATGGTCATCAGTGAATGTAATGAAATATTGAAAGCCATCTCGTGCCACTTCAAAAGGGCCACATACGTCGGTATGTATCAATCCAAGTTTTTCAGCAGCTCTTTCAAAAGTCCATGCGAAGGGTAACTTAGTCATTTTGCCTTGAAGGAAAGATTCAGAAGTTGGATAGGGTTCCGATCCCAATGGACCCGTAAGTCCATCTTTCTCCATTTTATGAACCTTGGTCTGACCAATATGACCAAGTCTAAGATGCCACTTAAGTGCTTGGTTTGTTTCATCCCTACCATGCTTTCTAGTTATAGTGTTCACAGTTGTTTTATTCTTTAGATTCAAATGGTATAAACCATTTAATAATGTAGCAGTACCAACTAATTTATTTCTAAAATAAATTCGATAGGACCCATCTCCAATAAAAAAGTGAAATCCTTTTCGGTCCATTACCGGAATTGATACAATATTTTTATGCCCCTTGGGAAAAACAAGTACATCATCTAAAGTAAGAATAAAAACCATATTCTAAATTCAACATAAGGATCCAATATCAGAAGGCTCGACCCTATGTCCACTTCCGACGGTGACCATCACCTCCCCCGAATCCAGCTTCCTACTTCATTCCAGATCCTGATTTATTGTACAAATGTGAGAACTCGCACCAGAATCAAGTATCCAAGAAGTAGAATATACAGTTACGGAACAATTTGTTTCCAAAACTAGTAGTTCCGTACCTGAAGGCACATTACGGTCAAGCTTTGGACAGTACCTTCCCCAGTGGCCTAGCTCACTGCAGTTTATGCATACATCTATTTTCTTGGCCTCCTTGCTCTTTTGAACTATTGGGGCTTTGCACTTTCCCTTGTCGATCTTGGCTATTGGACCTGACTGCTTTTTGTTCTTTTTGTTCTTATTCGTGGACTTCCAAGTCCCAGAAGAAATCACAAGGGCAGCTTCTTTTCCCATTGTCTTCATCTGAGACTGGGCAGTCGTCAGTTTGTTCATTAGACCAGCTAAGTTACATGCAATCTCATTGTAGTTGAAGTTCATGACAAATTGGGAAAAGGAGTCAGGAAGTGACTGCAGGATAAGGTCAGTTTGGAGAGACGCATGCATCTGAAAATCAAGAGCTTCTAATCTATCAATCATCGAGATCATCTTGAGGACATGATCCCCAACCCTCTCTTCTTCCTTCATCCTGGCGCCGAATAATTGCTTTGATATCTCATATCTAGCAGTTTGACTATGCTCTCCATAGAGCTCAGCCAGGTGCGCTAAGATGGCTCTCGAAGATGTCATCTTTTCATGGGCACGTTGAAGCTCGTTAGTCATCAAGCCTAGCATGTACTCGCGCACTCTTAAGTCGTCTTTTACCCATTTCTCATGGGCATCGACTTCTTCCTGATTAGCTCGGATTCTTGCAGGAGCCGCTGGGATGTCCGCCTCCAAGACGTATCTTAGCATTTCCATAGTGAGGACAATCCTCAAGTTCCGAAGCCAATCCACATAGTTCGGACGAGTTAGGACGTTCTTTTCAAGTAGTATAGCGAGGGGGTTCATCGTCATTTTTGGATCTGATTCGGTTAAAAATACGACTGATTCTTTTTAGAATCAACCTCTCTAATACCACTTGTTGGCCACTAAGTATACTGGATACAGTTTGGGAAATAGTTTAAGCAACAAACTGTACTGATTTTAAATCTGAGTGCGTAGCGGAAGTCTTAGATATAGTAGGTCGCTGTGGATACAGCAACTAAATGTATAGTGTATACTTAATTAATCACAGTAATTAAAACAATAAAAACTGAAGGTAAATAACACAGTAATTAAAGTGGTTCGAGGTAAACCCCTCTACGTCCACTGGTCCTCCACACAGGAGTAAAAAGTTTATTATAATTACTACGTACACAACTACGTAATTATAACAACATACAATCAATATATCGTTCACACAGATTGATATAAATATCTTAGCTTCAACCGTTCACACAGATTGGTTATGAGCTAATGCTTTGACTTGCTTCTTCACACACAGTTCTGAAGCTTCGTCTTCTTCAATGCAAATCCTTCACACACAGTTCCGGAGAAGCACAGATTACTCAGTCCACACAGGGCTGATCTGGGTTTGTTCAAAGTATAGAACACATGGTGAACAACAACTTTGACTTTAAGAGCTTTCAGCTGATGAAGTGTTGTTTAAGATGATGAGCACTGTATATCTCTTTAGATCTTAATTGCAGTAAGCTTTGGAGATATGTTTTGCTCTGATGATAACTTTGATAGCTTGATAATTTCCATAGCTTGGGTAACTGATCTTCAGCATCTTGATGTGATATATATAGACTCTGAAATATATATCCGTTGAGATGTATCCGTTTGAGTGAGATTCTGTTCCAACGGGATTATAACACGATCCGGATTTAGCGGGATTTGAAGATCTGTTGTCTGACAGTATTTAAATACTTTATCTTAAAGTATTTAAATACTTCTTTATTCAACGGGACTTAACTTCTGAAGATTCCTTCTTGTCCTGTTGAGAGCTGTATGGAAGATAACTGTTTCGGTGTTTCGATACAGTTTCCATACTTGGTCTTTATAATACTTCTTTGTTGTACTGAAGGATTCCACTATATGCTGATTTCGAGACAGGTCTTCGATACAGGATGATGCCTCAATACTTCGATACAGTTTCCCTTACTGTATGCGGATTGGCATATATGTCAAAACCTCTTATCAGATACTATTCGATACAGGGATTGAATATCCCGGCTGTTTCGATACAGGGTTCTTGTTTTCCCAACAAATGCTAAGTCGAACTAATAACATATGCGAATCAAATGATCATAATTGAGATAAAATGTCGACGTCTACAATTCAAGGATATGCAAGTCACCACAATCTGTATTCCAATCTCGATTATCAACTCTAAAGTATGGTTCGATTAATCTATGATTCATAATAAGGATAGACACAATCAATCGAGTTTTAGGTTAATTCATCACAAGGATTTCCGTTCTCCAACGAAGTAGTTTTTCATACAAAGGTTCTACATTCAAAATGATTATCACATAACATAATCACATCGTTCTAACTATCCATATGAAGATTATCGAATCCAAACAATCCTTACAAGACATGAATATGCTTGAAGGACATCCTCTACCTTTATCTTCATGATTTCCTCTAACATAAGTGATAATATTAATTAGGGGTGTTCAAAACTGGATATCTGAAAAATCGGATATCCAAAAATTCGGATAGTAGATTTTGATATCCGATATCCGTATCCGAAATTTCGGATATCCGATTTTCTGATATCTAAAATTTTGGATACGGATATCGGATATCCGAATATCCGGAAAAAAATATAAATTATATCCGGATATCCTTATATTCGAAAAAATATTCGGATTTGGATATCGGATATCCGAATATCCGAAAAAAACTTCGGATATGGATATCCGAATATCCGAATACATTCTATTATTTAAAATATAAAAAAAAAAAAATTTTAGGATTTTTCGGATATCCGAATATCCGATTTTTCTGAAAAGTACTATCCGATATCCGAATCCGAAATTCCGGATATCCGAACTTCGGATATCCGAATTATCGGATATCCGAATTTTCGGACATCCGGAACTTCGAATTTTTGGATATTTCAGATCGGATATCAGATATCAGATATTTTTGAACAGCCCTAATATTAATAGGTTGTTCAACATGTGAATATCTCAAAATCATCATCAAAGGCATATTACAATCTCAAAAAACTTCATTCTGAGGTTTGGCATAAATAAGGCTCAACTTATATCAATGGGAAAACCTAAGTTCATCCATTCCAATACTCCTAAACATGGTGTTTGATTTCGTGATAGTAATAAACTCAATAATCTCAGTAACATGCTCATAACATCATTAAGAACATGAATTCCAACTGGGTGAAGTATCAACATACCTCACTACGGAGGAAATGACGAAACAATCAGTAGAACTCAACGCCGGATGCTTGAACACTACCCCAAGATGTCCTATGATCTCCAAAATCCAATTAAGAGGATGATATAGTGGTTATATAAGACTGAGAGGTCCGAGGGATGGGTGGAGTTCGGACAAAACGAGTGAAAGAAATGAAAGGGGCTGCTACCTATTTATAGAAAATAACCTGTAGCGTGCGCTATCCTACCCGTTAGCGCGCGCTAATGGGCTGACAACACACTATCTCTATCTGTCCTCAGCCTTACGTATGTTATATAGACATTACGTACGTTAAGTGCTATGTTTAGCGTGCTAACCCTCATCGTTGCGCACGCTAAACACCATTGACTTAACTTTTCCAAAAGCCGTCCAGGTTCATTCCGACACATCCTCATCAAATCCATGATCCGATCTCACCTACTGATCTTGTCTCATTCACGTTGACTGCACATAGCATGCGCTATCATAACCCATAACATACGCTAATGCTCAAGTATAGGGTACGCTAAGTCTGTACATTAGCGTGCGCTAATTCATGCAAATGAATTAACATCCTTTACAACATATATTCATGAACACTGGATTACTGATACGGAAAATCATACTTTGATTTGTACAACAAAATCAAATACCACCATATTCAATACGGATGAAAATACATGACAATATCCGAGTATTACATACATGACAACATCAAACATCAAACAAACGAAAAAGAAGGATATACCAGATATAATCAATAAAATTGGAACCTCGACGGCTTCACGGGGTCTTTTAAAGCCCAATCCAATGCACACAATTCTTAGTCAAACCGTAATCAAATTTCACCCATGCATGCACAAATTTAGCCCTGCATAAAATATAAATTGATGAACCCAAATAACTGGTAATATAGGATTCATGTACGAAAGGAATCAAAATAGAGAAACCAAACGAGGCTTATTCTTCGTAACATGTAATTAGAATGCTGATCATATATGAGGTACCCATATTCCATTTCACTTTATTATCATTATTTGAGAACTTGTTCAGTTAACACAAATCATTATACAAATCTCCATTTATATGACTTGAGGACGTAAAGTTCAATTTTTGAAATCATTAAGCACGTACCTCCAGGAACAACCATCGAGTTCAAAGAATTCACGTATGAATACAAGTACGCATATTCTTAAGAATAAGCATTCCCATTTTATTGCAGACACCATTGATTCATATATTTAGCCAAGACATCAAAAAAGGAATCCCAATAATTAAGGTCACCTTTGAGACAATGGACGTTCGGCAATGCGCATAAATGAGAGAAGCTTTTCAGTTAAACTCATAGCGCCATGTATTCCACCCCAAAGTAAAGCTACTTTGCCCACAAGTTTCAACAATCCCCCCTTTTGTCCCAATTCCGTGAGCATGGTTACCAGCCTATTTCAGAGGGTCAAACATTCAACACTTTCTCAACTAAAAAAATAACTTTTGAAGTGAAAAACAATAATAATAAGAAGATAATATATAAAGGGATAGATCAGCCCAACCTTTCATGATCCACTTCCCCATCTTCCTTCACAGGCACAACAGGATTAGCAACAGACATTGCTTTCTCTGCCAGGCCTGTGACTATGTTGTTCCATTTTTTACAGGCATTTCATCTAGCTTGGAGGGATCTTTGTTGTTCTCTTTCTCTTTCAGGGGCTCATTTGAAGTTCTGTCAGTTGCAGAATTCTACAAGCATATATTTTGATAAATTTATGATTATGTTTGCTTTCACTGAATACACTCACAAACAAGGTGAATAACTTAAACAGAGGTATCAATATTTGTAAAGCACAATGAGCCCCAAACCTACATTGGAAAGGCAGTGGAATTCCATATTTTTCTTAACAATCAGATAGTCCAAGTAAGAGAAATTAGAACTAAAAACTCTAAAAGAACATATGGACTGACATAAACCCAATGGAAATTGGTAACACAAGAGACAGGTCAGAGCCATCAACTTCTGGACGGTCACGGTTCGTCTCAACTGTGAACCGGAACCGTCGGTTAACCGTTGGGTTGAACCGCCCGGTTCTATTAAATAAAATATCACATATATAATATATGATGGGCAGTAGCTGCTAGCTGGATAGCTCTCCAACTCCAATGGCTCAAAAAATGCCCGTTGGACTTCACCCCTATAAATCACAAAATAACCTGCATTGATTTCAAATCCCTCACCGCTCACTCTCTCTCTATCTCACTCTCTCGCTATCTATCCCTCCTCAATGCTCACTCTCTCTGCGGTCTGCTCACTCACTCTCACGCACAGTCACACACCCGCTCTTTTCCTTTTTCACTTATTTGTATGTTTATTTTAATTCATGCTTCAATAATTTTTATTTAGTAGTTTTTTATTTAAACAGGCAAAAAAATTACAAAATGTGAATTATAGAAAACTGACGGTCCAGACAGGAACCGGAGGTTTTTAACTGGTCCGGAACTGCCGGTTTTTAAGCCCAGCCCAGAATCACCTCCCTTCTTCAAGAGCCGATTACGGTTCACCCTCCTGTTAACCGTAAACCGGCAGGCCGAGGACCGTAACTAGCGGACTTAGGCCAGTGAGCACGGTTCATTGGTAGTAAGACTTTTTTTGACTTCATAGTGTGTATAACTTTATCCGCTTTTTTATTATTGCTACGTTACTTTTACATTGTTCACACAGCGAGTGGAAAAAGCAAATTTTCAAGGAATTTGACAACAAATCTTTCTACAGGAACAATGAATGACTCTACCAGCAAAATATTTTGCTAAATATAAGATAATACATAACATAGTTTCATGACTAAAAACTCCTCCTAAGTCGGGACATGCTTTCCACCAAAGTTATGGCAAACAGGATTCAAATTCTAAATTTAAGGAGGACTACGCAGCACGCAATCAAACATATAAAGATTGATACCAGGGAACAAGTAGTAATAGGTATGTCGCAGCTTGGCAGAGATTGCTAGGGAAATAATAGGAATAAAGTCACAAATTATTAGAGGATTTTCAGAACATGGATATTTGTTTTACTACAAACCCTCAGATGGATCGTATTAGATGCACAAAAGTCGTGCCATCAAATACATTGCTTTAGATACAAGAAATAATAAAAATGTTGATTGACCTGGCGATTTTTCACATATTCCAAAAATGAAGGCACGTCAGGAAACCACATTTGCTCCTCAGTATCGGGCAGATGCCATTTCTGGAAGCAAATAATGTCGCCGTCTTCAGTCTGAGAGAAAATGAGGGCAAGCATCCGATAAAGAAAGAGATATTCATTGAAATGTTAAGGGTAACAAGTCAATAAATACCTGATTAAATCTAAATGAAGCTTTTTTATCAAGACGTTCACACATAACAGATGGCTCAAATTTAATTTCCTGTAGACATTGCAAACATAGGACTGCAGTATTATAGTATTCAATGAACAACATAAAGCAATATCTAATCTACTATGGCTAACATGTTTTCATGTCTAATAACATATGCCTAGACGTGTACTAATGTTATCACCAGCCATACCTCAAAGAGTTCAATCTCCTGATCAGTATCATATCCGGCTAACTCATTCAGTTTTGTAAGGATCTCAATTGGCTTGGTGGAGCTTTTCATAAAAAGTCTTCCTACACATCTAAATGTAGAAAATAGAACAAATGAAGAGAAGGTAGGCAAATTTAGAAAGAGATGTCTGATTTGAGGAGGGGGATACCTGAGCTCTTATTTAATAGGATCATAGAGCCTAAAGAACAACAGTATATCTTCCTTAATTTTTTCTGGAAGAGGAAGCGGATGTAAATCCTAAAAATTCAACAAAGAATAAATATATGATGAGTGTTATGAAATCGAAATAATATAGAGAGAAAATATAGAGAGAGAATAGAGAATGATTCTCAGGTATATTTTTCATTAATAACTGAAGTCCTATTTATAAGAAAACTTCAGATGGCACAATCGTAATTACATATTTACATCAGGGGTATAATAGTCATTCACACTATATAAAAACAAAAGGGTAATTGAAATGTCACTTTCAAGGCTTTATTATAACACTCCCCCTTGAATGACTATTTACATAAATATCTGCTGAACTAGTTTGAAGAAAAACCCAATAGGAGAAAAACTTTCAAACTGTTTGTATTGGAGCTTGTGGCAATCATATCATGTTGCATCATAATGTTGGTAGGAAATCTCCGTTGGATAAAAACTTCAGCAATCGGTGATCTCGTAAATTTGCTCCCCCTTATCTCGATAGTTCTTGTATGAATATTCTTGTGCCGTCTCAGTAAAACCTCGTGGGATAAAAACTGAGTGAATCTGTCATGTATATCATTCGTTGGAGTATCCATGTGTTGCCTCATTAAAACCTTGTCAAGAAAACCCAGTGGGAAAAACTTGATCGAAGGAAAAAGAGTACAACTACCCCTTCCGTTTTCAAACTTTGAGGAATAATCTTGATCTTTGTAGTGTTCCTCATTATGTCATGAATATGCCTCGTTAAAACCTTATTAGGGAAAACCCAATGGGAAAAATCCTAATGAAGGAAAAAGAGTACATTATTCATACTAATACGCCATTCCAGTTGCCTCGTTAAAAACCTTGCTAGGAAAACCCATTGGGACAAAACCTCAGTCAAGGGAAAAAGAGTGCAACGCGTATTTTATAAATATGCCCTGCATTTCAGTAATCCTCCAGGATTAGTATGAGTATCATCTTCATGCAATTTGTAATATCGAACTCATATTCTTTGCGATATATTCCAAATTTCTTTTGGAGATTCCATATTTGTTGTGATTAGGCCGCCTCGTTAAAAACCTTGCTGGGAAAACCCGGTGGGATAAAACCTCGATCAAGGAAAAGAGTACGGATATAATTTTCGTTCACAACGTTTTGGTATTCGCACGCCGATAATATGTTCAAAATCTCCTTATGAGTCACTTTCAGTAAGCCCATATATTTCATTTTATTATAAGGGCATATATTTCAATTTTGATGGATTTCAATATCCTCATTTTCACAAATCATGGATTTTAATATCCTCATTTCCAGTATCCATATTTCACAGTCATGGATATCCTCATATCATTTATCGATATCCTCTTTCCAATCATTGATATCCTCATTTTCACAAATCATGGATTTTAATATCCTCATTTCCAATATCCATATTTCACAGTCATGGATATCCTCATATCATTTATCGATATCCTTTTTCCAATCATTGATATCTTCATTTTATTCATAGCGCTATATTGTGTCGACACTTTTTAATATTTATTTCCCCATGGCAATATAACTTGCCGAGATATCTCATTATCAATCACCCATTGGGATTATGTCTATATACTTCTCAAAAGTATATGCCTCCTTTTATCATTTGCTTTGATTCATATTCGGGGAATTATTATGTATTTATCAAAGCAATTGTAGTTGGTACCAAAGATTAATAATCTGTCATGCATCTTTGAACTTCAAGTTCATATTTGAGTTGTGAGGATATATTGTGATGCATTTCACATATTTCCAACTACCAATACTCCTCCTCATGCTAAGAGATTTCTTGAGCACCAAACTCGTATGCCAGTATCTCAGTATTTATCTTCAGTCATGGGAGTTTATATATTATGTTCTCGATATTGGCTGGAGGACTTCAAATAATATGCCAATTGATATCCCACTTGTATGCGCATATCTTGATCCTTTCTCGGATCTATTCAAATTTATTTGGGATATTTTACTAGCTCAATCTGATGTGGAATATATGCTCAAACCGTGAGCAAATCATCTCGTAAATTTCTGATTACGAGTCATATAAACATGTGACTATCTAGTGGATCCATAATATCTAGTAGTTCACATGTAGAGGAAGTGGGCCCATACTCCCCCTTAATATATTCCAAATTTATTAGGAATTCATTCCCAATATTGGCTAGTAGTAATAGTAATCGAGAACATATATTCGAAGACATGATGTGTCTGTATCACCGTATAGATATTTTGTCGGCATATCACATCATCTTTTGGTGCCATTATTGCACATCATTTTAAACATGGAGTCGCCGCTCCCACATGTCATATTATGTTAATTATTCAAATATATAGAGTCGTAGTTCATACGCTTCATGACGCGGAGTCAAATCTCATACGCGTAATTCCAATCTATAAATAGATTATCATTGTATTCACAAAATTCACCTATACCGAGGGTCTGAATATCATAATGGATTCAATGCTTTCGAATCTTCGTAAATATTATCCATCTCTTCCAGTGAATATCATAAGAAGAATTTATCGAGCTCGACTCGAAAGATTAAGGGTGCTAATGAGAAATGGCATCCCAGAAGATATTCGATGGTTGATCGAAGCACAAGTTCGACTATCTGGCGAATTTTCAAATTCATTTAAGTACATGCCAGGTACAGGTAAGAGTAGTTTTGCAAAGAAACGCAGAGCAAAAAGATTAGGTGGGTGCTATAAATGTGCTCGGTGGACATGTGACACACGATGCAAATCTGTGGGGTTTGTATCCAAAAATCGAGAAGATAAAATAGCATTTTTCAAGGATGGATTGAGTAAGGAATCTATGGATCATGATATTCAACGGATTCTTGATGCACATCCGAGTGGATACGTTCATCGTGAACTAATGGCTTTGTGGATGCAATTCAAGGATGAACGGGAACGTTATAGTCATGAAAAATTAATCTCAAAAGATCCAGTTTGTAAGTCCGTTCTATCAAAGTTGGTATAAGGTAAATAGCAAAATAATGCAAGTTGATGAATATTGTTTTCCAATATTTAAATTTCTCAGCTGCCGATCGGTAACGTCATTTTCATTGAAAAATATAATATCATATCTTTCGTTTTCTTTTGCAATTTTGTCAAAAATAATGACTTATCTGCCGCTCCATTTTCAATGAAAATAGTGAAGTTATTTGTCGTTTAGAAAGAAGTTTGTTCTTTAAATTTGGGATCCACAAATCAGAAAATGTATCTCTCATAAAAGTATTTTGAAAGTCTAGTGTAGAAAGATGGAGTTCTCAGAGTCCTCATATAGATCTCATCCAATCAAAACTATATGTATTTTAGGTGGATCCAAACTGATAGGTCATATCCAGCATGTAGATATGGCATATCAATTCGTAAAAGAATTAGGAAAACACAAAATCAATATATTGTATGGTGGGAGTAATCATAGATTTTTGGGTTATCTTTTAGATGCTGCACAAAATGAGAGAATAAGTGTAACAAGTGCCTTACACTTTCCCACAGTCAGAACCAGTAGTATAGGAGGTTCAACTGGGTTGATGCTTCAAGCACAGTCTGTTCATAATAGTTTGATGTATGTGGTGAATAATAGTGATGCCTTTATTGTTCTCCCAGATGGCTATGGCACACTTAATGAGATATTCAACATTACATCATGGGCTGAGCGGGACTTCCATACCAAACCTATAGGTTTGTTGAATATTAATAATTTCTTCAGCGATTTGCTTGCCTTTCTGGATCAAGGAGTAGATCACAAGTTTATATCTCAGCCATCACGAGATATAATAATATGTCTTGACATCATTCGATCTACTTATAAAGTTTCGTGCATATATTTCGATTAAGAATTTGGAAGTCAAAGCTCATCACCACAAAGCTATTGGCGCAAACGGAAAAGAAGTTTAGATCATTTAGATCTTTCATTATAAACCCTTATGCCAGGGGGTGGCAGAGTTACGGAGTTTTATACTCTCGAGACGCACCCCTTTTCTTTTTATGGGTTTCATATGTATTTTCTTTTTCGCGTTTCATATTGTCGAGTGTTTACTGCCTTTCAGCTAGTTTCGATATTTTCACTTCGACTGTTGTGTGCTTCTTCAGCAATAATAAGACCATCTTTTGCTTTTATGCAAATACAATATTTTCACAAATATGTGATATATATTTCTCCATGAATATTGCCAATCAATATGATTTCAATGATCCCACCATGTGATATAATCAACGTGTGATTTATTGAGCAATTATTTTCCAGTGATATTTTCCATATCACTTGTCAAATGATCTCACCATGCATTTTGCATAGAATTTTCTTTAATTAATTGGTGATAGCTTATGGTATCACTTGCTCAATTTTCTCCATTCATATTTAATAATTATGGAGATCGGATATTATTTCCATCAACTGCTTCTTCTTCGAGAGCAGGATCATTGATCAACTACTTCAGAGTAGGATTTATTTCTTTCAACTGCTTCTTCAGAGCAGGATTTAGATAATCGATCAACTACTTCTCCAGAGTAGAATTTATTTTATCAACTGCTTCTTCTTCGAGAGCAGGATTTATGAACCATTCATGTGGTATAACCAACCACGATGGTGATATATAATATATAAATTGCGTACATGTAAAACCATCCATCTTGTGATAATTGAACTCATCACATGGGAGGTATTATAATTATATAAAATAAACGCAATAAATATGTGGTTTTAAACCACCACTTTGAGATAAGTAAGAGACATAATTTAAACTGCAAAATAATTAACTGCTTCTACCAGAGCAGGATCGTCCAATCAATTTCGCAAAATAGTCATCGTCTAGGTATAGGTCGAAATATCGACTGTCGTTAACATCAAGTGTAATGGTATATATAAATCTTTACGATTTCTGGAGTTGGGTATTAATTTGTATATTTTAATAAATTTAATAATGACATATATGAAAAGAGTTAATACCCATATCAATATTAGTGTCAAATTGAAGCTCTCGTGAGATGGGTCACGATGGTATCAAGAAAAATTAATTCTGATATCATGTGTATCTTATATGTAAGAAAAACGAATGTATGATTTAATAAATTAAAAAAAAATTTATTCTTTTATTTATAAATTTTCTTGGCACTTTCGACTGACTTCATGAAGTTAGTTGTCCTCTTTTTTTTTATATTTATTTAATATTTTTTCTTTTCTTTGCTTACCTTTCTTTTTCCTGCATTTGTTCTACTTCCCAAATTTTTTTTTACTCATCGTTTTCTTCATCCCCTTCTTCTTTCTTTTTTTTTTTTTTCATACCAACCCGTGACGTTTCTTTTTTTTTCATTCTCTTTTTTTTAAAGACACATTAATATACATACACAGTACCTCAAAAGATGTAAGCCGCTTCACCTTCCACCAGTCGTCGTCTCCGCTGGATCTGCCGCTAGCAACCCTGGCGAACTTCCATGGTGGCGGCTTAGGTTAGGTATGGTGCGATTGAGGCCAAGTTCTCCGGTGGTGTTCCCGGTGGTTCACACTGACCAATTTCACCTCTCATCTCGGCCCTTCAAATCATTGCCCTCAGTTGTGTGAGTGAGTTGACCCGCGGTGGAATTTTGTCTGTGATGATAAACCCCTCTTTTTTTTTCATTAGCATGAGGGCTCTTTATTTATTTATTATTATGGGAGCATTTTTTTTTTTTTTGAGAAAGAATGTTGGTTTATGCACCCAGAAGATGAAAGTCCAATTCTTTTCTTATGAACTTCTGTTTTTTTTTGTCTTGTTGAATCTTTGAACAGATAAGTTGGAGGAAGTTTTTGGTTTGCTGGGTTTGAATAAGGAAGTAAATGATTTGTAATAATTAGATTTCTGATACAGAGGATCATCTATACGATGCAACTGTAGAGCATACTCTCGACATATTACTCAAGTGGTTAGAGTCGTGCTGATAACGTGTTATGAAATCGAAATAATATAGAGAGAAAATATAGAGAGAGAATAGAGAATGATTCTCAGGTATATTTTTCATTAATAACTGAAGTCCTATTTATAGGAAAACTTCAGATGGCACAATCGTAATTACATATTTACATCAGGGGTATAATAGTCATTCACACTATATAAAAACAAAAGGGTAATTGAAATGTCACTTTCAAGGCTTTATTATAACAATGAGAATGAAATCACAGGGGATAAAACAAAGAATCTCTTAGTATATGAGAGAGGGAAATGGAGAGGCACTAAGGAGGGGACCACAATGAGGAGAGGAAATTGAAAGCACATGGACTATTGCCACCTGGCATAATGATGGTTAGAGGAGAGAGAAAAGAATAGGCCTATATAGTGGGAGATCCTCGTGGGAGGAAGGGGACTGTGAATTTAGTAACAGACTGGATTGGGTTAGCTTGGAGGCTAAGGCAGTAGTATAGCTATTTTCAATATTTTCCTTTCACTGTAACTCTTCCTAATCTGGTTTCCCCAGGTTGAATATCAATAAAATTCCTTGTTAATTGCTGGATACCTATCAACTAGAATCGGAGAATTTCGATTCTGGAGCACCGAATGATTACGTGCCGCATCATGGAACGACGAGTCCACAGTCTGGAGCAACAACTGGAAGCAATTCGTTTACAAGGAGAAGAGCTCAGAGTACAGAACGAGGAACTTCACACCCTGCTACTGGAAAGAAACCGAGCACAACGGGACAAAAATCAGCGCCGCCGGCACCGTCAGAGAACGACGAGGGATTCTGGCACCAGCGACATCGAAGACAGGTCAGAATCGAGTTATACAACTCAAAACTCCAGCTGCGACCCCAAACGTGACTTCGGAGGAAGAAAAATGAAGATTCCCCTGTTCAGAGGCGACGATGCGTATGGATGGATCTTTCGGACCGAACGATATTTCAAATTGAACCACGTGGAAGATGAAGATAAGCTCGATACAGTAGTTATAGCACTCGAGGACCGAGCCTTGAGCTGGTTTCAATGGTGGGAAGATCAGAACTCCGATCGCAATTGGGTAACATTCAAGGAAGCACTGATTCGGAGATTTCAACCGGGATTGGTACAGAATCCTTTCGGACCATTGCTGAGCATTAAACAAACCGGGTCAGTGATGAAATACAGAGAGGAATTCGAGAGGGAAGCGGCTCCCTTAAAGAAGGAGGAACGAGTGATGCTAAAGGGAATTTTCTTGAACAGATTGAAGGAAGAAATACACGCGGAGCTTAAATTACATGGGGATGGAGAATTAGATGAGATTATGGACAGAGCACTTTTATTGGAGGAAAAAAGCTTAGCATTAAGGAAAGGAGGACAGAAAGGGGATGATAGATGGGATTTCCGGGACAAAGTTAAACCATGGAGTAAGGGCTTTACCAGAGATAAATGGACAGATCCAAAATGGGAGAAGACATGAGGAAGTGAAAAAAAAGAGATGGATTGGGGAGAAGGGAATAAAATAGAAAAAAAATATGAAGAAAAGGGGAGATTATCCCATACAGAAATAAGAGAACGAAGTAAAAAGGGGCTATGTTTTAAATGTGGAGAAAAATGGGGTCAGGACCACATATGTAAACTTAAGCACTACCAATTCATGCTAATGGAAGGGGAAGGGGAGGAATCTGAAAGGGAGGTCAAATGGGACACATCTGAAGATGAGCAGGAGGCACTTGAGATGTTACAAGCTAAAGTGATGAAGTTATCTATGAAAAGTATACAGGGCCTGACTTCTAACAAATCTTTTAAGGCCCTAAGAAACATGAAAGGAGGGCAGGTGTTGGTGTTGATTGACTGTGTAGCTTCCAGTAATTTTGTGTCCAAGAAATTAGTAGATGAAACAAAGCTGGACATCTGTGATACCCCTCCATATGTGATAGAGCTGGGAAATAGAGAATACATTCATAGTAGAGGAATTTGCAAGAGCTTAAGGGTTATTATTCAAGGAATACCAATTATCCAAGACTTCTTCTTATTGGAGTTAGGGGGGACAGACTTGGTGTTGGGCATGTCTTGGTTGGAAAGTTTGGGAGAGATCAAAGCCAACTTCAAACAACTTAGTTTGAAGTGGAACATGAATGGAGAAGAGAAGGTGTTGCAAGGTGACTCGTCCTTATGCAAAACTCAAGCATCTTGGAAAGCTATGATGAAGGCCTTGAATAATAAAGGAGAAGGATATGTGATAGCTTATCATGGAGGTATGGGGGAGGAGAATGTTCAGAAACTCATTCCCATAGAAGTGGACACTGTACTTGAAGGGTTTCAAGGGTTATTCAAGGAACCAGAAGGATTACCTCCTAAGAGGGCTTGTGATCATGCAATCACTTTGAAGGAGTGAGCCAACATTCCTAACATCAGACCCTACAGGTACCCCTATTACCAAAAGAATGAGATAGAAAAGATTGTAGGAGAGATGTTAGCTGCTGGGATCATTAGACCCAATAGTAGCCCTTATAGTAGCCCAGTTATCTTGGTAAGGAAGAAAGTTGGAGGATGGAGATTCTGTGTAGACTACAGGGCTTTGAACAAACTCATAATCCCAGACAAATTTCCCATCCCCATTATAGAAGAATTACTGGATGAGCTGGGAGGGGCCAAGGTATTCAGCAAATTGGACTTGAAATCTGGGTACCACCAGATAAGAATGAAGGAGAAGGATGTGCCTAAGACTGCTTTCGAGACACATGAGGGTCATTATGAATTTCTGGTGATGCCCTTTGGTCTCACCAATGCACCATCAACATTTCAAGCCCTCATGAATTAGGTTCTGCATCCCTTCTTGAGGAAGTTTGCTCTAGTTTTTTTTGATGACATACTGGTGTATAGCCCCAGCATAGAGGCACATGTGGAACATTTAACATTGGTGTTACAAATGCTTCATGAACATGAATTAGTAATCAATAGGAAGAAATGCACTTTTAGGCAAGAGAAGTTAGAATACCTAGGTCACATAATATCTGTAATATTCGGGGGTAATTTTTTTTTCGTGTTACTGTTGAGTTGTACGTATTCATTTGGAATTGTACAAGTGTTGTTGTTTGGACCAATACAATTTATATTGTATTAAAATATTTCGGGATCGAAATATTTATTCTAAATCGGTTTGGTTGCGTCGTTTGGTTGTTGTTTGGCGAGATTGGAATTTTGGCTAAGTTTATAGCCATAGCGTCGCTACATGTAGCATTACGTGCGCTAATTTGTTGCGATTACGTCGTTACGCACGAGGTTACGTCGTAATGTGTGTGGTAAGTGGTGGGATCTTTCGCCGTGAGTCAACTTAGGGCGAGGGTATCTTTGGAATATCTTTTATATATATATATATATATATATATTTTGTCAACTGGGGCATCTTCCCACGTGAATTTCCCCACTCTTCCATCTCATGCCATATTATGTATATATATAATATATATATACTCACCCTCAAACAATCATCATCCCCCACCTATCATCTCTCTCTCCATCCCTCACGTTCATGCTATATATTATATATATATACTAATCATCACCCCTCATCAATCATCATCTTCATCATCCCTCTCTCACCATCTCCCTCTCGTCCCTCTCTCTTTCTCACCCTCTCTCGCCAGCTCTCTCTCCCTTCTCTCCATCATATTTTTCCGGCAAGGTGGAGCTTCAATACGGGCGGTCGGTTTCTCCATTTTTTCCGGCGAGCTTGAGTTCGGCGGGCAGGCAGCTCACGACCGGAGCTCGGCGGCGGCCTGGTCGGAATTTCCGAACCGGAAGGCTGCAAAACCCGGTCGATGTGTTCCGGCATTTTTCCTTCTTCCGGCGAGACGGCAGGCACCGGCTTCTCCATTGATTCCGGCGACCGGAAGTGGTTTTGTCCGGAACGGACGGCGGAACGGAGGTTTGACATTCTTCCGGCGAAGAGTTACAAACGGAGTCGGGTGAA
Organism: Orobanche coerulescens; assembly: GCA_033398695.1. Taxonomy (NCBI): domain Eukaryota; kingdom Viridiplantae; phylum Streptophyta; class Magnoliopsida; order Lamiales; family Orobanchaceae; genus Orobanche; species Orobanche coerulescens. Next base: position 120,383,915 of record CM065802.1, read on the forward strand.
AACCGGCCATAGACGGAAACGGGCCGGAGTTGGTCGAGGTCCGGCGGGTCAATTTTTCCGGCGGTCGATTTCCGGCATGGGAGTTTTTCGGACCGGGTCGATCGACTCTTCCGGTTAGTTTTTTTTTTGTGTGTGTTATATATATATATACTGTTATATATATATATATACTTGTGTGTATGGTGTAAATAGATATATATATATATATATAGCCTGCTGTGTGTGTTGTGTGTTTTATGTAATATATATATATAGCCTGCTGTGTGTGTTGTGTGTTTTATGTAATATATATATATGAGCAGTGTGTGTGTGTTGTGTGTTTTATGTATTGATATATATATGAGTTGTATATATATATATATATATACACGTATGTATACGGATTAATACGAGTATAGTATGTGTCCGTGTTGGAATTATCTATTATGTCGTTTTCGGTCGATATCGTGTTATCGGATGAATTGTATTTCATTCAAGGTTGTTCGAGTGCTTGTGATTGACGGAGGACGCGTTGATCGATTCGTGGTAGGACGTTGATCGTGGAAGGACTTTCTCGCCTTCGGTTTGAGGCAAGTTTTATACTTGTACTGGTCAATGAGATTAATGTTATCATGTATGTGTATGAATGTGTGTATCATTTCGAGACTTGGTCTCTTTGTGATTTTCTTGATATCGCGATTGTTTGATACGATACCCTTCGCAAATTATGCCAAATATTATTGTTGTTCGTAAATGGCGATTTAAGGCATTACGATACTTGTTGGTAATATTGTTGTCGATAGCGGTTCGCTGTATCTACATATATATTGTTATTGTAGATTGATTTTCCTTTGAGATATTGTTGTTGATAGCTGGTTCGAGTCATCGACGTATCGATTGTTGTTCTTGATTGATGTTCCATCAAGATATTTTTGAATAAATGCGTTATTGATATCAATATTTTTCTATTGATGTCGTTTTGGCCGATTGAAGGCATTGACGTATTCGATCATCATCTTCGTTATCGTAACCGATTAAAGGTGCCGAGACATCCGTTGTACAATTGTTATCGGTTACCGCTCAAGGTTATCGATATATTGAATTGGGATTATCAAAGATAATTCCCATCCGTTGTATAATTATTATCGATTGTCCGCTCTAATGGTAATCGATATATTGAATTGGGACTATCAAAGATAATTTCCACCCGTTGTCAAAAAGATAATTCCCATCCGTTGTATAATTGTTATCGATTGGCCATTCTACGGTAATCGAAGTATTGAATTGGGATTATCAACGATAATTCCCATCCGTTGAATTATTATTGTCGTGTTGGACCGATTCAAGGCGGACACTATTATTCTTGTGAACTCGGTAATTTTGTGATCGTTGAAGGTTGAGGATTTTCCCGAACTGTTGTGTTGTGATCGTTGCTCGTGTTAATCGGTCCTTAGGGATTTTGATCCCAGGATGGTTGTTTTGAATATTGTTGGTCGTGTCGATCTTTCATTATTCGTGTCATCGTTCACTTGGTGAGTCGTATGATTTGTTTTGGATGTCTTATCCTTTGAGTTTCGTTGTCATGTTGTATCGTGACATATCCGGAATCATATCTGCGTTCCGATTGGTTATTGTGTAGGATTTTTAGCCAGGCACATATAGTCATCGGCGGATATTATTCCGCGTTGGACTGTGCACACGGGACGTAGTTTCGTGAGGCTAATTAGGTACATTGTCCTACGTATATTCTGTATTCCATATACGGGGCGGACATGTGCACGGATACATTTCCGGATCGGGCGTACTGTGATGTCCATCTTGTGAGCCATAAACTTTGATCGTCCATAGTATTGGATGAGTTTGATGTTTGTGATTGAGCGTTCATACGCCTGAGGGGTATGTTCGACAGTCATGTTTGTTTCTTTGAGATCTGTATCGTGATATTTTGGCAGCTTCGGGCTGTTCGGCTTTCAGGCCATCGTGATATTTTGGCAGCTTCGGGTTGTTCGGCTTTCAGGCCATCGTGATATTTTGACAGCTTCGGGCTATTCGGCTTTCAGGCCATCGTGATATTTTGGCAGCTTCGGCTGAGGGCTTTTAGGCCATTGTGATGTATCGGTATTTTCGTTTGAGCCTTCGGGCATTGTGATCCTTATTTATTTCAGCGTTGGATTGATTTACCTTCGGGTAATGTATTGTTGTGTTCTATATTGATGTTTCGCCGTTGGGCACTTATGTTCTAATCTATTGAGCAGGTATTGATCGTATGCCATGGGCATAGCATTCCGCGAATGCTCGATTCTTACTTTGGTTTGTGAGCATCTCGTACTACCATTGTTGTACTATTTATTCTGCCTTTGGATGCATATCATGTTGTGCATGTACTTGATATTCATTATACTGGATGGCTGACCCCGTGGGGGCGGAACATGTTTTCATGTTTTAGGTACTTGCGAGGAGAGAGTTGAGACACAGGGGCATGACGATGGCGACGAGGCATTCGAGCGATACAAGTCCGAGATATTTTGGTGTTCATGTTGGTCAGACAGTTGGAGTACTCCATTTTTGTTCAGTCGTTGTCGTTTTGTATTATCCGAGCAAGGCTCGTGTATGTTGTTGTATTTTATTTTGGCCATGTAGGCCCATCCTTGTCGTTGAAATTCCATATCGGAATAGTATGTCAGACATCATAGTAGGGTCTGTGATTTCCTATTTTGGACAGGTTGTTGTATTTTAGTCGTGTTCGCCTGGTGGACCACCTGGTGTGGGGTCCACGGCACTGTAATAACCCAATGGGATTTGGGGGTGTTACAGAAGATGGTATCGGAGCATTGGGTTGTGAGATACCCTGGCTTGTGTGTTATGTGGCTCTACCAAGGCGGTAGTAGCGGGGTCGGAGTTATGACAATGCAGGGCGATCGGGTTTTGTGAGTCGTGATAGTTAGACGACTGTATGAGTCATTCTTTCATCGAGTCGTCGTCAGTGAAGACTAGTATCGCAAGACCTCGAAGCTTCGTATGACCTGTGTAAGGACTCTATTCTCTTTTGTGTGCATACATTCATTATGTCATTGATTAAACCTGCTTTGTTGACACTTGTATGTGACGATCGGGTGCGATTGATTTATGATTATTTGCTTTGGAGCGTGTGGGCTCTGTATCGGCTATGATTAGCGTGATCGATGTGATCGTTTATCTGTTGAGTATGTATACTCGTGTTTGGCGGTGACCTAGCATTCTGGCCGTTGAGGTGTAATTGTGTTGTGGTCATAATTGAACGTTATTCTTCCAGTCTGGAAAGAGGACGTGATAGAGGGGGTAGAGGCCGCAGAGTGGGCCGACACCCGAAACCTCGTACCAATGATTTGGTGGCTGACGAATCATTTTCGGAGTTGCGCTCGAGAACCCACCGATCGTGATTGTGTTTGGATCGAGTTCAAGACTCTCATGTTAGAGAGGTATTATCCGGCTCCACTTCGTGAAGCCAAGTTGTCGGAGGTTGAACCCGCGGTTGAGAATGCAGTTGTTCAATCACAATTGTAGTTCACTTGGCGAATTCATCGAGAAGGCTCTTGGAGCAGAGCTTTCGATCGAGGAGCTTACTCAGAAGGATCCTTCAGTTTCTTCTGGTGAGAGGACTAGGATGCCGATTCGTTCAGAGGGACATCGAGCTCTGACGTCCAAGAGGTCATTTCCTAGTCGGCTTCGTGCTGGGAAAGCATTTTCTTCTCAGGCGACGAGTTCGACTGTTGTTTGTTTTAATTGTGATTCAGCGGAGCATATGAGTACTCGATGTACGGTGCCAGCTATTATTTATTTTCTGTGTGGGAGGCAGGAACACCTTCAGAGTACTGCATGAGTTCTAGTGTCAGTAGGTCTCGAGAGAGCTCATGGGCCTCGAGAGATTTTGTCACCTCAGTCCGTACTTCATCCAAGGGGTCATATCGGGCTTCGGGAGCCAGAGGTATGGACACCCGAGGGGGAGTAGCGAGTTCAGATTAGGGTCTTCCTCGAGTCGATGAGATCGAGGAGCTCGATGATCTGGAGGATGTTGATTCCGGGTACATTTGAGATGTAGCCTTGATTTGTATTTTCCTTGCCTTTCGGATTGATGTTTGACTCGGTCTGTATTTTAATATTGCGGTTGTGAACCATTTATTATTAATCTATCTTGTAATCATTGTATCTGAGAATCTTGACACTTGAGTCATTTGATGTGATTTTCTTTCCTTTTGGTCCTGTACCCGAGATTTTTGTGATGATCTGGGTAATCGTTCATTGTGATTCGAGACATCAAGTCGTGAGGACTTGGGTGCGCAATTGATATGTTCCCGAGGACTATTCGTGCGTTGTTATCTTCTTTTGTGGTGCGACTTCCTGGCTGGTCTCTAGCAGGAGAGTCATGATTCGGCTAATCTCGCATTTGATTGAGTGTCTTTATCACTTGATTTTTCGCCTTGTTCAGACAGAGGAGACGTGGGGACCCGTGGGGTCGGCCCAGTTGCTTAGGCGGAATTGCTCGTATTGGGGAGTATTCCTGGAGATGTTGTTTTCTTATCCTGATGGATAGTCCGTGCCCCGACTTGTGCACCCTGAGTTTCGGGGACGAAACTCTTTTTAAGGGGGGGAGTATGTAATATTCGGGGGTAATTTTTTTTCGTATTCTTGTTGAGTTATGCGTATTCATTTGGAATTGTACAAGTGTTGTTGTTTGGACCAATACAATTTATATTGTATTAAAATATTTCGGGATCGAAATATTTATTCTGGTCGTCGGTTTGGTTGCGTCGTTTGGTTGTTGTTTGGCGAGATTGGAATTTTGGCTAAGTTTATAGCCATAGCGTACGCTACCTGTGTAGCATTACGTACGCTAATTTGTTGCGATTACGTACGTTACGCCCTGAGGTTACGTACGTAATGTGTGGTAAGTGGTGGGATCTTTCCTCGTGGTCAACTTCCGGGGCGAGGGTATCTTTGGAATATCTTTTTTATATATATATATATATATATTTTGTCAACTGGGGCATCTTCCCACGTGAATTTCCCCACTCTTCCATCTCATGCCATATTATGTATATATATAATATATATATACTCACCCTCAAACAATCATCATCCCCCACCTATCATCTCTCTCTCCATCCCTCACGTTCATGCTATATATTATATATATATACTAATCATCACCCCTCATCAATCATCATCTTCATCATCCCTCTCTCACCATCTCCCTCTCGTCCCTCTCTCTTTCTCACCCTCTCTCGCCAGCTCTCTCTCCCTTCTCTCCATCATATTTTTCCGGCAAGGTGGAGCTTCAATACGGGCGGTCGGTTTCTCCATTTTTTCCGGCGAGCTTGAGTTCGGCGGGCAGGCAGCTCACGACCGGAGCTCGGCGGCGGCCTGGTCGGAATTTCCGAACCGGAAGGCTGCAAAACCCGGTCGACGTGTTCCGGCATTTTTCCTTCTTCCGGCGAGACGGCAGGCACCGGCTTCTCCATTGATTCCGGCGACCGGAAGTGGTTTTGTCCGGAACGGACGGCGGAACGGAGGTTTGACATTCTTCCGGCGAAGAGTTACAAACGGAGTCGGGTGAAAACCGGCCATAGACGGAAACGGGCCGGAGTTGGTCGAGGTCCGGCGGGTCAATTTTTCCGGCGGTCGATTTCCGGCATGGGAGTTTTTCGGACCGGGTCGATCGACTCTTCCGGTTAGTTTTTTTTTTGTGTGTGTTATATATATATACTGTTATATATATATATACTTCTGTGTATGGTGTAAATAGATATATATATATATATATATATAGCCTGCTGTGTGTGTTGTGTGTTTTATGTAATATATATATATAGCCTGCTGTGTGTGTTGTGTGTTTTATGTAATATATATATATGAGCAGTGTGTGTGTGTTGTGTGTTTTATGTATTGATATATATATGAGTTGTATATATATATATATATACACGTATGTATACGGATTAATACGAGTATAGTATGTGTCCGTGTTGGAATTATCTATTATGTCGTTTTCGGTCGATATCGTGTTATCGGATGAATTGTATTTCATTCAAGGTTGTTCGAGTGCTTGTGATTGACGGAGGACGCGTTGATCGATTCGTGGTAGGACGTTGATCGTGGAAGGACTTTCTCGCCTTCGGTTTGAGGCAAGTTTTATACTTGTACTGGTCAATGAGATTAATGTTATCATGTATGTGTATGAATGTGTGTATCATTTCGAGACTTGGTCTCTTTGTGATTTTGTTGATATCAGGGGATTGTTTGATACGATACCCTTCGGCAAATTATGCCAAATATTATTGTTGTTCGTAAATGGCCGATTTAAGGCATTACGATACTTGTTGGTAATATTGTTGTCGATAGCCGGTTCGCGGTATCGACATATCGATTGTTATTGTTGATTGATGTTCCTTTGAGATATTGTTGTTGATAGACGGTTCGCGGCATAGAAGTATCGATTGTTTTTATTGATTGATGTTCCATCAAGATATTTTTGAATAAATCGTTATTGATATCAATGTTTTTCTATTGATGTCGTTTTGGCGATTGAAGGCATTGGCGTATTCGATCATCATCTTCGTTATCGTAATCGATTAAAGGTGCCGAGACATCCGTTGTACAATTGTTATCGGTTAACCGCTCAAGGTTATCGATATATTGAATTGGGATTATCAAAGATAATTCCCATCCGTTGTATAATTATTATCGATTGTCCGCTCTAACGGTAATCGATATATTGAATTGGGACTATCAAAGATAATTTCCACCCGTTGTCAAAAAGATAATTCCCATCCGTTGTATAATTGTTATCGATTGGCCATTCTACGGTAATCGAAGTATTGAATTGGGATTATCAACGATAATTCCCATCCGTTGAATTATTATTGTCGTGTTGACCGATTCAAGGCAGCACACTATTATTCTTGTGAACTCGGTAATTTTGTGATCGTTGAAGGTTGAGGATTTTCCCGAACTGTTGTGTTGTGATCGTTGCTCGTGTTAATCGGTCCTTAGGGATTTTGATCCCAGGATGGTTGTTTTGAATATTGTTGGTCGTGTCGATCTTTCATTATTCGTGTCATCGTTCACTTGGTGAATCGTATGATTTGTTTTGGATGTCTTATCCTTTGAGTTTCGTTGTCATGTTGTATCGTGACATATCCGGAATCATATCTGCGTTCCGATTGGTTATTGTGTAGGATTTTTAGCCAGGCACATATAGTCATCGGCGGATATTATTCCGCGTTGGACTGTGCACACGGGACGTAGTTTCGTGAGGCTAATTAGGTACATTGTCCTACGTATATTCTGGATTCCATATACGGGGCGGACATGTGCACGGACACATTTCCGGATCGGGCGTACTGTGATGTCCATCTTGTGAGCCATAAACTTTGATCGTCCATAGTATTGGATGAGTTTGATGTTTGTGATTGAGCGTTCATACGCCTGAGGGGTATGTTCGACAGTCATGTTTGTTTCTTTGAGATCTGTATCGTGATATTTTGGCAGCTTCGGGCTGTTCGGCTTTCAGGCCATCGTGATATTTTGGCAGCTTCGGGTTGTTCGGCTTTCAGGCCATCGTGATATTTTGACAGCTTCGGGCTATTCGGCTTTCAGGCCATCGTGATATTTTGGCAGCTTCGGCTGAGGGCTTTTAGGCCATTGTGATGTATCGGTATTTTCGTTTGAGCCTTCGGGCATTGTGATCCTTATTTATTTCAGCGTTGGATTGATTTACCTTCGGGTAATGTATTGTTGTGTTCTATATTGATGTTTCGCCGTTGGGCACTTATGTTCTAATCTATTGAGCAGGTATTGATCGTATGCCATGGGCATAGCATTCCGCGAATGCTCGATTCTTACTTTGGTTTGTGAGCATCTCGTACTACCATTGTTGTACTATTTATTCTGCCTTTGGATGCATATCATGTTGTGCATGTACTTGATATTCATTATATCTTGGATGGTGACCCGTGGCGGCATGTTTTCATGTTTTAGGTACTTGCGAGGAGAGAGTTGAGACACGGGGCATGACGATGGCGGCGAGGCATTCGAGCGATACTAGTCAGAGATATTTTGGTGTTCATGTTGGTGACAGGTTGGAGTACTCCATTTTTGTTCAGTCGTTGTCGTTTTGTATTATCCGAGCAAGGCTCGTGTATGTTGTTGTATTTTATTTTGGCCATGTAGGCCCATCCTTGTCGTTGAAATTCCATATCGGAATAGTATGTCAGACATCATAGTAGGGTCTGTGATTTCCTATTTTGGACAGGTTGTTGTATTTTAGTCGTGTTCGCCTGGTGGACCACCTGGTGTGGGGTCCACGGCACTGTAATAACCCAATGGGATTTGGGGGTGTTACAATATCTAGCCAGGGGGTATCAGCTGACCCTACTAAGGTTCAAGCTATGTGTGATTGGCCTGTTCCCAAGGATCTCAAAGGATTAAGGAGATTTCTAGGCCTGACTGGTTACTATAGAAGGTTTGTGAAGGATTATGGGAAGCTAGCCTGGCTACTAACTCAGTTGCTAAAAAAGGACAAATTCCTTTGGAGTGAAGAAGCCCAGAAAGCCTTCTTGGCACTCAAGCATGCCATGACTACAGTTCCTGTGTTGACTGTACCAGATTTTGAACAAGAATTTGTGATTGAGACAGATGCTTCAGGAAAAGGGCTGGGGGCAGTCCTGATGCAATGGGGGAAGCCAGTGGCTTACATGAGCTAAACATTATCTGAAAGAGGGAGTAAAAAATTAGTGTATGAAAGAGAACTCATGGTTGTAGTATTGGCCATCCAAAAGTGGAGGCACTACCTTTTGGGCAGACATTTTGTAATACACACTGACCAAAAAAGCCTGAAATTCTTGGCAGATCAGAGACTCATGGCTGAAGAGCAGTACCATTGGATCTCTAAACTATTGGGGTTTGATTTTGAAATCAAGTTTAAGCCTGGAATTGAAAATAAAGATGCTGATGCTCTCTCAAGAAAAATGCAGCATGCTAGTTTAACCTCTATGCAGTTTTTTGAATGGGAAGAGTTAGAGTATGAGATAGCACATAACCAGAAATTGCAGACCCTGGTACAAAATTTATCAATGGGAAAGGAGACACCACAGGAATATACCTTACAAAAAGGGAGATTGTACTACCAGGACAGATTAGTACTCCCTGTCAACTCTCTTAAGATACCCCTCATCTTGAAGGAATTCCATGACTCTGCCATAGGAGGTCATTCAGGTTACTTCAGAACTTATAAGATAATTTCCAACCTATTCTTCTGGGAAGGGATGAGAAAACAGATTCAAGAATATGTGCAAGGATGTGAGATTTGCCAAAAGAACAAATATCAGACCTTGAGCCCTGCAGGATTATTGCAACCCTTACCCATACCACAACAAGTCTGGAGTGATATCTCCATGGATTTCATTGGAGGGTTGCCTAAATCAGGAGGTATGGACACCATACTAGTAGTAGTGGACAAGCTCACTAAATATGCCCACTTCATGGCATTAGCTCATCCCTATACTGCCAAAGAAGTGGCTGAAATATTCTTGAAGGAAGTGGTGAAATTACATGGATTCCCCACATCTATAGTATCAGACAGAGATAGATTATTTTTGAGTGGATTCTGGACTGAATTGTTCAAACTGGCAGGGACAAAATTAAAATTCAGCTCAGCCTACCATCCACAAATTGATGGTCAGACTGAAGTGGTTAACAGGTGCCTAGAAACCTATCTGAGATGCATGACAGGCACCAGGCCAAGACAGTGGGTGAAATGGTTGATTTGGACTGAATATTGGTATAATACCAATTACCACTCCACTATTAAAATGACCCCTTTCCAAGCACTATATGGCAGAAAACCACCAGCCCTAGTGAGAGGAGATGTGCAAAAGACCAAGATGGAGGAAGTAACACAGTTAACTAAAGAAAGAAATGAATTTATGGGAGTACTGAAGGAGCAGTTATAGCAAGCTCAGAACAGAATGAGGCAACAAGCAGATCAACACAGGAGGGAGTTGAATTTTGAAGTAGGAGATAAGGTTTACTTGAAGATTCAACTTTATAAACTGAAGAAGTTGGCTAAGAGGACCAACAAAAAGTTGAGCCCTAGATTTTATGGTCCCTATGAGATTTTGGAGAAAATTGGGGAAGTTGCCTATAAATTGAAGCTGCCAGAAGATAGTAGAGTGCATCCTGTCTTCCATGTGTCCTTGCTTAAGCCAGTGGTGAAAGACACAACACATGTACAACCCTTACCACCCATCATCTCTGAGGAATGGGAGCTGCAATGTGATCCTGAAGAAATTTTAGCAGTGTGGGGTAAGACAAACGAAAACAGGAAATTGCTGGTAAAATGGAAGAACTTACCTGCTCATGAGAATTCTTGGGAACCTTACAATAATCTGAGGAAAGAGTTTCCTATGTTTCACCTTGAGGACAAGGTGGTATTTGAAGGGGGGGAATTGATGAGAATGAAATCACACGGGATAAAACAAAGAAGCTGTTAGTATATGAGAGAGGGAAATGGAGAGGCACTAAGGAGGGGACCACAATGAGGAGAGGAAATTGAAAGCACATGGACTATTGCCACCTGGCATAAGGGTGGTTAGAGGAGAGAGAAAGGAATAGGCCTATATAGTGGGAGATCCTCATGGGAGGAAGGGGACTGTGAATTTAGTAACAGGCTGGATTGGGTTAGCTTAGAGGCTAAGGCAGTAGTATAGCTATTTTCAATATTTTCCTTTCACTGTAACTCTTCCTAATCTGGTTTCCCCAGGTTGAATATTAATAAAATTCCTTGTTAATTGCTGGATACCTATCAATATACTTTTTATAGAGAGCATAACATTTTCCCACTGTTCACATATTTCTGTGCTGCTTAAAAGTTGGTAAAATATCTACAATGTAAATAAGACAAACCTATCCATGCTCGACCTCCAATAACAATTTCAGCTTTGCATTATGGGCCTTACTGGAACCCAATAAAATGGGCATATTAAATATTTCTTATCATGCGACATTTGCACACTTAATAGAAAAATCCTGTAAAATTTAGTAATTTTATGTAGAAACTCAGACCTAACTATTGTGTAAGTGAGTTGTATAGTTTATTTTACTCCTCCACATGTAAACATATATCGTTCTAGCTTTTCGATATGAAACTCTGACAGTAATAAAAGTTCCTGTGACAAATTTTTGGATGGACATCCATTATAATCTGTTTTATATTGTGTTTCTTAAAACGGCATATTGATAATGTGGTTTTTAAGTATGTACATAAAATCGATTCTAAAATGGGAGGATAATATAATATGATATGAAGACACTCATGATAGCACTCTAAAAAAAAGGTTATAAGAATCACACACATTACAATAATATACTCTTAACTTTCATAAGACCTAACAATTCATATCTTTGTCTCCTTATCTCATCAGAGTTTGATAAGATACTGTATGATTCGAATATTTAAATTAACTTATGTTATTAAGGTTACCGAAACTTTAAAATTTTAATACCCAAACCGGAGTTTATTTAAAGAAATCAATCCGAGTTTTCTAATGTTTTTTTGCCAATACCTGAACAAACCGAAACCGACAATTAAAAACAAACAAACCTCACCAAAACCTTTTGTATGAATCAGAATACTTTCGAACATTGATAACATAGGCGAATACCTGAGCTGTGAATTCCAAAGAACCTCGTGATATCTGTTAATATTAACTCTTATTTTCATTTTTTTTCTTGTAAACTTAAGATAGCTTAGTAGAAGAAGAATGTATATGAGGTATAAAAGTCTCGGATGACACTCTGGACAACATAGCAACTGGTTGATACGAATTCTCGCTGGTGATGCGAATTCGGTATCAATCTGAGAAAATTTGTTTTGATGAGCGGAAGCTATCGGCAAGAAACTATCAGGAACTGAGAACACCAGTTCGCTACAATAACAACACGGACTAGCGGCACGCACTCGCGACACGAAAGGATGACGGCAACTCGATACAGCAACAAGACGGGAACTTGGCCAAATGTAAAGGACTTGATACAGGCCACCTTCAAACAGCGATACTCGAAACAGCACGTTTCGGTCGGATGCAAATTGAAAACAGGAAACAAGTTCAAAGGATCGAACAACACTTGATGCTAAATACCGAACAAGTATAAAACTGTATCAAAAACAGGCAGAATATCGAAACAGAACAGAGAACAGATGTTTTTATCGAATTAGACCTATAATTCGATAAAGTGATTTCTTCTCAAGACCTATTGAGAATCAATCGGATTAAGATTCGAAAACGCGTCGAATAATAATCAAAGTTTTGATGAAAAGCATTCACCCAGGAAAACACAAAGTGTAATCTTATTTGTTTAACATTCAATAATCTCTTTATTACAACTTCATCACCCTATTTATAGGCAAAAACATCCTGACAGGAGCCTGACAAGATAATCTTAACTATTACAAGCTGGTCTTAAAATAATAAAAGATAATAAAAAAGGTTCCTCATGTCACTTGCTGACAAAAGCAAAAGCTGGGCCTTGTCTCCAGGTTGAAAGTTGACAGCCGCTTTTTCATACAATATGTTGCCAAGAATCCTGTTGCATGCTGAAATACTTTTATTCTTTTACCACTTGGGCTCCTTTCCTCAAGTTGCAAGTTACCTAGTGTTTAAGTTACCCCAAGTCCGGTTATTAAGGTAACTCCGTGTCTCGTCTCCATTTTCGCGCCCAAGTAAGTTGCATGGTTGTTTACGTCGATCATCACCTCGTCTTCTTCCCTTGGACTTGTCAATCTCGTATTATCCCCTCCCCCTTTAAGAGGAATTGTCCTCAATTCTGCAATCCCGTCGTCATCAAGATAAGGAGATAGATCACCTATGTTGAAAGTAGCATGCACTCCATAATCGCCCGGAAGTTCTAACTTGTAAGCATTATCGTTCACCTTCACAACTATTTTAAATGGTCCCTCGGCTCGTGGCCTTAGTTTATTCTTACGCTTAATCAAAAATCGCTCATTTCTCAAATGTACCCAAACGAAATCTCCAACCTCGAATAATCTTGGTTTTCTTTATTTGCTCGACTTCCTTTTGTATGCCTCGTTTATCTCTTTGATTCGGTCACGCACCTGTTCGTGTAATTTCATCATCGATTTCAGTTTTGACTCCGCATCCTTATGCACCAATTCGTCACTCGGTAATGGAATTAAGTCTAGCGGCATGTAAGGATTTAGACCGTAAACTACTTCGAATGGAGAATGCGCTGTGGCATGAGTAGGAGAGCAATTATATGCGAACTCCGCATGTGCGAGCTTCAAATCCCAATCCTTTTGTGTTTTGCTCACCAAGCCTCGCAACAGCGTTCCCAGTGTTCGATTAGTCACTTCGGTTTGTCCGTCTGTTTGAGGATGATGCGAAATACTAAACAGAAGCTTGGTTCCCACCTTTCTCCACAATGTGTTCCAACAGTTACTCAGAAACTTCGAGTCCCGGTCCGAAACAATAGTTTTTGGAACTCCATGTAATCGTACCACCTCTCGGAAATATAAGTCAGCAACATTACTCGCATCATCGGTTTTGTGACAAGAAACAAAATGAGCCATCTTTGAAAAATGATCGACCACAACCATAATCGCAACCTTACCTCGTTGGGTTCGAGGCAAAGCAACAATGAAATCCATCGAGACATCTAGAAAGCCTTCCTGTATCGAAAATTCTCCCATTGGTCCAGATTTGCAAAGGACAAAGGTTTCGCCAAAATCCGCATCACTGTCATAATATTCTTTCACTGTATCGAATCCAAGCAATCGAACATTAAGGGAAGAGATTAAAGCATATCTCCTATACAGCGCATCAGCCACCATATTGCTCTTACCGTCCTTATACTTCGATGAAAAGTGAAACAATTGCAAGAATTCCACCCACTTAGCATGTCTCAGACTCAACTTCTGTTGCCCATTAATATATTTTAAAGATTCATGGTCCGAATGCAGAATAAAATGTTTCGGCCGAAGGTAATGGCTCCAATGATCAAGAGCTCTCACCATGGCATAGAACTCCTTGTCGTAAGTACAATAGTTGAGTCTAGCCCCACCCAACTTCTCCGAAAAGTACGCAATAGGCCGCCTACCTTGAATGAGGACCGCCCCAATACCAACTCCACTAGCATCACACTCCACTTCGAACGGCTGTGCAAAATCGGGTAGCGCCAATATAGGTGCTTCACATAACCTTGCCTTAAATTTTTCAAACGCCCCTTGGGCAGCCCTGCTCCACACAAATGGACCCTTATTCAAACACTCAGTTATCGGACTCGTTATGGTGCTGAAATATCGAATAAATCTTCGATAAAAAGAGGCAAGACCGTGGAATGATCTAACTTCAGTTACGGTTTTAGGAGTAGGCCACGACTTAATAGCTTCAATTTTACCCTGATCAACCGACACTCCTTCCTTCGAAACAACATAGCCAAGAAAAGTTATGCTCTCGACGAGAAACACACACTTTTATTTCTTTCCATAAAGCCTTTGAGACCTAAGAGTCTCGAATACTTGTCGTAGATGTCCGAGATGCTCTTCCACCGACCGACTATACACCAAAATATCATCCAAATAAACAACCACAAATCTGCCCAAAAAATGCCTTAAGTACTTTGTTCATAAAACGCATGAAAGTACTCGGGGCGTTCGTAAGTCCAAATGGCATGACGGTCCACTCATACAGCCCATGCTTAGTTTTGAAAGCCGTCTTCCATTCATCTCCCTCCCGCATACGAATATGGTGATAGCCACTTCGCAAATCAATTTTAGAAAAGACCACTGAGCCATGTAGCTCGTCCAACATATCATAAAGCCTTGGTATCGGGAATCGATACTTGATCGTTATGTTATTTACGGCCCGGCTATCGATACACATCCGCCATGACCCATCCTTCTTAGGGACAAGAAGTACCGGAACCGCACATGGACTTAAACTTTCTCGAACATACTCGTTGCTCATTAGTTCTTCAATCTGCTTATGAAGTTCCTTCGTTTCCTCGGGGTTACACCTATAGGCAGCCTTATTTGGAAGAGGTGTGCCTGGTATAAGGTCGATTTGATGCTCAATTCCACGAATTGGCAGCAAACCCGACGGCAATTCTTCAGGGAAGACGTCCGCGAACTCATGTAATAAGTCAGCCACTGTATCCTCGTTTTTCTCTGCCATGAAATCATCTCGAGTCTCCTTTATCACCAGCATGTAAACACGCTCACCACTCTCCATAGCGTGTTCAACTTCCCTCTCGCTAGCGAACATGGTGAGGTTCGGTTTTTCTCCTCGTTTGGCATTCATGGAACGGATAGCTTGGGGTGACATCGGCTTCAACACGATCTTCTTTCCCTTATCTCGCAACTCGTATTCGTTGCTCCTTCCCCGATGCAAAACATCCCTATCAAATAACCAAGGGCGTCCCAAAAGTACGTGACAAGCATCCATTGGAATCACGTCACATAATATCTCATCGTGATATGAACCCATTGCCAATCCGACCCGAACTGGCTTCGAAATCCTCACCTTACTTCCGTCATCAAGCCAATGTAAAGCATATGGCTTAGGGTGAGTTGTGGTGGTTAGTCCAAGCTTCGTCACCATTTCACTCGAAGCTACGTTGGTGCAACTCCCTCCGTCGATAATCAGACTACACCACTTATCTCCAGCTTGACACTTTGTATGGAATATTTGGTCCCGTTGTTCTGACTCGCTCGGAACCGACTTGGCTTGCAAAGTGCGAAGAACCAAGGCTGTATCGTAATTCGGAGCATCGTAAGCCTCACATTCTTCTCCTTCTTCGTTCTCCATGCTGAAATCAAACACGTCCCCCAGTCTTTCTTTTTCGTCCTCAACCAACAATTCGTCTCGGATCGTGACAGCTTCCCTTAGTGTCACCACTCGTTTGTTCGGACAAGCATTTTGATAATGCCCGAACCCTTGACATTTGAAACATCTTACTTTAGCCAGACTTGTCTCCTTCGGTACGTAGGGTGTCTTAGGAATCGCAACAGGGACCGGAGTCGGTACAGTTGCCTTGGTAGTTGAACTAGACCCGACGCTTGGGTTTCCAAATTTGACTGGAAAGTCGGGTTTATACAACTTCATCATATTTTGAGATTCTAACTTCACACATAGCCCACATAATGTATCGAAGTCCTAGTATGGATACAGTTCCACCGAGTTAGCTATGCTTCGGTTCAAGCCACACAAGAATCGCGACATCTTCTGTTCCTCATTCTCCTCTATTTCTCCCATTAAGGTCAGATTCTCAAATTCCTCAATGTATTCACTGACATTCAACTTTCCTTGCATGAGATCTGCAATCTTCCTGTACAAGGACAACCGGTGTGATGTTGGTACATATCTTTTATGAAGTTTTCCTTTTCATGAATCCCACGAACGGATCTTTTCTTTCCCCGCACGAGCTCTTCGTGTTTTAATTCCTTCGTACCAAAGTGAAGCTCCTTTACCCAACTTGAGAATTGCATACTTACACCTTTTCTTATCGTCAAGGTCTTTAAACTCGAACATACGATCAATTTTACATTCCCATTCCAGGTAAACCTCAGGGTCTGTCCCTCCAACGAACTCCGGAAGCTCGTTCACCTTGAACTCTTCGACATGGCGTGAGGGTCGTTCATAGTCACCACGCCTAGGTTGCCAACGCTGTTCGCGTTGTTCTGGTATGTCACGCAACGCGTCACGAAGTTTTGCCAAGAAATCAGCGTCGTTGAGATCATAATGCCAAAGATCAAGAACTTGGGTGTTCCGATACCACTTATGATAGGAATTCTAGCTGGTGATGCGGATTCGGTATCGATATAGCGAAAGGCTGTTTTGATGAGCAGAAGCTATCGACAAGAAACTGTCAGGAACTGAGAACACCAGTTCGCTACAGCAACAACACGGACTAGCGGCACGCACTCGCGACAGGAAAGGATGACGGCAACTCGATACAGCAACAAGACGGGAACTTGGCCAAATGTAAAGGACTTGATACAGGCCACCTTCAAACAGCGACACTCGAAACAGCACGTTTCGGTCGGATGCGAATTGAAAACAGGAAACAAGTTCAAAGAATCGAACAACACTTGATGCTAAATACCGAACAAGTATAAAACTGTATCGAAAACAGGCAGAATATCGAAACAGAACAGAGAACAGATGTTTTATGGAATTAGACCTATAATTCGATAAAATGATTTCTTCTCAAGACCTATTGAGAATCAATCGGATTAAGATTCGAAAACGTGTCGAATAATAATCAAAGTTTTGATGAAAAGCATACACCCAGGTAAACACAAAGTGTAATCTTATTTCTTTAACATTCAATAATCTCTTCATTACAACTTCATCGCCCTATTTATAGGCAAAAACAGCCTGACAGGAGCCTGACAAGATAATCTTAACTATTACAAGCTGGTCTTAAAATAATAAAAGATAATAAAAAAGGTTCCTCATGTCACTTGCTGACAAAAGTAAAACCTGGGCCTTGTCTCCAAGTTGAAAGTTGATAGCCGCTTTTTCATACAACATGCTGCCAAGAATCCTGCTGCACGCTGAAATACTTTTATTCTTTTACGACTTGGGCTCCTTTCCTCAAGTTGCAAGTTATCTAGTGTTTAAGTTACCCCAAGTCCGGTTATTAAGGTAACTCCGTGTCTCGTCTCTGTTTTCGCGCCCAAGTAAGTTGTATGGTTGTTTACGTCGATCATCACCTCGTCTTCTTCCCTTGGACTTGTCAATCTTGTATCACTGGTTCAACTACAGAACCCTACAAGTCAAAAATGAACATATTACAATAAAAATTGATTGGATGCAGGTAGAATACAAAAGTAGTTTCAAGCTTAAAATACAATGAAAATTATGAATGTCAGTCCTTACAGTATGAAATCCAACTAAAATAAAGAAGTAACAATCAAAATCATCTAACTTCACATAATTTCACACATCGAACAAACAAAGGAAACCTGAACCCTCGCAGAAAAAAATAATTATACAGAGAAATAAGTGAAATAAGTAAAAACGGGTAAAGAACAGCACACAACACACAAATAAATAGTTAGGCAAATAAAAATGAAATTCCACAACAATGATTTAAATAAGTGCCATCTTTCAATATCAATGATTAATAATAAAAGATGTGTGGCCTAACAGCAGAGTAGAAAAAATCTAACAATTCGCTTAACAAGCCCGGGGAGTAGAAAAAAATATAAATCCATAGGATAAAAATCAATTGCAGCGAGGACTCCGAAAAAAGGGTGAGAAACGAAAATCCGGAGAACAATATGAAGAAAGTAAATAGGAATCTCACATCGAGAAATACGGAGAGAAGTGGTCGAAGAACTCGTAGAGTAGAGGAAGACAGGCAGGCTGGAGTTCTTAGGCGCGTCACAGAAATAAAAAAATGAATGAAGCCGGGATACATGAAGCAGGCGTGTTGGTGGAGAAAGAGGTTGATGAAGTAGAGAGGTCTAAGGGCGCACGGTACTCAAAGATATTTTAAATCTTAAAAGCTTGACTTTCCTCACCTTATGCTCCCCAAGGCACTGCAAAAGGAGGTACAAACAGCCTAGCCGGAAATTATACGGAAACAATAGAAAAACAAGACAAACAACAACATCTAAACCTTAGTCCCAAAATGATTTGGGATCGGCTAACATGAACCAAACTTTGAAACCGTCAATAATCGTTACATAAATAACATAAAAGGAAAAAAATGTGAAAAAAGTAGAGAAAAAACAAATAAAAAAAGAGAATGAATGTTAAAAAAAAAAGAAAAAAAAAGAAAAAAAAGAAAAATCCTGAAAAATAAATTAAAAGATAACATGGAATAAAAGAAAATGGGAATAAAAATACAGATTAAAAAAAAGGAATAAGATTCCATCCACCATCCGTATTCTTTCCCGCCACATTTGCCTCTCCATCGCCATACTTTCTCCAATTCCAAGAAAGTGCATATCATTTTCAATCATCTTTATCCAACTTTTCTTGGGTCTTCCTCTATCTTTCAAAACATTACTTGTTCCCCAACTTTCTAGCCTCCTTACTCGGGCATCAACAGGTCTTCTTCTCACATGACCAAACCATCGTAATCGAATCTCCATCATCTTGTCTTCTATAGACGCAACTCTTACCTTCTCTCTAATCACCTCATTTCTGAGCCGATCCTTTTTTGTATGACCACACATCCATCGTAGCATACACATCTCTGCCACATTCATCTTTTGAACGTGACACTGTTTTACAGTCCAACATTCGGTGCCATATAACAGCGCAGGCCTAACTGCCGTGCGGTAAAGTTTACCCTTTAATCTATGAGGCATGTCAGGATCACATAAAACCCCTGTGGCACTCTTCCACTTCAACCACCCTGCCTTTATTCCGTGAGCCACATCGCTATCTAGCTCTCCATCCTTTTGGATAATAGATCCAAGATACCGAAAGAAAGTGGATCCATGAACAACTTTCCCATCAAATGTGATCATCCCCGCCTCTCTATCACTGTTTTCGCTAAACCTACACTCCATATATTCAGTCTTACTTCTGCTCAGCCTAAAGCCTCGAGCTTCCAAAGTTCCAATTTCTGTTGCACTCCAACCTTCGTTTCATCAATCAACACAATATCATCTGCGAACATCATACACCACGGAACGTCATTTTGAATTTCTGTTGTCAATTCGTCCATGACTATGGCAAAGAGAAAAGGACTAAGAGCAGATCCTTTATGCACCCCAATCATAATAGGGAATTCTTCTGTCCTCCCAACATTAGTACACTTGTACTAGCTCCCTCATACATGTCCTTTATAATGTCAATATATTTCCACGATACACCCTTCTTTGCTAAGGCCCACCAAAGTACTTCTCTTGGTACTTTATCATATGCCTTCTCTAAATCAATAAAAACCATATGCAGATCTTTCTTTTTATCTCGATAATGTTCCATCAACTACCGGATAAGATAAATTGCTTCCATGGTCAATCTTCCAGGCATAAATCCAAACTGATTTTCTGTTATCTTCACACATTTCCTGATCCTTTGTTCAATCACTCGTTCCCACAACTTCATGGTATGACTCATTAGTTTAATTCCACAATAATTAGAACAATCTTGAACATCACCTTTGTTCTTATACAAAGGGACGAGAATACTTTTCCTCCATGCTGATGGCATCTTATTGCTTCTCCAAATATTATTGAAAAGCATAGTTACCCATTCGATCCCTCTCTCCCCCAAACACCTCCAAACTTCAATAGGTATACCATCTGGTCCTTCTGCTTTCTTTGACCCCATATTCTTCAATGCAATTGTCACTTCAATCTTTTGAATTCTTCTCTTAAACTCTCGGTTAACTATACTTGAGGGGATGTTTAAATTCTCAATATCCTGTTCTTGATGGCCATTGAATAGGGTAACAAAGTATGACCTCTATCTCTCTTTTATCTCTTTATCTTGAACCAAAACTTTTTGGTCAATATCTTTTACACATTTAACTTTTCCAATATCTCGCTTCTTCTTCTCTCTCATTCGAGCAAGTTTATAGATATCTTTTCCCCCTTCTTTTGTATCTAATCTTGCATATAATTCTTGATTGACCTTTGATCGGGCATTTCGCACTGCCTTTTTAGCTTCTGTTCGAGCTTTCTTGTACTTCTCATAATTCTCATCGCTCGAGCATTTACCCAGTACCTTATAACATTCACGTTTGGTCTTTATCGCTTGCTTAACTTCATCATTACACCAAGATGTGTCCTTACTTGATGGTCTGTTTCCTTTAGATTCTCCTAGGACTTCTTTTGCAACTTCCTTTATGTTATGCTCCAACAAGTTCCACATTAAATCTATATCCATCTCCGTGCAATCAGACCAAATACCACTATCAACAATCTTAGCCACAAAAGTATGTCGACTCTACACTTGGAGCTTCTACCACTTAATTTGAGGGTCAACTTGTGATCTTCTCTTTCTTAAGTGCCTCTTACCTCGAAAGTCAAGCACCACAACCCTATGCTGCGTTGCAGCACTGTCACCGGGTATCACCTTGCAATAGTAAAACTTTTCCTCCAAATATTCCTTACTAAAAAGAAATCAATCTGACTTGCATTACCTCCGTTTCTATATGTCACCAAATAAGAGTCCCTTTTCTCGAACCAAGTGTTCATAATACAAAGTCATGAGCTAATGCGAAATCCAATATACCATTTCCTGCTTCATTCCTGTCCCCAAAACCAAAGCCACAATGAATGCTCTCAAATCCATCTCTGCTTACACCGACATGCCCATTGAGGTCACCACCAATGATCAATTTCTCACCCATAGGAATTCGTTCGACAACCTCTTCCAAATCTTCCCAAAATTCTTGTTTGATCGATGCATCCAATCCTACTTGTGGTGCATAAGCACTTATGATAGTTAGAAACTCATCCCCTGTCACAAGTTTAATACTCATTATTCTATCGCTCTTTCTTGACACTTCCACCACATCATCAATGAATTCTTTATCAATGACGATACCCACTCCATTTCTACTTCTATGCTTTCCAGAGTACCAAAGCTTGTAACTCCAAGGAGCTAACACTCTTGCCTTCTCGCCAACCCACTTAGTCTCTTGTATACACATTATGTGAATTCTCCTCCTTTTCATAATCTCCCCCACTTCTGCTCATCTCCCCGTCAAAGAGCCAACGTTCCAAGTTCCAAACCGCACCTTACTACCCTTACTAGTCACAAGAACTAACTTCTCTGTCTGTCCCCATCCACGCTGAAAGGATTCTTGCACATTTGACACTACACCCATACTTCGAGGTGGCGCACCGCTTCCGGGCGATGACCTAGCAATCTTTGCATATTTTCCACTACACCCAGGCCTATGAAGTGTAGCGCATCCTTGCTCATTTGACACCACCCTCAGATGTAAAGGTGGCGCCGCTTCTGGGCGACGACCTAGCAACCCTCGCATACTTATCACTGCACCCGGGCTTATAAAATGCAGCGCGTTGCTTTTGAGGAGACACCCCAACGATTTTCAAAGTTTGATTCATGTCCATAGAATGTGACGAGTTTTACGCTGGCTGCCACTAACCTACCACAACCCTCCTCTTTTATCCGGACTTGGGACCGGCAATGGATGTCAAGAAGACACCCACAGGCAGAGTTGTGGAAAAATAATGAAACCATTGAGGTATGATATTTGACACGTACAATTCTCCCATAAAGCAGCCAAAATATTGTGCATTGTGCCTATTAAACTGGACATGTGTAAACCGAGGATAAAATTATGTCGCACTTCCAGTTAATACATCTAATCCTACTTCTATATCAATCGGAAACTTGTCCAACGAAGTAAGATACCTGTTCGAAGGGGAATCTACTTGTTTTGTGGTTGACGAAGAAATAAGTATCCAAAAGGAATATGAGATCATCGATTTTCTGTTTGTGCAGACAATATAATACTTTGGAACACTTTCATGCCAACTGCTGTAATGTTGCGAACGAAAGAACAAATAACAAACAAGGCCTTAAGATAAAGCTATATCATCAAACATTAGCAATACGGTATTAATGACCCGTGAACAAATAACAAGCAACAACCTCGTTTTTATTGCACAATGAACATTTACACAGCTGAAATTCATGAATCTGATAACATGAGAAGTAAAATCATATCAAAATTTAATTCCAAGATTGTATTCACCTCAAATGTTTCTCGTGTATATGAAAACCCGAACTCTGGCTCCCTATTCACAAGTACACATGTCAGAAATGCGAGTAACACGTTTTCCACCAAATCCAACCCTTCACACTCTAGTAATAGCAGATCCCGGAATATTAAAGTGTAAATCCAAAAATAAATAACATTTTTTAGACAGAGAGAGAGCTCAACTTTTTTGCAAGATAATAAACACAAGAAAAACAAAAAACATAGTTACTAATCCACGTTTCAAACAAGAATGGCAAGTGAACAAGTTATGCCAACTCGCAAAAGCATTTGTGACCATAACCGTGACATCATAAGAATTACTGACCATAATCATATCAAAACCAAGTGAAATCACAACTATAACACCATATTTTGGGAATACACGACAACATCAAACCTTCAATGGCTTCACGGGTTGTTTTAAAAGCCAAACAAACAACCTAGTTACTAATCCACGTTTCAAACAAGAATGACAAGTGATCCAGTTAGGCCAACTCGCAAAAGCAATTGTGATGATAACAGTGATAGCATAAGAATTACTGACCACAATCATATCAAAACCAAGTGAAATCACAACTATAACACCATATTTTGGGAATACACAAGGACATCAAATATCAAACAAATAAAAAAGGAGATACCAAATATAATCAATAAAATTGAACCTTCGATGGCCTCACGGGGTGTTTTAGAACCCAATCCAATGCTCTTCCAGTAACGGTTTCCTCCTTTTTCATGGGTTTTACCCTTGTCTGATTTCGTGGAGCTATAATTACAATGAGACAGAAAAATGACTAGAGATTGAAAACAAGAACAGTTCCATTTCCTAGCTATTAGGAATATTTGTAGCACAACTAAACAAAAAAACCAAAATGACGTGTGCATTTATAAATTAATTTAGCTTCCCAACAAGGAAACCTCATATAGTCAAGAATGACCCATCTCAAAGTAGGGTGTTTTAAAACTCAATCCAATGCTCTTCCAGTAGCGGTTTACTCGTTTTTCAGGGGTTTTACCCTTCCTTGATTTCGTGGAGCCACAATTACAATGAGACAGAAAAATGGCTACAGATTGAACCAGGAACATTTCCATTTCCAAGCTATTAGCAATATTTGTAGCACAAATAAACAAAAAAAAAAACAAGACAACGTGTACATTTATAAATTAATTTAGCTTCCCAACGAGGAAACCTCGTATAGTCAAGAATGACGCATCTCAAAGTAGCTGTCTACTTATGCATCAGCGATCCAATTAGTGGAAGCATTTTTTTTAAATTATAGTTCAAACACCGTAACTATTGGGATTCGGTGATTAAAATCGAGTTACGCAGTGGAAAACAAACCAGTCAAACCGGATAAAAACCAAACCCCAAAAAAAATCGATCAAGCATCGTATAAACGAATATAAATAGATGAAGATAATTAAGAAATCATATTCTCGTAGACCTTTGATAATATCTTTTTTATTCCGAGCACAAACACGAATCCAACCGAATGATCTTTTGGAAATTCCCGAGCACCGAAAATACCATGCCTCTACGTATCACGCGTCGAAAAGATGACCGGAAAAATATAATCGTCAATCCAAGACCTCCAAGGTCGACGACTATTTGAAGTGATGAAAGGTTATATTTTCTTTTAATTTTAACTCTCAAAGAAAACAATATCTCAAAATTAAAAAGGAGTAAGAACTATTCTTTCTCTTCTTTCTCTTTTCTTTTTCTCCTCTCTCTCTTTTTCTCTTCTTTTCTCTATGTTGAGCCGTGAGTTTTTCTTGTCCATCAACACCAAGTGAGATGAATGTCCCCATTATATCAAAGAATAATGATTACTTAAATCATTATTCATCTTCATCACATGTGTGGAATAAAACCAAGTATTACTCATGTGATGAAGTCTTGAAAAAATAATAATCCCATGATGTATTATTTAATAGGGGGACGACCAAGTTGTTGGAAAAAAGAGATGGTTCGTTTCGGTCCATGAAACGGACCATCGTGTATCTAATCCGATAGATAAACCTTGATACGTTTTAATATTAATATAATTAATTAATTAGATTAAATATTAATTCTCTAAGAAATAATATGAATTAAATTAATTACCCAATAATTTATTTAATTCAGTAGACTGATTTTAATTTATCTAATAAATTAAAATATCATTTATCTAATAAATTAAATTAGACATCTAATGTCTAATATACATAAAGAGAGAATATCCTTAATTTATTCCGTCATCTATCCTGTGCCGCGACTCCATAGGTTCGTCTCAATCGGCAATGGGAGGAACCAACTAAGAACGAATGATAGGGATCATTCCAAAACCTTTACGTTATGAATACCGTATACATATAAACCCTTCAATCATATGTCCTGGTCAAGTATTAAGGTCACGGTAAAGTCAAACCCGATAGTAACTTGACTCTATGCTTTCTTTAATGCAAATCGAGATCACCGAGCTCTCGTGTACAACTAGCTCTAATTGCTTTGGCCAAAGACTTATGACCTCATTTGCCATTAACCGCATAGGACATTTATGTGCTCACTAACAGCAGAAACAATCCTATCTTGGTATTCAGTAGAGACTGCTACTTGCCCACTAAGTTGTATTTCGAGGTTGACCCCACCAACCGGCGATTGGATCGAACTACTCTAATGACTAACTTAATGTCACAAGCACATTTCCTACTGAAACCTCAAGTCAAAGGTCCATGTATACCTACCACAACCTTTTGATTCAGTCATTGACAATCCCTGAGTGATAACCATGTGACCGAATCGAGGTGAGTCTTGTTCGAGTATTCTAATCCCATTAGCATACCTATAACATATGCTCCCACTAACCCTTAGTGAAGACAGACACTCTAAATGTCAAAGTACAGGTTATACAAGTCTTGTCTAAACTTACTGCTCAGTTAAGTTTTATCGACTTGCGAACCAGTTAAGCATTCGAGCAATAAACACTTCCAGTGTCAATCTCCTTATCTCCATAAGGAGTGGGATGTTTGCTCTCAAATGCAAGGACTATTATTTTATATACCAAATCACAATGTCCGTGATATAGAATAATATAGAAATAATTAATGCCTTATTTAATATTCATAATTACAATACAATGCTCTCACTCTCTCATCCTCTGAGTGGCATTCGAGGGCATATTCCTAACAATCTCCCACTTGCACTCAATGCCACAAACTATGGTATCTAATACCCATACTTTCAATATGTCTCTCTAAGACCTTCTGAGATAGTGTCTTGCTAAGCGGATCAACAACGATATTTGCTGTGTCTATTCTCTGCAGTGTAATGTTCCCTGAAAAATCTGAGTCCGTATAAGTCATCACTTTAAGTTCTCCACCGCTGTATGTAAGAACCAAGTCTTTAGTCCTCTTTAGGTACTTAAGAATGTTCTTTACAGCAGTCCAATGTTCCTGCCCTGGATTTGACTGAAACCGACTTACTACGCTCACAGCATAGGCAATGTTCGATTTAGTGCAAATCACAGCATACATGAGGCTACTAACTACCGAAGCATATGGTACCTTGCTCATTTTCTTTCCGTCTTCCTAACTTTGAGGATACATATCTAAGGAAAGTTTTGCACTATGTTGCATAGGTAGGAACCCTCTTTTAGAATTTTCCATCCTAAATCGCTTCAGGATCTTTTCTATATAGAGGGTTTGGGAAAGACCTAACATTCTTTCTCTCTATCCCGATAGAGGTGAATACCCAGAATATAGGTAGTTCTCCCAAGTCTTTCATTGAGAACTCTTTTGAAAGCCAAGCTTTTATAGAACTGAGCATTCCGATGTTGTTTCCTATAAGTAGAATATCATCCACATATAGTATTAAGGATGCAATTTTGCTCCCACTAACCTACTTGTAAATAGAGGGCTCCTCTTCGTTTTGGACAAAATCAAACTTTTTGACTGCCTCGTTAAAATGAAGATTCCAACTTTGCGAAGTTTGCTTCAGTCCATAAATGGCACGCTAAAGTTTGCATACTTTATGAATTTTGGTTTCAGATATGAATCCTTTAGGCTGTTCTATGTAAATCTCCTCCACGAGGAATCCATTTAGGAATGCCGTTTTCACATCCATTTGCCATATTTCATAATATAAGTGGGCTGCTATGGGAAACATCATGCGAATAGACTTAATCATAGCTACAGGCGAGAAGGTCTCGAATAATCGATTCCTTCTCTTTGGGAATAATCCTTTGCCACAAGTCTGGCCTTATAGGTATCAACCTTGCCATCTCCACCAGCCTTTCTTTTATAGATCCATTCATTTCCAATAGGCACCATGCCTTTAGGATGATCGACTAAAGTCCAGACCTGATTATAATGCATTGAGTCTATCCCAGCTTCCATAGCTTCTTCCCACTTGGCGGAGTCAACATCTACCATCGTTTGGTCGTATGTATAAAGATCATTCCTCTGACTACTTTCTATCATCTCATGGACACCCAGTTCCTCTTGATGCAGATATCCATACCTCTCAGGTAATTGAGACATTCTACTAGACTTGCGAGGTTGTGTTTATATTTCAGAAGGTTTGGTTCTAATATCTTGCACATGTGTCTTATTTGGTGTTTCTTTTATTTCTTCCAAAGAAATAGTTCTACTGCAACTCCTTCCTGAATAAACTCATCTTTGAGGAAGTGTGCTTATAAAGTAACGATGATCCTATGATCTTCATGCATGTAGAATAGATACCCCATGGAATCCCCTGGATATCCTATGAATCGACCTTTTACACACCTCGCTTCCAATTTCTCTACTTTATTCTTCTTGACATAAGCAGGGCATCCCCAAATCCTAATGTGATTAAGACTTGCTTTCCTACCTCTCCACATCTCATGTGGAGTCTTAGGAACGGATTTGGAAGGACATCTGTTCATATATGCGCAGCAGTAAGGGGCGCGTGACCCCATACATAAATCGGTAGATCAGTATAGTTAAGCATTGAGCGAACCATGTCCAACAAGGTTTGGTACCTTCTTTCTGATACACCATTTAATTGTTGAGTAGCTAGAAGAGTGAATTGTGACACTATTCCTAGTACCTTTAAGAACTTATCAAACTCGGTACTCATGTACTCACCACCTCGATCTGACCAAAGAGTCTTAACACAGTTACCTGTTTGATTTTCAACTAGGGCCTTAAATTCCTTGAATTTATCAAAAGCTTCAGACTTATGTTTCATTAAGTACATGAACCTATACCTAGTATGGTCATCAGTGAATGTAATGAAATATTGAAAGCCATCTCGTTCCACTTCAAAAGGGCCACATACGTCGGTATGTATCAATCCAAGTTTTTCAGCAGCTCTTTCAAAAGTCCATGCGAAGGGTAACTTAGTCATTTTGCCTTGAAGGAAAGATTCAGAAGTTGGATAGGGTTCCGATCCCAATGGACCCGTAAGTCCATCTTTCTCCATTTTATGAACCTTGGTCTGACCAATATGACCAAGTCTAAGATGCCACTTAAGTGCTTGGTTTCTTTCATCCATACCATGCTTTCTAGTTATAGTGTTCACAGTTGTTTTATTCTTTAGATTCAAATGGTATAAACCATTTAATAATGTAGCAGTACCAACCAATTTATTTCTAAAATAAATTCGATAGGACCCATCTCCAATAAAGAAGTGAAATCCTTTTCGGTCCATTACCGGAATTGATACAATATTTTTATGCCCCTTGGGAAAAACAAGTATATCATCTAAAGTAAGAATAAAAACCATATTCTAAATTCA
The DNA here is from genome assembly GCA_033398695.1 of Orobanche coerulescens. Classification (NCBI taxonomy): domain Eukaryota; kingdom Viridiplantae; phylum Streptophyta; class Magnoliopsida; order Lamiales; family Orobanchaceae; genus Orobanche; species Orobanche coerulescens. The sequence continues at coordinate 120,412,407 of CM065802.1, forward strand.
ACATAAGGGATCCAATATCAGAAGGCTCGACCCTATGTCCACTTCCGACGGTGACCATCACCTCCCCCGAATCTGTAACACCCCCAGATCAAACCGGGAATATTACACGCCGCAGACCCTCTCCGTGAGGATCCACCAGGCTATACATCAAAACAACACATTACATTACATACCGACGAATCAAAATAACAGACCAATAGACCGATTTGGTCTTTCGTCACTTACTTAAAAATCAAAATACATAAACTCATCCAGACTCATACCCACATAAGGGTAAAATACTTGCAACAACGAACAATAAGACAGCGGAAAAGACAATACAATGGACTCACTAATCAACCCAAAACGGCCTTCGTGTGATTAGTATCATTCGTCTTTCATCATCCCTCGTGCCGATCCTGTGTCTTGCTCCCGAAAACCTGCATGTACCTGGACACAATACAGATATCCACCCCCCGATTACTCGGGGGTTAGCAAAACTCCACTGTTTCGCTAGTGCAAGTATAAAGTGCAAATACGAGCCATACACAACACATTCCGAGAATACAACGAAAGACTTCCCGAGGTATATTTAGTTAAAAATAGTTCAAGTCTTGAAAGTAGAAACGAAGTAAGTAAGCACTTTGAAAACACTTCCAAATCTCGGGAGTTTTGAAAACATCAAAAATTAAAAATGTTCTTAATTCCTCGAAAGCCATTTAGGGTCACAGCCCCAAAGTTCATTTTTCAAAATACAAATCCGTTTAACAAAACACGGGGTCCACAACCCAACCATTCCGGTCACAAAACACAGGGTCCACGACCCGATCATCCACTTCAATTCACTAACAAGGACAAATTACACATAACACATTATTCTTATGCCATTCTAGCCAAGCACCAAGACTCGAAATATAATGTCTCTCGACCCCGAGCACAAAGCATTGTGATACTCCGGACAATATCACAATTAACGAAAACATCAATGTCATCCTCAAGATGAAAACCACAACTGGTAACCCGCGGCCGTACCCCTTAGTATCGACCCCCAGACATCCCGTCGGACACTCCGGGTGGGAAACCACTCGCGGCCGTACCCTTAAGATCGACCCCGGACATCCCGTCGGACACTCCGGTGGAAGTTCATCCACACACGCACCCAAGTCCACTTCCGTGGCCGTACCCCTTAGTATCGACCCCGGACATCCCGTCGGACACTCCGGTGGAAGGAACAACACACACACACGTTCCAAAATCACAGCTTGCAAACCACAAGCCTCGAAGGTCAATCAGATATATAGTCGAGGTACCTTACTAGAATGGCCAGTTCATCCAACATATACTCACGACCAAGTAATGATACGATTCACAAGGAAGCACAAGATTTCAACAGCACCGAACGACACAACTAATATCACTCAAACTCACATATTCATCCATAAACACGTGACTCCAAGCACATAATTTGACAAAAGAATTACACTTACATTTACCAACGACATAATCATACGCAATGACAGCACAAGAAGGTAAGGTGATTCTATACTCGACACTAGCTCACATATTCAACTAAGCACATTAATTCCCGACACAGATGGGTCACCTTTACAAAAAGCATGATGGTAAATATTCCGATTTTTTTGGAAAATAGTTATTAATATTTATTTAGCACATATCGATGATTAACAATCATAATATCCACAAAACACGTAATGTATGGGCAAGATACTTGCCTCGATAATCGATACCGGACACTCCCACAATCACGGATCAGTCGGGACACCTCGAACACCTACGATTCTCCGGCGAAGACAACGAATACACCCACGATCGAAAAGCTTGAAGAAAACGACGAACGGAAGGGTTCCGACTCGAATTCTTTGCGAGAAATCTGACCCTAACATCATACCATCAATAAATTAACGAACGAACGAGGAAGAATAATCGTAGAACGCTCGAATCCTCTTTGTGACATTTTATCGGACACCTTCAAGGCGTCGATAAGAAACTCAATAAAACGACAAATCCTCGGCGATTCAACCGAGGAACATCAAGGAATTCGACATAATAATGTTTAACAATCATAAATACATCACTATTCTGAGTTAAAATGAATTAAACGGACAAATCGAGCAAAATCCCCAAAACTAGATTTTAAGAAAACTTGCCTTGATTATTTGGATTGAAGGATGTTACGTGATGATCAATTGATGTTATGAACCTCAAAACTTCATGGATTCATTGTATAACAACATGCCTCCATGATTGAGCAAGTTCCGCGGAAGGGAAGAAAACGAGTGATAAAATGGGTGAAAAACCGTCATTACGCCATATTTATAGGCTGCCGGACACGGCGCAAGCAACGCCTGCATAGCGCCGTGTGTCTCGGCCGTGTCTCGGCAGCTGCGATCTGGCCGACCCGGCGCGAGACACGGCGCCTGTGAGGGCGTTTCGTGGCCGTGTTGCAGGCACAGGCGAGGCCCCTCGACGGCCGAAAATTACGTCCGAACGACCCCGAAACCCGAACCTGAATACGAATCGAAGTTACGGTTACGAAGTACTTGCAAAGACGAATCTAAGAGCTAATAGAACACACGATTCCGACCACCCGAAGGCTCGGAATTCGACAACGGAAGTAATTACCCAAAACTTTGGGAAATTACGAAAATGGCCCAAAACGTCCGAAACTCACGATACGCGATCGAAACACCAAACCAAAGCTCGCAACATGAATAATATCATTAAATGAACTTAAGAGAAACTCAAAACAACAGTTTCGGACGAGATTCGCAAGAATCGAACTCAAGTGCGGAAAAGTCGCTAAAAAGCTCGGAATTCAACAAAACGATACCAAAACGAACTCGGATGACAAAAAGTGCAGAATTAATCATTCTCGAAATGACGAAACGGTCATGAGCGAGTCGTCAAAACGGACTCCGGCCGAAAAAGAAATTTCCCGAAAATCGAAAATTGCGGATATTACATTCTACCCTCCTTAAAAGAAGTTTCGTCCCGAAACTTAAAACAAGTAGGGAGAAGCAATATCCTGCCAGAAAAACTCAACGAGATACGCAAGAAATACGTAACTAACGCCCAACGGCAAAATGTTACAAACAACGCAACGGAATATGCGGTGTGAAAACACGCTCCACGACGACCAACACAACGTCGCCGTAAGGAATATAATAAAACCAACAAGTGACAAGCGTCATCAACTGGATAATACAATCAAGTCAATTATCCGAACAAACACAAAAGACAACGGACGAAAATCAATACGATTGACCAACCCAACGGTACATCAATCAAAACGCGAGCCAATCGCTGAACAAATACGGAATTCCACCGCCCAAGGGTTGGAAGATCGAAAACGAGATTAATTTTCCGAACTTGAAAAGGTCACAACGATATATAGCTCAATTTGGGACAATATCAGAACTCGCTCGAATGACAAAGGTGAGAAACAACACCGGTCGAAGCATCAACGAACACGGTCAGTCGATACGATTGGGCGAAACGAGAAGAGAAAGAAAGAAAAATGCGGGTATTACATCATATCACCTTTAAAAGAGGTTTCGTCCGAAACCTAAACAACGAAACGAAGTCTTTGGAATAGCAACCTTCACCATATCATCTTGGTCCACATCCGATCTTCATGGCCATTAGTATCGTGGTCACGACTGCATCCTCAGTCCCTCGGCATACTAAGCGGATTCTCACTCGATACGATGCCACAATTTCGCAAAAATAACATGCTAAAGTATCAACTCAGCACGACAATATCACATAAGGTAACTACTAACAACTCGATAAGAAAATCCACGAGGTATTCTTTTAAATGATATCATTTGAAAATCCTTGGATTTATGTGCTCTTCAAAGTAAAACTTTAAAAGTATTTTTTGTACCTCAGGTTGCTTCATCAAAACTTTTAAACAACAGACTTTAACCGTCTCATTTTGAAATCATTGGCTAAATAATATTTTCTGTGCAACCGGCATTGTCAAAATCACCACGCCACTACACACCAAAGATTACGTTAATAACAACAAGGTAGCCACGCAAGGTCATCAAACCATTCGTACATACTTTAATCAATACAGAAACTTTCTCAAATTCGAGTTTGAAGTTTACATCGAGTGAGATGGTTTTATCTTTCAATATATATTTTTGAATATAAAAATCGTATTGGTTTTTGAAATAAAATATTTTTATGATGTGAAAGATTTTTGAAAATCATGTACTCGAATTATCTGAAAATACAACAATACGTTAAAAATCATTTTGGAAAATCCCCCCCAACACTACATGAAAATCAACGATGGTAACATTTTACAAAATATCTACATGTACTTTAAAACAACTCTTTCAAATACCATCGAGGTTTTATTTGAGAATCTAAGGCCGGCTCGCCAATTCCAAATAATTTTCAAAGTATACATGGGGCCGCCGATTAATCCAACCGTCAAAACTTGTGAAGTTTCCAGGAAAGTGTTTTTGAACACACACACAGCAGACATAATTTATCAATTCATCAAACACAATCAAATATCACCTAGCAATACGAAAAGTCTTAACACACATTCACGCATGTGATTGTTATCACTAGACACCACGTAGAGAATACAACTACAGTGATTGGCCGCAAAAGTTAGACCTAACGGCTAAAATGCGATTCCATAGCCTCTGCCTGTGTTGATTAGCGCGTTACAAAATTGATTATTGTGCGATAAACACGCCACGTCGGTCTTGCGTTAGGCTCGTATTAAGCTGTGCTAACCGCTCTCATCACCAACACGATTGCAAACATATACGAGGTAATACTAAACTCGAAGGTTACAAATAAGCAACAACATACGAGTCTAAATGTCATCGATTCACATAATTATAACATCTCACAAGCAACCATCAAAAGAAAATCATCTTACAAAAACGAAAATTTTACTTCTCAATAAGGAGGACTATCTCAACACATACATACCGATGGACTCAACATTCACGTTACTATTTTAATCATAAAACGGGCACCACTGCTCAACAACGATAGCATCATCAATACGCATCTTCTGACCAACAATCATTAAACCGAAAAGTTACAAACGAGAGTCACGTCTTGAGTATATTTTGTAGACCTTATTTGAGTTAAAAACTCGAGTTTTGAAAACTTATAGTATGAGATGAAAATGAAATATCGGTAGTTTGAAGTCTAAAAATTTTCGAACTTGAGGTCATCATACAAAAAAAAAAAATCAAAATATTTCATCCCTTGGAGAACATTTTAAAAATTTACGTGGCTCCCCGGAAGCCTTCGAAACTAAAAAAAATTCCAAGGTTGTTGCTCTTGCAAGAAAAACAGTTCATACAAGGATACATTTGGCAATATCATTCTTCATTCTAACACAAAACGGGAATTAACAATTATATGTCACTTACTCACGATGCACCATCAAATACTACTACATAACACAGAATCATACAGGCTCGTATAGCTCGTGGTACAACATGTAGTAGGGAGACTTACATCCACAGATCGCACGAAGATGATGGCTGCACCTTGATACTAATCACGGCCGACATCCCAGACGACGCGTCGCGACACGACTCAGTCAGACAAAATCTGACAATACAAGACTCAACAACACATAACTCGACCCGACAGCCTAGGTTTCCTCAACCTAAGCTCTGATACCATAAATGTAACACTCCCAGATCAAACCGGGAATATTAGACGCCGCAGACCCTCTCCGTGAGGATCCACCAGGCTATACATCAAAACAACACATTACATTACATACCGACGAATCAAAATAACAGACCAATAGACCGATTTGGTCTTTCGTCACTGACTTAAAAATCAAAATACATAAACTCATCCAGACTCATACCCACACAAGGGTAAAATACTTGCAACAACGAACAATAAGACAAATGGAAAAGACAATACAATGGACTCACTAATCGAACCCAAACGGCCTTCGTGTGATTAGTATCATTCGTCTTTCATCATCCCTCGTGCCGATCCCGTGTCTTGCTCCCGAAAACTGCATGTACACGGACACAATACAGATATCCACCCCGATTACTCGGGGTTAGCAAACTCCACTGTTTCGCTAGTGCAAGTATAAAGTGCAAATACGAGCCATACACAACACATTCCGAGAATACAACGAAAGACTTCCCGAGGTATATTTAGTTAAAAATAGTTCAAGTCTTGAAAGTAGAAACGAAGTAAGTAAGCACTTTGAAAACACTTCCAAATCTCGGGAGTTTTGAAAACATCAAAAATTAAAAATGTTCTTAATTCCTCGAAAGCCATTTAGGGTCACATACCCAAAGTTCAATTTTCAAAATACAAATCCGTTTAACAAAACACGGGGTCCACGACCCAACCATTCCTCACAAAACACGGGGTCCACGACCCGATCATCCACTTCAATTCACTAACAAGGACACATTACACATAACACATTATTCTTATGCCATTCTAGCCAAGCACCAAGACTCGAAATATAATGTCTCGACCGAGCACAAAGCATTGTGATACTCTGGACAATATCACAATTAACGAAAACATCAACGTCATCCTCAAGATGAAAACCACAACTCGTAACCCGCGGCCGTACCCCTTAGTATCGACCCCCAGACATCCCGTCGGACACTCCGGGTGGGAAACCACTTCCGCGGCCGTACCCCTTAGTATCGATCCCCAGACATCCCGTCGGACACTCCGGGTGGAAGTTCATCCACACACGCACCCAAGTCCACTTCCGTGGCCATACCCCTTAGTATCGACCCCCAGACATCCCGTCGGACACTCCGGGTGGAAGGAACAACACACACACACGTTCCAAAATCACAGTTGCAAACCACAAGCCTCGAAGGTCAATCACAGTATATATAGTCGAGGTACCTTACTAGAATGGCCAGTTCATCCAACATATACTCACGACCAAGTAATGATACGATTCACAAGGAAGCACAAGATTTCAACAGCACCGAACGACACAACTAATATCACTCAAACTCACATATTCATCCATAAACACGTGACTCCAAGCACATAATTTGACAAAAGAATTACACTTACATTTACCAATGACATAATCATACGCAATGACAGCACAAGAAGGTAAGGTGATTCTATACTCGACACTAGCTCACATATTCAACTAAGCACATTAATTCCCGACACACATGGGTCACCTTTACAAAAAGCATGATGGTAAATATTCCGATTTTTTTGGAAAATGGTTATTAATATTTATTTAGCACATATCGACGATTAACAATCATAATATCCACAAAACACGTAATGTATGGGCAAGATACTTGCCTCGATAATCGATACCGGACACTCCCACAATCACGGATCAGTCGGGACACCTCGAACACCTACGATTCTCCGGCGAAGACAACGAATACACCCACGATCGAAAAGCTTGAAGAAAGCGGCGAGCGGAAGGGTTCCACTCGAATTCTTTGCGAGAAATCTGACCCTAACATCATACCATCAATAAATTAACGAACGAACGAGGAAGAATAATCGTAGAACGCTCGAATCCTCTTTGTGACATTTTATCGGACACCTTCAAGGCGTCGATAAGAAACTCAATAAAACGACAAATCCCCGGCGATTCAACCGAGGAACATCAATGAATTCGACATAATAATGTTTAACAATCATAAATACATCACTATTCTGAGTTAAAACGAATTAAACGGACAAATCGAGCAAAATCCCCAAAACTAGATTTTAAGAAAACTTGCCTTGATTCGCTGGATTGAAGGATGTTACGTGATGATCAATTGATGTTATGAACCTCAAAACTTCATGGATTCATTGTATAACAACATGCCTCCATGATTGAGCAAGTTCCGGCCCGCGGAAGGGAAGAAAAGCAGTGATAAAATGGGTGAAAAACCCGTGCATTACGCCATATTTATAGGCTGCCGGACACGGCGCAGCAAACGGCTGCAGCGCCGTGTGTCTCGGCCGTGTCTCGGAAGGCTGCCGATCTGGCCGACCGGCGCGAGACACGGCGCCTGTGAGGGCCGTTTTGGGGCCGTGTTGCACAGGCACAGGCGAGCCCCTCCCGACGGCCGAAAATTACATCCGAACGACCCCGAAACCCGAACCTGAATACGAATCGAAGTTACGGTTACGAAGTACTCGCAAAGAGGAATCTAAGAGCTAATAGAACACACGATTCCGACCACCCGAAGGCTCGGAATTCGACAACGGAAGTAATTACCCAAAACTTTGGGAAATTACGAAAATGGCCCAAAACGTCCGAAACTCACGATACGCGATCGAAACACCAAACCAAAGCTCGCAACATGAATAATATCATTAAATGAACTTACGAGAAACTCGAAACAACAGTTTCGGACGAGATTCGCAAGAATCGAACTCAAGTGCGGAAAAGTCGCTAAAAAGCTCGGAATTCAACAAAACGATACCGAAACGAACTCGGATGACAAAAAGTGCAGAATTAGTCATTCTCGAAATGACGAAACGGTCATGAGCGAGTTGTCAAAACGGACTCCGGCCGAAAAAGAAATTTCCCGAAAATCGAAAATTGCGGATATTACAGAATCCAGCTTCCTACTTCATTCCAGATCCTGATTTATTGTACAAATGTGAGAACTCGCACCAGAATCAAGTATCCAAGAAGTAGAATATACAGTTACGGAACAATTTGTTTCCAAAACCAGTAGTTCCGTACCTGAAGGCACATTACGGTCAAGCTTTGGACAGTACCTTCCCCAGTGGCCTAGCTCACTGCAGTTTAGGCATACATCTATTTTATTGGCCTCCTTGCTCTTTTGAACTATTGGGGCTTTGCACTTTCCCTTGTCGATCTTGGCTATTGGACCTGATTGCTTTTTGTTCTTTTTGTTCTTATTCGTGGACTTCCAAGTCCCAGAAGAAATCACAAGGGCAGCTTCTTTTCCCATTGTCTTCATCTGAGACTGGGCAATCGTCAGTTTGTTCATTAGACCAGCTAAGTTACATGCAATCTCATTGTAGTTGAAGTTCATGACAAATTGGGAAAAGGAGTCAGGAAGTGACTGCAGGATAAGGTTAGTTTGGAGAGACGCATGCATCTGAAAATCAAGAGCTTCTAATCTATCAATCATCGAGATCATCTTGAGGACATGATCCCCAACTGTAACGCCCCCAAAATGAACCGGGACGCCACAGTGCCGTAGATCCCATGAGGGACCCACAAGGCAAGTTTCTAAAATATTTTATTTAAAAGTGGTAATATACGGAAGTAATTAAGAAAGTATTCATGCATCCCAAGGGTACAAATACAAATAGTGTCCGTACATACGGTTATTACACAACGTGGAATGTTCAAATTTATTTAAGAAATTAACAGGCCTTCTTCCAACACAGCTCACGCCTGGCCGTAACCTTCGGGGGTGTCCTGCACAAATTCAACAAATTTACCTGGCACGACATGTCGTGCCCGATAACTAGGTCGAAACAATCCCAACCTAACTCAAAAGTAAAATCTAATAATTTCCGGGAATAAAGTTATCACCGAATGTTCCATGTTATTCCTTTTATCGGCACATAAACTCCCAAGGTCGCAACCAAGGGTCACGGAAGTATCTACACAGAATACTCGGACGTGGGTACCATTCGGGTTTTATCCATAACACGGTCCAACAAGAAAACTCCCAAGGCCGCGGCGAGTCACGGTAGTATCTACTCGGGAATACTCGGACAAAATAATCGTAATAGCACCATTCCACAATAGTAACATTTACTATGTCTAAAATTATAAGACGGAAAGTCGAGCAAGATTCACTTGCCTCAAATCCGACGCGAGTTATCTCCGGACAAGGCAACGGCGAGCGATCGCACTTGGAAATCCGACCTATTATATGTTTGTCGATTAACATCTCGTGATATTAATAATGATCACGACGTTCCTCCCCCTCCCGTATGTTAAAACCTATCCTAGTTGTTTATGATGTCGGAATCGAATTTCTCCATTTTTTATCCATAATGCGTGCCATTAAGTTCTTAGGTTCGGCAACATTCTCTATAAGTTATCCGTCCGCTAAACAATAGTGTTTTAACACAACATTCCTAGTTAATTATAACCGACAATCACCAATATTTCATCGTTGTCTTAATATGCAAGTCTAGAACGATTAATCCATCATTTTAACATGTTTCGGTATCTATTTAGCTAGAAATTGTTGGTAACTTCATCAAGGATTCATTGACGGTTTTATTCAACATGATAGTATGGTTATAAATGAAATCCTTCAAGATGATTCCGAGAAGTTTGTGATTAGCAATATGATTATGAGTTCTACCATTATTCATTCCAATTTCAAGCTTTGATGGATATCGATTAACAATTGCGATAGCTATATACCGGTTCGATTATTACGGAGGGTTCTAAGCTACCCAAGGCATCCGAGGTTTACTAAAACTTACTAAACAATACTGAAATGAGTTCAAGATTGAATAAACTTACCTTAATTGACAAAAGATGATGAATAACGACGGTGGACGAAGGAGAACGAGAAGATAACACCTTCAAGACCTTCCCTGAAGCTTGATTAACGCACTCTAATAGGATAGCACTTGAATTGGGAGGCTAGAATTGGTTCAATGATGGTGGAGAGTAGTGTACAAGGAAGAGGGATGATGTTTGGGACGGGAGAAATGAAAGGCAAGGTGTTCTTTTATAAACTTAAGTTGCCCTTACGTGCGTTATGCCTCACGCATTACGTGCGTAGAGGCTTTACGTGCGTTATGGCAAAATACTTAACGTCGTAAGGAACTCACCGAGCGATTCACCCACATCGTTACGTACGTAACGAAAACGGGTTTACGTACGTAACACCTCGTTGACTTGCCTGTCGCAATCACGCCAAAAGTTGGTCGGCACGCGTACTACCGGACGAAGATTCCTGTCCGAAGACCGAAGACCGTTGTTACGTACGTAAGGGCCAACATATAACGTACGTAATGGCTCAGACATAGCGTGCGTAGCAGTCGGAGTATAACGTACGTAAAGGATAGTTTTGTTTGTCAAATTATCATCTCATTAATTTATTATGACACGACTCCCTCTCCATGTTGTCCGGAAATCTCTCGGGGAATAAGACGTTGGCCATCGTCATATTCGCACCGATAATTACCTAACGACATCGAGGTATGTCACTGAAAGTGCGTCAATCATCATGCCATCACAATACACGAATAATAGATACGATGCCGTACAACCATATTATACAGAATATGTTCTATTGCAATGGAGTACATTTATTTATCAAACAGGAAAAATAGACGTGAGCGCCCAAAGTAAAAAGCATGTAATACTGGTGGTATTACATACCACCCCCCTTAAAATAGTTTCGTCCCGAAACTAAGAAAATAACTCGGGATGATTCTCTCTCATGCTCGCCTCGGTCTCCCAAGTCGCTTCTTCCGTACCGTGGTGCGACCACTGAACCTTCACGAGGGGTATGTTCTTGTTCCTTAGTGTCTTTACGCGTCGATCCAAAATCGCTGTTGGAACTTCCCTAAAGGTAGCATCATTGGAAATCTCTACTTCCTCGAAGTTGATCTTGTGGCTAGGATCGTACACGTACTTTCTCAGCTGGGAGACGTGGAAGACATTATGCACTCCGTCTAACGATGGCGGTAATGCTAGCCGATAAGCGAGTTTACCGACTCGGTCGATTTCGAGCAGACGATAAATCTCGGGCTTAGCTTGCCCTTTTGGCGAAGCGTCGAATGCCCCGCATTGGCGATACTTTAACCCAAACATGATCCCCAACCATAAATTCCAACGGTCATTTGTCGGTCCATAGCGTAAGACTTTTGGCGACTCTGTCTTTGCCAACATGTGTTTTCGAACAATGGTTATCTTCTTAATGGATTCTGGATTAGATCCAACTCGGTGGCGATGACATCGGATGCATCGTCCCAACATAGGGAGACTTGCACTTTCTTCCATACGGGGCCTCAAAGGGGGCCATGCCTATGCTTGCATGCAGTGTTGTTGTACGAAAATTCTACTAGGCGAGAGGTGTTTAGCCCGATCCTTGCCCCAATCGAGTACACATGCTCTCAACATATCCTCCGAGTGCAGTATGGTGCGTTACATTTGTCCATCTGTTTGAGGATGATAGGCGATCTTGAAATGCGGTTGAGTACCCATGGCACAGTGGGCTGACCTTCGAAGCGGGACACATATCTAGTGTCTCTATCCGAAATAATCCCTGAGGGAACGCCATGTAATCTCACGATTTCCCGAACAAAGATGGTAGCCAGCTGTTCTGTTCCGATGGCCTCCTGAATTGGAATGAAGTGTGCCGACTTTGTCAGTCGGTCTACAATAACCCATATCGTGTCTTTTCCCCCCGCCGTCACTGGTAACTTGGTGACAAAGTCCATTGATATGCTCTCCCATTTCCATTCCGGAATGGGTAAGGGCTGCATGATTCCGGCCGGTCTACGGTGTTCAATCTTCACCTGTTGACATACCATACATCGAGCGACAAACCTTGCTACCTCTTGCTTCATATTCTTCCACCAGAAACTCTTTCGCAGGTCCTTGTACATTTTGCTCGCCCCGGGATGTATCGAATAGGGAGTAGAATGAGCTTCCTTAAGTATAGTTTGCTTAAGCTCGTCATTAGGTGGGATGCAAATCCGGTTCTTGAATCTAACTAAGCCCCCTTGGATCCTGTAGTCTGAAATAACTCCTCCTTCGGCCTTTGCGCCGATCGCACGAAGTTCTGGATCCTCCATCATGCTGGCGTATCTCGTCCGGCAAGGACGGCGAATATCAATCGAGCTCAAGCTGTCCACTGGCGGTGTTGTATCCACACTTCAATGTCATTTCTCCGGAGATCTTGCTGCAACTCCACTGTCTTGTCAAACCGAGATAGTGTCACCTCCTGCGCATTTTCCGACTCGGTCGTGCCTTTCTGACGTTGGCCTTACCGGGGTGATATAGAATCTCCAAATCGTAATCCTTGATTAGCTCCAACCAACGCCTCTGTCTCATATTTAACTCTTTCTGCGTGAAAATATACTTTAAACTCTTGTGGTCCGTAAAGATCTTACAGGTAACCCCATATAGGTAATGTCTCGGATCTTAAGAGCGTGGACCACTGCGGCTAGTTCCAAGTCATGTGTCGGGTAGTTCACCTCATAAGGTTTAAGTTGACGAGAGGCGTAGCGATAACCACTGGTTACGCATGAACACACATCTAACCCGTGCTTAGACGCATCGGTGCATATTACGAATCCCTCCGTACCTGCGGTAGTACCAACACCGGGCGGTAGTAAGCTTCCTCTTGACTTGTCGAAGCTCTCCCGACAATCCGTCGTCGAACAAACTTGGTGTCCTTCCTAGCGGTTGTTAATGGTGGCGACACGGAGAAGGCCTCGACAAACCGTCGATAATATCCCGCCAATCCCGGAAACTTCTCACCTCTTTGACATTCCTAGGTGGTTCCCAATTCATAAGCTGTCTCGATCTTACGGGGTCTACTTTAACGCCTCTGCTGAAATCACATGTCCCAAAGGTCACCTCGGCATCCGAACTCGCACTTAGAAAGTTTAGCATACGATTGATGTTGCCTTAAAACGCTCAACACGCCTCAAGTGTTCCTCATGTTCCCATCGGCTTGGGAATAGATTAAAATATCGTCAATGAAAACCACCACACATTTATCGAAAGTGCAGCCAGAACCACTGTTCATTAATTCCATAAAAGCAATTTGGAGCATTAGTCGGGCCAACGACACCACCATGTACTCGTAGTGTCCATATCTCGATCGAAATGCGGTCTTAGGAATATCCTCCTCTCGAATTCTTAATTGGTGATATCCCGAACGTAAGTCGATCTTTGAAAACACGGTCGCCCCTTGCGGTTGGTCCAAGAAATCATCAATCCTTGGAAGTGGGTAACGGTTCTTAATAGTGACCTTATTAAGTTCCCTGTAATCGATACAGCGCGAGAGAGCGGTCCTTTTTCTTCACAAAAAGAAGCGGCGCACCCCATGGCGAAGTACTCGGACGAATGAGCCCCTTCCTTAGCAATTCTTCGAGTTGTGACTTGATTCCTTCATTTGGTGGTGCCATCTGTATGGTGCCTTGGAGATAGGCGTCGTTCTGGCTCAAGTTCGATTGAGAGATCGACCTCCTATGTGGTGGCAATCCGGGTAGTTCGTCGGGAATATGTCCGAAATTCATTCACTACGGGAATATTAGCAACCGACAATTGTGACGTGCCCTCTGAAGAATATAACACCGATGTACGCTCCTCGATCATCACGAGGTGCTCTGCTGAAAGGAGGCGAGGACCCTTTTTGTCTTTGAAGTGCTCTCGGCCTCTAATCGTGTGAGTGGCACCGTCATGGGTCGTGATAGAAGCGGTCGGGCGATAGGTATCGATATCGTCTTGTGCTTCGTCATCCGATCCATACCTAAGATCACATCTTCGTTTTGGAGTGGAAAGACCATGAATTGGTCATCGGCCCAAATTATTGTCTGAATCGGACAGGTTTCGAACTTCCAAGTTACCCTCCACCTGCCGCCCTCGGGTAGCTTAACGATAAAGGACTCACGGGGTACACAAGGGAGATGTAAGCGGTTAACACATTCTACGGATATAAGCGAGTGGGTTGCTCCGGTATCAAAGCAGTACATGAACAGTGAGATTTAATAAGGAGAGTACACGAGACAGCGGGAGTGGTCGGGTCGTCGGTAGCCCTTAGTTCGAACATGCGGGACGGCGGCGTCCCGAGGAGGGTGCGATACCTCCCCGCGACCACGCCCTCTTAGGCACCGTGTAGAGGAGGCGGTGAGGTGGAGATCGGTAGTCGGACATGGCGGACGCTCTGGATGTCTGCAGAACCTTGTTGACTCGAGGAGGCCGGGTTTGGAGTAGGTTTGATCCGAGAGCGATGGCGAGACATGTGCCCGCCTCTTCCGCATGAAAAACACTTTGTCGATGCTTTACGACACGACTCATGGTATGCCTGCTATGCCACAATTGAAACGACTCCGCGAGAAGGCCCGTCGGATGTTCCTTTCTGTTGGGACGAAGGCGATGATTTGGAGGGAAACCCGATTCCCAAATTCACTCTGCTGGTGCTCCTGACTGATTGCTATCTTCTGCTTCTTTTGGTTGTGCCCGGCATCCGAATCGACAACCGTCTGGCGTATCTTTGTGACCACGTCCTCATATGCCCTCAACGTGGTGCAATGAAACCCCGCGCGTAGCGTTGAACATCCTCCGGCAACCGTTGAGCAAGGTGACAAATTCGGTCTTCGGATGGAACCATCATGCGACATAGCTTAGCTCGGTCTGTATGCCCGAATGATTTCCGTAATCTTGGCAAATTCGAGGTCTCTGGCCAAGAAGCTCCGCTCGTGCGATCAGGCGATCGGGGGCAGTACTCGTCTCTCAATAGTTTGGAAAACTCGGGCCATCCGACTATCTGTCCTCCGGCTTATAGGTCCTCCACCATCGGGCTGCGGTGTCACGGAGTGGTTGATTCCGAGTGGCACTTTCCGGTTTCTGGGCGGCCGATCACCTCGGCGATCTCCATTTCCGAGATCAATCGTCACGTGCTTATCCCACGACCCGTCGAATAATGGCGGTCGGCCTTCAACATTTCTCCCAGCCACGGTCCTTCCGGTGTTTTCTTCTATGTTAATGATCGTACACATTGCCCGGTTGACTGGCGATTCCCATAGCAATGGCACAGGCGAGAGTCGAACAAAGGTGGATCAAATCCCCGTTGTTACGGTTTTCCGCTTCTGTTCGTTCGATTAACGGTGGAGGTTGATTCCATTTGAGTTAGTCTCTCCGGTGTTTGTCTCCTGTTGGTTCATAGCGGAACCTTGTGCGTCATTTACGTTTCTTCTAGCTCCTCGACGTGCCATTGGTGATGTTCGTTCAATCTAGCGAGTTAGTTTAATGCAAACATTCTTTGAGTCCTTCTTGAATCCAAACATCATACTTGATCCATAAGAATTTACATGTATTCTACCTCGACATCCCTCGAGGAGTTACGGTCGTCAGAGTGTTGGATTTTGAAGGCAAAACGTTTTCAAAATATTTTTGGTAAAACTTTCCACGTGAGGGTTTAGGCTCGATACCATTTTCTGTAACGCCCCCAAAATGAACCGGACGCCACGGTCTGTAGATCCCATGAGGGACCCACAAGGCAAGTTTCTAAAATATTTTATTTAAAAGTGGTAATATACGGAAGTAATTAAGAAAGTATTCATGCATCCCAAGGGTACAAATACAAATAGTGTCCGTACTTACGGTTATTACACAACGTGGAATGTTCAAATTTATTTAAGAAATTAACAGGCCTTCTTCCAACACAGCTCACGCCTGGCCGTAACCTTCGGGGTGTCTGCACAAATTCAACAAATTTACACAGCACGACATGTCGTACCCGATAACTAGGTCGAAACAATCCCAACCTAACTCAAAAGTAAAATCTAATAATTTCCAGAATAAAGTTATCACCGAATGTTCCATGTTATTCCTTTTATCAGCACATAAACTCCCAAGGTCGCAACCAAGGGTCACGGAAGTATCTACACAGGAATACTCCGGACGTGGGTACCATTCAGGTTTTATCCCGCAACACGGTCCAACAAGAAAACTCCCAAGGCCGCGGCCAAGGGTCACGGTAGTATCTACTCGGGAATACTCCGGACAAAATAATCGTAATAGCACCATTCCACAATAGTAACATTTACTATGTCTAAAATTATAAGACGGAAAGTCTGAGCAAGATTCACTTGCCTCAAATCCGACGCGAGTTATCTCCGGACAAGGCAACGGCGAGCGATCGCACTTGGAAATCCGACCTATTATATGTTTGTCGATTAACATCTCGTGATATTAATAATGATCACGACGTTCCTCCCCCTCCCGTATGTTAAAACCCTATCCTAGTTGTTTATGATGTCGGAATCGAATTTCTCCATTTTTTATCCATGCGTGCCATTAAGTTCTTAGGTTCGCAACATTCTCTATAAGTTATCCGTCCGCTAAACAATAGTGTTTTAACACAACATTCCTAGTTAATTATAACCGACAATCACCAATATTTCATCGTTGTCTTAATATGCAAGTCTAGAACGATTAATCCATCATTTTAACATGTTTGGTATCTATTTAGCTAGAAATTGTTGGTAACTTCATCAAGGATTCATTGGCGGTTTTATTCAACATGATAGTATGGTTATAAATGAAATCCTTCAAGATGATTCCAGAAGTTTGTGATTAGCAATATGATTATGAGTTCTACCATTATTCATTCCAATTTCAAGCTTTGATGGATATCGATTAACAATTGCGATAGCTATATACCGGTTCGATTATTACGGAGGGTTCTAAGCTACCCAAGGCATCCGAGGTTTACTAAAACTTACTAAACAATACCGAAATGAGTTCAAGATTGAATAAACTTACCTTAATTGACAAAAGATGATGAATAACGACGGTGGACGAAGGAGAACGAGAAGATAACACCTTCAAGACCTTCCCCGAAGCTTGATTAACGCACTCTAATAGGATAGCACTTGAATTGGGAGGCTAGAATTGGTTCAATGATGGTGGAGAGTAGTGTACAAGGAAGAGGGATGATGTTTGGGACGGGAGAAATGAAAGGCAAGGTGTTCTTTTATAAACTTAAGTTGCCCTTACGTACGTTATGCCTCACGCATTACGTACGTAAGAGGCTTTACGTACGTTATGGCAAAATACTTAACGTACGTAAGGAACTCACTGGAACGATTCACCCACATCGTTACGTGCGTAGCAGCGGGTTTACGTCGTAACACCTCGTTGACTTGCTGTCGCAATCACGCCGAAGTTGGTCGGCACGCGTACTGCGGACGAAGATTCTGTCCGAAGACCGAAGACCGTTGTTACGTGCGTAAGGGCCAACATATAACGTACGTAATGGCTCAGACATAGCGTACGTAACGGGTCGGAGTATAACGTACGTAAAGGATAGTTTTGTTTGTCAAATTATCATCTCATTAATTTATTATGACACGACTCCCTCTCCATGTTGTCCGGAAATCTCTCGGGGAATAAGACGTTGGCCACCGTCATATTCGCACCGATAATTACCTAACGACATCGAGGTATGTCACTGAAAGTGCGTCAATCATCATGCCATCACAATACACGAATAATAGATACGATGCCGTACAACCATATTATACAGAATATGTTCTATTGCAATGGAGTACATTTATTTATCAAACAGGAAAAATAGACGTGAGCGCCCAAAGTAAAAAGCATGTAATACTGGTGGTATTACACCAACCCTCTCTTCTTCCTTCATCCTGGCGCCGAATAATTACTTTGATATCTCATATCTAGCAGTTTGACTATGCTCTCCATAGAGCTCAGCCAGGTGCGCTAAAATGGCTCTCGAAGACGTCATCTTTTCATGGGCACGTTGAAGTTCATTAGTCATCAAGCCTAGCATGTACTCGCGCACTCTTATGTCGTCTTTTACCCATTTCTCATGGGCATCGACTTCTTCCTGATTAGCTCGGATTCTTGCAGGAGCCGCTGGGATGTCCGCCTCCAAGACGTATCTTAGCATTTCCATAGTGAGGACAATCCTCAAGTTCCGAAGCCAATCCACATAGTTCGGACGAGTTAGGACGTTCTTTTCAAGTAGTATAGCGAGGGGGTTCATCGTCATTTTGAGAGATATTTGTTAATTGCAGAGAATAATTTAAGATTCGTTAGTGATTGTTTAATTATGATCATAGTAAAGAATTTTAAAGACTTTCTTTTATCATAACTCGGCTCCCACTATTTTATCGGCATTTGCACACTCCCATGTGAAATGCAGAAGTCACGGTTGACTTCTTAGTGGTGGTCGAGTTCTTTACAAAGTTTAATAGAGGGCAACCCATACGGTTTCCATCTAATGGATGATTCGATCTTCTTTTACCCCTAGTTCACTTGCCATCAACCCATACGGTTTCTATGGCTCGCTGAACTATATAAGTTTAAACCGTCAACTCCTATCAGTCTGACAATTGAATCTCACCCAGCAACTCATACGGCTTCTAGGAGTTCGATTTGTCACAACCGAAGGCATGTAATGCACTCTAGGAATTTATCAACATTCCCCAAAAATATTACGCCGACATACTCGGAAGAATAATATTCCGGTTTAGATTTCAATTTTCCATGAGTCTGATGGAGGGTAGGAAACCTCGTAACCTTTATAATTTAGTGTTTGTTAAGTGGGAGAATTACGCGATTATGTGTTACACTTTGCACATTAATCATATTATAATAGCAGTTTGTCGGTTTGTCGGTTTGTTTGTTCATCGTACAATATGAAAACACACAAAACCTAAATCTACCAACATGTAGTTCATGGATCGTTCCTAAGTACCGAGTCAGCATCAACTCGATAAAAAGAAACATACAAGTAATCAAATTACAAGTGTGGAATCTTCGTCTTCATGGCGGCTTGTCCTCGGCTCTTCGTCATAGCTAATTTATCACATACATAAAATTTGCATCCCATACAAATTTACTAAAAATAAATCAGCTCAAAACGGCCATTACAACCCCATCGAATAAAGATTTACAACTAAGTCCATGAACTATATCACCATTCAAATAATAATGCAATCATCACATTAAAATAAATGACAAAATTTATTAATCTAAATATTGATCTAATTAATATATAATATATCTATCTATAAGTATTAATCCAATTAATTCACACAATAATTAATTTTAACTTATTCCGGATAAAAATAAATATTTCACTAAATTACTTCCCTTAAAAATAAAATTACCATAATTATATTTTAGTCAAATTAAATCCAATTTAATTTGCGGAAAATTACTTTACCGAACGAAATATAAAAATGGAGTCGGAAAACACAAGGCCCGGGCCAAGCTCGCGGCACAGCGGGCTTGACCCGGCCAATGACCAATGCGCGGCCCAGCCCAACTTCTTTGGGCGATCCGTGACCCAGAAATTGAGGTCCGACCATTTTTCCGGCTCGTCTTTTCGTCCCGAATCCAAAAATAATATTTTTCTAATTTTTATATTACACAATTTAAATCAGTTTTCAAAAGAAAAATAGATTTATATTGTAACATGAAGTCATGAAAAATTAATTTCTAGATGAACAATAAAAATTAATGATTAAATCAATTATGATTCTAAGTCATAAGCTTATTTAATCAAGCATTCCAAATACAAATATCGAATATACGATCGCATAGACCTTTCTCTGATACCACTGTTGGGATTCGGTGAATAAAATCGAGTTACGCAGGGAAAATAAACTGGTCAAACCGGATAAAAACCAAACCTCAAAATGGATCGATCAAGCATCGTATAAACGAATATAATTAGACGAAGATAAATTAAGAATTCATACCCTCGTAGACCTTTGATAATATTTTCTTGATTCCGAGCACGAACACGAATCCAATCGAACGAGCTTTTGGAAATTCCCGAGCACCGAAAATATCGTGCCTCTACGTATCACGCGTCAGAAAGATGACCGAAAAAATATAATCGTCACTCCAAGACCTCCAAGGTCGACGGCTATTTGAAGTGATGAAAGGATAAATTTTTCTTTTAATTTAACTCTCAAAGAAAACAATATATCAAAATTAAAAAGGAGTAAGAACTATTCTCTCTCCTTTCTCTTTTCTTTCTATCCTCTCTCTCATTTTCTCTTATTTTCTCTATGTTGAGCCGTTAGTTTTTCTTGTCCATCAACACCAAGTGAGATGAATGTCCCAATTATATGAAAGAATAATAATTACTTAATCCATTATTCAACTTCATCACATGTGTGGAATAAAACCAAGTATTACTCATGTGATGAATTCTTGAAAAAAAATAATAATCCCATGATGTATTATTTAGGTGGGGGGGGGGGGGGCAGCCAAGTTGTTGGAAAAAAGAGATGGTTCGTTTCGATCTACGAAACGGACCATCGTGTATCTAATCCGATAGATAAACCTTGGTATGTTTTAATATTAATTCAATTAATTAATCCAGTTAATTACTTATATTAAATATTAATTCTCTAAGAAATAATATAAATCAAATTAAATACTTAGTAATTTATTTAATTCAGTAGACCGATTTTAATTTATCCAATAAATTAAAATATCATTTATCTAATAAATTAAATTAGACATCTAATGTCATTCATAAAGAGAGAATATCCTTATTTTATTCCGTCATCTATCCTGTGCCGCGACTCTATAGGTTCGTCCCAATCGGCAATGGGAGGAACCAAAGAGTGTGAGTAACACTTAGCCAGTCCCGTGGCTCACACTGTAACCCAGCTGAGAACGAATGATAGGGATCATTCCAAAACCTTTACGTTATGAATACCATGTATGTATAAACCCTTCAATCATATGTCCCGGTCAAGTATTAGAGTCACGGTAAAGTCAAACCCTATAGTAACTTGACTCTATGCATTTGTTAATGCAAACCGAGATCACCGAGCTCTCGTGTACAACTAACTCTAACTGCTTTGGCCAAAGACTTATGATCTCATTTGCCATTAACTGCATAGGACATTTACCTGCTCACTAACAGGAGAAAGAATCATATCTTGGTATTCAGTAGGGACTGCTACTTGCCCACTAAGTTGCATTTCGAGGTTGACCCCACCAAGCGGCGATTGGATCGAACTACTCTAATGACTAACTTAATGTCACAAGCACATCTCCTACTGAAACCTCAAGTCAAAGGTCCACGTAACAACCTTTCGATTCAGTCATTGGCAATCCCTGAGTGATAACCATGTGACCGAATCGAGATGAGTCGTGTTCGAGTATTCTAATCCCATTAGCATACCTATAATGTGTGCTCCCACTAACCCTTAGTGAAGACAGACACTCTATATGTGAAAGTACACGTTATACAAGTCTCGTCTAAACTTACTGTCCAGTTAAGTTTTATCGACTTGCGAACCTGTTAAGCATTAGAGCCCTAAACACTTTCAGTGTCAATCTCCTTATCTCCATAAGGAGTGGAATGTTTGCTCTCAAATGCAAGGACTATTATTTTATATATCAAATCACAATGCCCATGATATACAATAATATAGAAATAATTAACGCCTTATTTAATATTCATAATTACAATACAATGCTCTCACTCTCTCATACTCTGAATGGCATTCGAGGGCATATTCCTAACAGTAAAAAAATCTCATCATTAATAGAATTTAATGTATTCAGCTGCCTCTAATTGAAGATTAGGAAGAGCTATGCACCTCCCGGCCGCAACACGATTGAACTGGAAATTGTGGCATTTAGTGACATCTCAATGCCGATATGTAATAACACTTGAGAACAATTACAGAATTCCCAATGGAAATGAGGCAATGTATAGGAAACAATAAGGAAGAGCTCTTTATCTCTAAGAATATCTAAAATAGTAACCAAATTAAACAGAATTTGAAAAATTGTTTCAGGCGACAGTCCTAATAATCAAAACTAAATAAAATTGTACACAATAGTTAATACCCCGTCCGGCTATGTAGCTCTCAACCTACTTCCTAGCACTAAATAAAATTACAAGACTTGAAAAACCCAACAACCAAATTCAAACACATTCACCCACCACCACAAACTGATTAATGAGATATATGTTCTAAAATCGGATATTTTATCACTTCACAATATATATTATATATATTGTAATATATATTGCTACAATATAAGCATAAAGGAGGATGAAAGAAGATAAAGAAATTGAGCTTTTATTAGAAGGAATTGTGTCTCCAAAGCTCTATCAAAGAGCTCTATTTATAGCTCAAGTTTACATGCTATACAACAAATTAATATTATTATTATACAACATATTTGTCTTTATATTAGATATTTCAATCCAATAATTGATTGAATTATTGATTGTTGATCCCACATACTATTATTGATGATATTATAACACTCCCCCTTTGAAATATCTTATATCATGATATCTCATTTGGGAGCATCACAAGCTGCCTCGTTAAAAACCTTATTAAGAAAAACCCAGTAGGATAAAAACTTAATAAGGGAAAAAGAGTACAGTTGTATGCTCCCTCTCAACCCAGCATGGGTAGTTCTTCTTTAAAGATCTCGAAGATGATGCATTCCAATATTCTGAATGTGTTTCTTGAAAACATTCGTAGGGAGTGATTTTGTGAAGAGATCTGCCGCATTATCACAAGATCGAATATATTGGATATCGATCTCTTTATTTCTTTCAAGTTCCTGAGTGAATGCGAAGAACTTTGGGGGGATATGTTTGGTTTTATCACTTTTGATGTAGCCTTTCTTCATTTGAGTAACACATGCAGAGTTGTCCTCGTATGCTATTGTTGGGCCGTTATAGACTGACAAGCCTGATGTTTCTTGAATATGTTGTGTTACTGATCTTAACCATCTACATTCTTTACTTGCTTCATGAAGAGCTATTATCTCAGCATAGTTTGAGGAAGTAGTCACGATTGTCTGTTTTTGAGATCTCCAGGATATTGCAGTTCCTCCATATGTTAATAGATATCCAGTTTGTGACTTAGAATTATGTGGATCAGATAGATGACCAACATCTGCATAGCCAAACAAAACTGGTTTTGCATTGTTAGAATAAAACAAACCAAGATCAATCGTACCTCGTAGATTTCTGAATATATGTTTTATTCCGTTCCAATGCCTCTTTGTAGGACATGAACTGAATCTTGCTAGTAAATTTAATGCAAAAGCTATATCCGGACGTATACAATTAGCAAGATACATTAGGGCTCCAATTGCGCTAAGGTATGGTATTTCAGGACCAACTTCCTCTTCATTTTCTTCCTTTGGTCTGAATGGATCCTTTTCAACATTAAGTGTTCTGCCGACCATTGGGGTACTCAAAGATGTTGATTTGTCCATGTGGAATCTTTTCAATACCCTTTCTGTATAATTTGATTGGTATATTAATATTCCATTTTTAGTATGTTTCATTTGTAGACAAGGCAGAATTTTGTTTTTCTCAAATCTTTCATTTCAAATTCTTTCTTTAAGTAATTCATTGCTTCCAAAATTTCTGCATTAGTTCCAATGATATTCAAATCATCAACATAGACAGCAATGATTACAAATCCGGATGTTGTGTTTCTTATAAAAACACAAGGGCAAATAGGTTTATTCACCTAGCCTTCTTTAATCAAATATTCACTTAATCTGTTATACCACATGAGTTCAGATTGTTTCAACCCATATAAAGATCTCTACAATTTAATTGTATAAATTTCTCTGGGTTTCGATGCTTCAGGCAACTTAAATCCTTCAGGAATTTTTATATATATATCAGCATCAAGTGATCCATATAAATATGTTGTAATAAGATCCATGAGATGCATATTAAGATTATAAGATACCGATAAACTAATTAAATAATGAAAAGTAATGGCATCCATAACAGGGGAATATGTTACCTCATAATCAATCCCAGGTCTTTGTGCAAAACCTTGTGCAATAATACGAGCCTTGTATGTTACAATCTTGTTTTTCTCATTTCGTTTCCTTATAAAGACCCATTTATACCCAACAGGTTTCACATTACTGGGTGTGACAACAATCGGTCCAAACACTTTTCGTTTTCTAAGAGAATTTAGTTTGGCATCTATTGCATCTTTCCATTTTGGCCAATCAGGTCTATTTTGACATTTGAATATAGATATGGGTTCAGGATCGTCATCTCTAATTATTATATCACACGCAATGGAGTATGCAAATATCTCATCAATGTGATTATTTCTCCTGTTCCATAAATTCTCCGTATTAATATAATTAATAGATATCTCGAGATCATTTGTATTTTCATTTTTATTTTCAATGACCTCCTTATTTGCCTCAACTTGTGTTTCAACATGATCATATTTTTCATCATTTTGTGCTTCTTTAGCACATTCATTTATATTGGCAATTTTTCTTTTCCGGGAATTTTTATCTTTGGAACCAACAGGCCTTCCACGCTTTAAGCGTGCTTTAGATGTACTATTTTCATTTTCTTTTGGAATTTCAATCTGAGCAGGAGTATTAATAGCTGGTACATGTGGCTTTGTCACTCTTTTCATATCAGTAAATGCATCTGGCAATTCATTTGCCAAACCTTGTAAATGTACATTTTTTCTTACATTTTCTTCCCATAATTTTGTATAGGGATCCAAATGTAATAATGATGGTACATACCATTTTATGTCCTTTTCCAGCTGTTTATTACCTCCCCCTAAGGTTGGGAATCCCGTCTCATCAAAATGACAATCAACAAATCTTGCTTGAAAAACATCACCTGTTAGAGGTTCAAGATATCTAATAATAGAGGGTGAGTCATACCCAACATATATTCCCAACCTTCTTTGAGGTCCCATTTTTGTTCTTTGTGGGGTAGCTATTGGTACATATACTGCACAACCAAAAATTTTTAGATGGGAAACATCTGGCTCCTGACCAAGTGCAAGTTGATATGGAGTATATTTATGATTAGCACTTGGTCTTAACCTTAGTAGTGAAGCAGCATGTAAAATTGCATGACCCCAAACAGTAACTGGTAGCTTTGTTCTCATTATTAGTGGTCTAGCAATGTATTGAAGGCGTTTAATTAATGATTCAGCTAAACTATTTTGTGTATGCACATGCGGAACAAGATATTCGACTGTAATTCCAATTGACATACAATAATCATTAAATACTTGTGATGTGAATTCACCAGCATTGTCAAGTCTCACATTCCGTATAGTATAATCAGGAAATTGTGCCTTTAGTTTGATTATTTGTGCAAGGAATCTTGCAAATGCCATATCACGACTTGACAATAAACAAACATGTGACCATCTACTAGATGCATCAATTAAAATCATAAAGTACCTGAAAGGTCCTGATGGTGGATCAATAGGTCCACATATGTCACCTTGAATTCTTTCGAGAAATGTAGGTGATTCCTTTTCAAGTCTGCCTGGTGAATGCCTTATTATAAACTTTCCAAGAGAACAAGCTTCACATAGTTTATTATTTATGAGTTTTACACCTTTCGTTGGGTGACCATGTGTAATATTAATTATTTTCCTCATCATCGTGGAGCCAGGATGACCTAGGCATTCATGCCATAATGTCAATATTTTGGGATCCTCTTTTACTATCAAATTACATTCAGTTTCATGAATATGTGTATAATGTAATCCACGAGATAATCGTGGTAGTTTTTCCAGTATTTGTTTCTTTCCCAAAATATTAGCATTAATGTACATATATTTCATATTATCTCCAGTTACTGTTTCAGTATCATATCCTTGACGGTATATGTCATTAAAGCTCAACAAGTTTCTCTTAGATTTTGGAGAAAATAAAGCATTATTAATGACAAATTTTATTCCATTTGGTAATATGAATTTAGCATTACCTGTTCCTTCAATCAAGTCCGCGGGACCTGAAATTGTATTTATTACTGCTTTTGTAGATTGTACCTCAGTAAAATATTTCTTATTTTTGAGGATTGTATGAGTTGTGCCACTGTCCGGGATGCAAATGTCTCCAATACCTTCCATACTCAAACTCCTTAATGAATAAGAATATAAGACTAAAAGATGGTAAGTTAGCTTAATATAATAATATTTATTAAATACTTCATACAAACTTCAAATGAGATAATACACATTTCAAACAAGAGAATACAAACAAGAGAATACAAAAAGTACAATAAAGATGCAACAAACATGAAAATCACATATATATTTATTTATTTATTTTATTCCATGTCCATGTCCACGTTTGCATCCTCAGTAAAATCTGCAGCTTCTAGGTAAGTTGAGTCGTCCTCAGGTTCATGTTCATGAAAATTGACTTCCTTTTCTTTATTTTTCAGAGATGCCTTATACATTTTACAAATATGGCCTGGCGTTCTACATGCCTTAGCCCAATGTCCCTTTTTCCCGCATCTGAAACTAGAATTTTCATTTTTATTGGATGAACCTTCTTGGACATACTTATCTTTTTCTTGTTGGTTTTTATTAATCATTTCATTTTTGAGAGGCCTAAAGTAATTTCCATAATCACGGCCACGACCTCGACCTCGACCACGAAAGTGGCCGCGACCGCTTCCCCGACCTCGACCTCTAAACCAACCATGACCACCACGTCCTTGATTAGTAGTTGTGGCATTTGCTTCAGGAATCGCTATCACCCCTGTAGGACGAGACTGGTGATTCTTTATCAACAGATCATTATTCTTTTCAGCAAGTAAGAGAGCTGCTATTAATTCAGAGTATTCGGTATATCCCCGCATTCTGTATTGTTGTTGCAGTATTAGATGTGACGTATGGAATGTAGCATACGTCTTTTCCAGTTTTTCACCTTCTGTTATGATTTTACCATAAAACTCTAGTTGTGATACAATTCTGAACATAGCAGAATTATACTCGCTCACACTTTTAAAATCTTGAAATCTTAACTTGTTTCATTCATCAATTAGTGCGGGTAATAACACTTGCTTTTGATACCTAAATCTTTTCTTAAGATTGTCCCATAAAATTTTGGGATCATCCACGTTCATGTACTCTAGTTTTAATTCCTCATCAAGATGTTGCCTCATGCATTTTAATGCTTTTGCTTTATTCATAGAAAGCTCTTTTTCATCTACCTCCGTTTCTTTCGTAGCATCTGGCATATTATTTGTTAGAATATTTTCGAGTCTTTTGCACCTGAGATGTGTCTTCACATCATTTGTCCAAGACATATAATTGTCTCCATTAAGAATCAAGGGAGCGAAATCAACCTTAAGATTGGACATGGTTATCTATTACAAAACATAAGATTGAAATATAATTAACACATAGCTATTACAGTTAATGATGTCAACTAAACAAAAGTATAATTGAAATTATTACTCAATACAAATACCATTCATGCTTAAATATTAAACATAACAAACCAACTAAAAACTAAAAGAAGAATCGTGACCATCATAATGATAATCACATATATCTCACTAAAACAATCGACTTGAGTGTAGCAAATGATGAAATTAAAAAATGTAATAAGAGTGAGGAAAGTCATAAAATATTTACCCATTTTGTAAAAATAGGTAGATATTTTGGAGATGATTAATAAGTGTGGAGTATAATATGAGTATTTATAGATTTGATTTTGAAATATGGCCGTTTATGACCGTTGGAGAAAAGAAGATTTTATTTTTATTTTATTGTTAATTATCATTAAAATTGGTGAATATATTCTTATATATTTAATGAACTAACCGTTCGTAATTAGAGTTTGGGGAATGGAAATTAATATATATATATATATATATTATAATCTATACAGTTAGTTATAATAATATCACTACTCGATTATAAAATCTTTCATGATTACTGAAAATAAAAATATCACTACTCGATTATAAAATCTTTCATGACTAAAAATAAAAATATCACTACTCGATTATAAAATCTTTCGTGGTCTTATGAATGGGGATTTTGTATTCCTCCATTAGTAATTCTCTACAAAATATAGATGGGATTCAACTCTTCACTAATAAATGGAGATTTTAACTCTTCAAATAAAAATAGGTGAAGATTTTTACACTTCACACAAATTCATTATTATTTAGGCCCTACATTTAATTAGTCCATAGTTCAAGAATTATTTTAAAAATAAGATTGAGCTTAGATCCTTACGCATATAAATTTAAATTGATGATATTTACATAATAATTATATTTGCTTAAATATATTAATTATCATCAATAATGATATTAGATTAATACCATATCTAAATATTATTATTACATAAATTAAATATAAATAAAGTTAATTACATACCTTTAGAATTTAAGAATGATGTACCAATATATCGAGTCCGGCTGCGGAATGGGATTAAATCGGTAGAGCTCGTGCTGATAACGTGTTGTAAAATCAGATATTTTATCACTTCACAATATATATATATATATATATATATATATTATTGTAATATATATTGCTACAATATAAGCATAAAGGAGGATGAAAGAAGATGAAGAAATTGAGCTTTTATTAGAATGAATTGTGTCTCCAAAGCTCTACCAAAGAGCTCTATTTATAGCTCAAGTTTACATGCTTTACAACAAATTAATATTATTTATTATACAATATATTTGTCTTTATATTAGATATTTCAATTCAATAATTAATTGAATTATTGATTGTTGATCCCACGTACCATTATCGATGATATTATAACAAGATAGAAATAGTCGATCCAACCTGTTAGTTTTTTGCCACTCCCTGCAAAAAGAGATTCCGAAGCTTCTCAGAATAATTATTGAATTAATTTAAAACCAACGCAAACAAAGTAAAGAAAAAAATATCAAAAATTCTTGGCATAGGCAATTACTCCCTCCGTCCACGATCAATGTTCCCAACTTTTTTGGTTCGGGTTTTAAGAAATGTTAGGTGAGTGTGATATGAGTGGAGTTTGGGTCCCACATTAAAAATAATTTAATGTTAATTAAGTTGGTTAAATAATTTAATATGTGGGTTAGTCTGGTAAAAAATGTATAAATATATAAAAATTATAAGGATATTTTAATAAATTATATTGTGGGGTAGTGTTTAAAAATAGAAAGGGAACATTTTTTACGGATATACCAATATGGCAAAAAAGAAATATTGATTGTGGACGGAGGGAGTATCTTTTTATCAACAAAAACAATGCATATTTATCCACATAGAAACAGACCCAGAATTCCAAGCCCCCCTGCCTACCCCACCCCCAATCAAATGGAGGCCTCAAGTATGTGAAAAGACCCTGTGGTCAGGACTGTGCATCATCTGCATCCGAGTCGCTGCCGACAGAGCTCCCTGAATAAGAATCTGTCAAAAAACTAGAAGCTCAAACCAAGGGCCAATACAATATATTCCTCAAGAAAAAGTAGAGATATACTGGAAGAACAAATCAATACCACTGGAGGACGAAGAATCACTGCTCGAGCTTCCCAATCTGCTACTGCTGGCATTGACTCTATCATCATGATCTTGACAGCCTCCACCAGCGGCCATCTTCATCCTTCTCAGTCTCCACCCGGGGGAAATTAGTGGCTGGCATATCGTCATCAATGTCTGCATCTTCATCATCATTTTCTTTCAACTTCTTACCAGAGTCATCACCTCACTACACCATGCACAATATTAAATTCAGTAAGCTTTACTAATTCTACTAAAAAAAAACAGGAAACATTTAGTCAAGAAATTGCATAAATTAACAACACAAATACACTAAAACCTCTATAAATTAATAATATTGAGACCGAGATATTTTATTAATTTAGCGAGATATTATTATATCGATAAAAACTCTGCCTGTGGGTGTCTTCTTGACATCCATTGCCGGTCCCAATCCCGGATAAAAGAGGAGGGTTGCGGTAGGTTAGTGGCAGCCAGCGTAAAACTCGTCACATTCCATGTAGGGGTGTTCATAACCAGGTACCCGGTTTTTTGGGTACCCGAATTTACGGGTACCCGGTTTTTCGGGTAATGAAAAAATCGGCCCGTGACCCGACCCGAAAAATCGGGTACCCGAAAAAGCGGGTACCCTATTTTTTCGGGTCAGGTCATAGGGTACCCGGCCCAAAATTTAATACCACTAATTTTAAATTTTTATAAATAATTTGTAATTTTAATAAATTTATTTTAAAATTTATTATATAAATTAATTCCCCGAGTACTAAATACATTATAAATATTTTCCGTACAATAAGTAAATTTCAAACTAACTAAATTTTTTATATATATCATTTTTTTATTATATAATTATGCTTAGTTCAATATTTAATTATATATATGAGAGAATATATTATTTTTTATTTAAAGATTTTATAAATTTCAAACTAGTGAGAATAAATACCATGAGTGAAAATACATTAACATGGATTCTCATATTAAATATATTTCATATTAGTTGACAGATAAAATTTCATATCATTGCAAATTAAATAATTAAATTTATAAAAAAAAAACTAATTATTAAAAAATAATCGGGTTTTTGGGTACCCGAATTTACGCAACAAGTCGGCCCATGACCCAGCCCGATTATAGGACTTTTTTCCGGGTCGGGTACCCAGCCCGAAAAAAAATTAAAAATTTTAAAAATACCCGGAATATTTAGTTCGGGTCATCGGGTAGTTGGGCCGGGTAGTTCGGGTCGGGTATTTTTGAACACCCCTAATTCCATGGACATGAATCAAACTTTGAAAATCGTTGGTGCGTCTCCTCAGAAGCGACGCGTTGCATTTCATAGGCCCGGGTGCAGTGATAAGTATGAGAGGGTTGCTAGGTCGTCGCCCAGAAGCGGCACGCCACCTTTACATCTGAGGGTGGTGTCAAATGAGCAAGGATGCGCTACACTTCATAGGCCCGGGTGTAGTGAAAAATATGCAAGGGTTGCTAGGTCGTTGCCCGGAAGCGGCGCGCCACCTCGAAGTATGTGTGTGGTGTCAAATGTGCAAGAATCCTTGCAGCATGGACGAGGACAGACAGAGAAGTTAGTTCTTGCGGCTAGTAAGGGTAGTAAGGTGCAGTTTGGAACTTGGAACGTTGGCTCTTTGACGGGGTGATCAGCAGAAGTGGGGGAGGTTATGAAAAGGAGGAGAATTCACATAATGTGTCTACAAGAGACTAAGTGGGTTGGCTAGAAGGCAAGAGTGTTAGCTCCTTGGGGTTACAAGCTTTGGTACTCTGGAAAGGATAGAAGTAGAAATGGAGTGGGTATCGTCATTGATAAAGAATTCATTGATGATGTGGTGGAAGTGTCAAGAAAGAGCGATAGAATAATGAGTATTAAGCTTGTGATAGGGGATGAGTTTCTAACTATCATAAGTGCTTATGCACCATAAGCAGGATTGGATGCATCAATCAATCAAGAATTTTGGGAAGATTTGGAAGAGGTTGTCGAACGAATTCCTATGGGTGAGAAATTGATCATTGGTGGTAACCTCAATGGGCATGTCGGTGTTAGCAGAGATGGCTTTGAGAGCATTCATGGTGGCTTTGGTTTTGGGGACAGGAATGAAGCAGGAAATGGTATATTAGATTTCGCATTAGCTCATGACTTGGGTATTATGAACACTTGGTTCGAGAAAAGGGACTGTCATTTGGTGACATATAGAAACAGAGGTAATGTAAGTCAGATTGATTTCTTTTTAGTAAGGAATGTTTGGAGGAAAAGATTTACTAATTGCAAGGTGATACCCGGTGAGAGTGCTGCAACGCAGCATAGGGTTGTGGTGCTTTACTTTCGAGGTAAGAGGCACTTAAGAAAGAGAAGTCCACAAGTTGACCCTCGAATTAAGTGGTGGAATCTCCAAGGGGAGAGTCGACATACTTTTGTGGCTAAGATTGCTGATAGTGGTATTTGGTCTGATTGCACGGAGATGGATATAGATTCGATGTGAAACTTGTTGGAGCATAACATAAAGGAAGTTGCAAAAGAAGTCCTAGGAGAATCTAAAGGAAACAGACCATCAAGTAAGGACACATATTGGTGGAATGATGAAGTTAAGCAAGCGATAAAGACCAAACGTGAATGTTATAAGGTACTGGGTAAATGCTCGAGCGATGAGAATTATGAGAAGTACAAGAAAGCTCGAACAGAAGCTAAAAAGGCAGTGCGAAATGCCCGATCAAAGGTCAATCAAGAATTATATGCAAGATTAGATACTAAAGAAGGGGAAAAAGATATCTATAAACTTGCTCGAATGAGAGAGAAGAAGACGCGAGATATTGGAAAAGTTAAATGTGTAAAAGATACTGACCAAAAAGTTTTGGTTCAAGATAAAGACATAAAAGAGAGATGGAGGTCATACTTTGATACCCTATTCAATGGCCATCAAGAACAAGATATTGGAAATTTAAACACCCCCTCAAGTATGGTTAACCGAGAGTTTAAGAGAAGAATTCAAAAGGGTGAAGTGACAATTGCATTGAAGAAGATGGGGTCAAAGAAAGCAGAAGGACCAGATGGTATACCTATTGAAGTTTGGAGGTGTTTGGGGGAGAGAGGGATCGAATGGGTAACTATGCTTTTCAATAAGATTTGGAGAAGCAATAATATGCCATCAGCATGGAGGAATAGTATTCTCGTCCCTTTGTATAAGAAAAAGGTGATGTTCAAGATTGTTCTAATTATCGCAGAATTAAACTAATGAGTCATACCATGAAGTTGTGGGAACGAGTGATTGAACAAAGGATCAGGAAATGTGTGAAGATAATAGAAAATCAGTCTAGTTTATGCCTGGAAGATCGACCATGGAAGCAATTTATCTTATCCGGCAGTTGATGGAACATTATCGAGATAAAAAGAAAGATCTGCATATAGTTTTTATTGATTTAGAGAAGGCATATGATAAAGTACCAAGAGAAGTACTTTGGTCGGCCTTAGCAAAGAAGGGTGTATCGCGGAAATATATTGACATTATAAAGGACATGTATGAGGGAGCTAGTATAAGTGTACGTACTAATGTTGGGAGGACAGAAGAATTCCATATTACGATTGGGGTGCATCAAGGATCTGCTCTTAGTCCTTTTCTCTTTGCGATAGTCATGGACGAATTGACAAGAGAAATTCAAAATGATGTTCCGTGGTGTATGATGTTCGCAGATGATATTGTGTTGATTGATGAAACGAAGGTTGGAGTGCAACAGAAATTGGAACTTTGGAGGGATACTTTGGAAGCTCGAGGCTTTAGGCTGAGCAGAAGTAAGACTGAATATATGGAGTGTAGGTTTAGCGAAAATAGTGATAGAGAGGCGGAGATGATCACATTTGATGGAAAAGTTGTTCATGGATCCACTTTCTTTCGGTATCTTGGATCTATTATCCAAAAGGATGGAGAGTTAGATGGCGATGTGCTCACAGAATAAAGGCAGGGTGGTTGAAGTGGAAGAGTGCCACAGGGGTTTTATGTGATCCTGATATGCCTCATAGATTAAAGGGTAAATTTTACCGCACGGCAATTAGGCTTGCGCTGTTATATGGCACCGAGTGTTGGGCTGTAAAACAGTGTCACGTTCAAAAGATGAATGTGGCAGAGATGCGTATGATACGATGGATGTGTGGTCATACAAAAAAGGATCGGCTCAGAAATGAGGTGATTAGAGAGAAGGTAAGAGTTGCATCTATAGAAGACAAGATGATGGAGAATCGATTACGATGGTTTGGTCATGTGAGAAGAAGACCTGTTGATGCCCCAGTGAGGAGGCTAGAAAGTTGGGGAACAAGTAATGTTGTGAAAGGTAGAGGAAGACCCAAGAAAACTTGGATAAAGATGATTGAAAATGATATGCGGTTTCTTGAAATTGGAGAAAGTATGGCGATGGAGAGGCAAATGTGGCGGGAAAGAATACGGATGGTGGATGGAATCTGATCCTTTTTGTTTAAATTTTTATTCATATTTTCTTTTATTCCATGTTATCTTTTAATTTATTTTTCAGGATTTTTCATTTTTTTAACATTCATTCTCTTTTTTATTTGCTTTTTTCTCTACTTTTTTCCCTCTTTTTTCCTTTTATGTTATTTATGTAACGATTATGGACGGTTTCAAAGTTTGATTCATGTTAGCCGACCCCAAATCATTTTGGGACTAAGATTTAGATGTTGTTGTTGTATTATTATATCGATAAATTAATAAATTATTAATTTAAAGAGTTGGCTTATATTCGTGAGCAACTCTCAAATTATCGCGTATACCGTTCAAAATTCGGTTGATGATGAAGTTGATGATGATTCAGTACCTTTGGAATCGGTCACTCGGAAAGAAGCATTGCAAGCGGCAACAACTCTTCACAACTTTTTGTTGCAATACGAGAATACAGTGCCTCAACTTCAAATCTATATTGAGTTCACAAAAAAACAAGTGACTATAGATTCATTTTTTACTAGACAATTCTAGAATTTTGGAATATTTTAGTAATGATTAATTTATAGTTTCGCTGGGACCAATATATTTCCATTGGGATTTCAAAAAAATTATTATTTTATTATTTTATCGATTGGGGTCAAATTTTATACTGGTCCCAAGTTGGAATCAGACAAATTATTAATTTTATCAAGGTTATTAATTTATCGAGTATTAAATTATAGAGGTTCTACTGTATGTTTGAATTGGCCCAAGCTCCTCCTCCAAAAAAATAGAAGATAAACTCCAAAGATTCTATTGAGAATTGAAGTCGTTGAACTTAGCTGGGGCTTGTAGATAGGAAGATGAGGAGATAACGGGCGAAATACGTTTTTCTTATTAGTATCTTTGCCCGTCGAGATTCAGCCCATCACCAATTCCGGATGCAACTGAAATGTACTCACTTAATTGGCCCAAGCTCCTCCTCCAAAAAAATGAATCAGTTATACCTGCATCAACACCCAAATAAAATTAAAAATTAAGAACAAATAATTAGTAAAAAGCCACCAATCGGGACCCATATTTGTCCTGCGCCATACCAATTGGTCATGGGCAAGATAAGATTAGAATATAAGCTGAAATTTCACAAATTATGTAAATAGAAGAAGAGACGGATTACAGATCCGGTGGGCCACACAAAAGGTAACCAAAAAAGGTAATAAATAAACGGGGAATACACCTTTTTAAAGAGAATAAGTCGCGGCGCTGGTGGATAGGATGATGTAGGTCACAAGTCGTCCATGTACAAGCCTAGAGGGGGGGTGAATATACTTGTAGAAACTCTTAAACTCTTTTTCAAGTAGAGTGAGTTTCTTCAGCTGATAGGTAAACAAATGACTTGGAGTCGTTTGTTCTTTAATATATGCGGAAGTCAGCTGATGACGAATAGAAAGCAACTAATGAAACACTTAACAATGAATGCAGCAGTTAAAATATGATGCAATAAAACAGTAAAGAACACAGACGATTATAGTGGTCTCAGAGGTGGGGTAATCCTCTACTAATCCACTTTTCTCCAAACCAGTTGGAGATGAATTCACTATAATTCTCAACCAGTGATAAATATTACAGTGATTCACACAAAACTACAACAGCTTCCAACCAGTGGAAATCCATGCCGTTGTACCACACTTGACTGCCTTGCACCTCTTGATCTTCGATCCTCGGATGCCTTTACAGTCTCTAACTTCAACCAGTGAAGTACCCCGAAC
Organism: Orobanche coerulescens; assembly: GCA_033398695.1. NCBI lineage: Eukaryota > Viridiplantae > Streptophyta > Magnoliopsida > Lamiales > Orobanchaceae > Orobanche > Orobanche coerulescens. The sequence goes on from CM065802.1 coordinate 120,448,606, forward strand.
TCAGGATTATAGACAAGAGTTTTTGTCTTCTCCAACTAAGAGCTTCTTTAAGTATGAACTTTTAGAACCGCTCTTTTCACGATGCTATAGATTGCTTTTTGATTGCTTGAATGTTTTGATCGCTTGAAAGTATGTTCGCACCGGTGATTGCTCAGTTTCAAATCTTCGGATATATATAGGTCACGATCTCTGAGCTTTTTCCTTGTAGCCATTGCAAATCTTTTGAACAAATACGTCCGTTGGAGGGAGACTTCTTTGTTTAATCTTTCTGAACGTTGCAAGGCTGGATTCCCATTATTTTATTCTATCTTCCGACCGTTGTGAAGACTCTACATGTGATGCGCCGAATCTTTTGATTATAAAACGATTTAAGGTCTTCAAGGTGGGTCTGGATAGCTTTTTTAATTCATATCTCTAGCAGGAATCACTCCAATTTGTCTCTTCACGTTGCATGTGACTTTCCGTAATACTTGACTTTTCAACGCATGCTGGCGTGGACTTGGAGTACTTGGCTGACTTCGACTAGGCTGATGAGCAGCTAACATATCTGCAGTCTGGACCTCTCTGCTGTTCACTGTTTGTGACTTATCTGATCAGGTGACTTCCCTGAGGTACCTTGGCTGTAGTCTGGTCAAACTTCTCTGATAAATTATGTTGACCAGAACTACTCTGACTCGACTGATCCTCTCTGATGAACTTAGCTGTACTCAGTACTTAGCCGATTTTAGCCTAACTAATTTTTGGCCTACAGAAGATACTCATTTGGTTCTTCTTTACATTTTGCCAATTTTTATACTTAACATATTTGGCCTATGGAAGATACTCATTTGGTTCTTCCTTACATTTTTGCCAAGTAATAAACATTTGATTTTATATTAATGACATCATCAAAATCTAACAAGTATTCCTAACAAATTCCCCCTATTTTGATGATGGCAAAACTTTAAACAAGTAATCAAATGATCAAGTCTGCACTTGAGTGCAAGACACAAACAAAAATCAGTCTAGTTTTTGAGACAACTGGGAATTGTCATTCAAAAAGACTGTTATAAAATTAAATTTTACAAGTACATGTCTGAATTTTACAAGAAAATTTTAAGTACATAAAACATTACAAGTAAAAAATAAATAAGAGTCATCTGCCTCTTCCTCTGCCTCTTCGAATAGGCTGTTTGGCAGGCCTGAATGGTTTAGCTCCAATTGGTCTTATCTTGACTGGGGCAAGACCATATTTTCTTCTTACGACTAGAGCAGCAAAGTCTTGGTCTTCTTTTGAAGAGAATTTGTGCTCTTCACATAGCTTCCTTATTTCACTTTGAAGCTCTAGCTCATTAAGCTCATTGTCCAGACGGGTCGGCGCTTCCTCTGCTCTGAATGAGGGAATCATAGGATAAGCATTTTGATCCTTAGCATGCTTCTTCAGAATAGCCCAGAGTTTTGGATGAGCTGTTTCCATGAAATTGATGAAGATCTGCTGTGGGGAGAGATTATCATCCTGGAGTATTTCCCAGATGTAGTAGTCTCTGATGAATCTCTTCTTTGCAGTTCCCCACATGGGCAGAGCTTCATATGGTATAAAATCCTCAACATACCACAGCTACTTTCCTTCCCATTCTAGAGTAGGCCCAAAACCTCCTCTAGTCCTTCTTTTCTTGCCTTCAGGCTGGTCAACCTGTTCATCTGGATCTGCTCCTCCCTTCCTCTTCAGACTTGAAGGTCCTTCAATTTGAAGGATATCTTGCCTCTTTTTTGTTCTTAGCTCTGTCCTTATCTCTCCTTGATTACTTCCTTCCCCCTGCATTCTCTCTTCCCCCTTTTTGCCAGCATCAACTAGGGTAGTTAATTGCTGCTCCATTCTGCTCATCCAATCAGACATGCCAAATGGCATTCTGTTGTTGGTAGGGGAGGGGCTGAGGAACTTCTCTCTGCAATGAGTGTCGATCTTTGCATTGATTGATTGAAGGTCGAGTGGCACGAGACTCCAGCCTCTCTCAATTGTATCTTTGACTATCTGCTGATCGGCTCGATCGGCAGTGATATCTGAACTGATGGAGAGTGCTCTCCTGAGCCTTCTGCAAAAGAACCACTGGACTGCAAGCTTCTGTATGCAGCTGGTACTCCAGATGGGGTCTTCTCTGGGGTCCCTGATCTGGAGTCCTCAGCTAACTCCGCGTCTAGGCTGGTGTACCGGGCAGGTACCACAGTCCTATCTGCAGCCTCTTGTGTCTGCTCTGGCTCCGGCTCTTCTTCTTTCTCTTCCTCTTTCTCCTGATCCTCCTCCTTCTCTTCTTCTGCCTTTTCTTCAATATTTTCCTTTTCTTCCTCATCCTTTTCTTTTTCATTTTCTTTTTCAGCTCCTTCATCTCCTCCATCATCATCATCATTATCATCATCATTGTTGTTTTCATCATCCTTCTCCTCTTTTTCTCCTTCATCATCATTCTCCTTTTCATCATCATTCTCCTTTTCTCCATCTTTTTCTTGTTCTACCTCTTCTCCTTCTTCTTCTTCTTCATCAGCCAACTCTTTTGTTTTCTCAATTTCTTCTGACTGTTTTTCAACTAGAGTGTTTTCTTCTGTTCTTCTCTCTTCCTGCTCTTCTTCTTCTTCCTCATCATCCAAATTAACAACTTCTTTATTTTCTTCTCCATATACCTCCTCAATTCTAATTTCCTTTTCAACTTCCTCCTCCTCCTCTTCTCCAAAAGAACCATCAAAAATGCTAAGCATTATGGAATGGATGAATTGGTCCATGTTGGTTTTAAAATGAGACATGAACCAATTATCTTGGAGGATCAACACTAAGTCTGATTCTTTACAAAAGTGAATCAGTACCTCCTCTGTGGCTTGGGGATATTCCCAACCACTGTTTCCAATGTAAGTTTGAAGGTTTGTAAATGTCAGAGTTTTGAAAAACTTCCACTCTTCAAAAATATTGACAAAAGAGTGTTTTAATGCTTGTGGCTTAACAAGCTATAGTTGTTCAATTGATAGGTTGAAAGTATTGTTTTCTAGCAGGTTAAAGGTATAATTAGATTCAGGGATAGAAATTATTAGACCTCCTTCTTCTTCCTCGGAGATGTAGGCTGGGGGGGTGAGTACAACCACAATCCGAGTCTCGTGGGTGCCTGGGGCAGGATGGTCTTCCGGATGAGTTGGTGATCTGGATGAGGGGCTGGCAAGATGTTCAGACTGCTCTTCCTCACTAAATTGCAGTTTCCTTGGCCTCTTGGGAGAGGGTTCTAGTGACGACTGCATGATACAAGGTCCTTCAGGGGCTGGTCCCCTTCTCTTAAATCTGACTGCTATGGGAGTGTCGTCGGACTCGGTGTCTGACTCGACTGCAGTTGGTATGTCGGCTGCAGGTCGGTCCGACTCTCCTGATGAGTAATATCTCGGATATGTCATTGTGTCCGGCAGCTCCTTCAACATCTGAGCTGCTCTACCAGTGCCTCCCAATTTTCTCAACGTCTCTTGGTCCAAATGACCAAGTCTTTTGTTGGGGTGGAAGGGGTCAGTGCTTCCCTTCGCCACACCAGTCTTTTCCAAAAACCAACTTAGCTGCGTTCCAAACGCCAGCTTTATTTTGAATCTCTTCTCATCAACAAGCCATTCGGCTTTGTTGACCTCTCGAACGAGTTGCCTGAATATGTAATCTGCCCAATCAACTTCTTCTTCCTGAATCAGTGCTCCCAGCACCATAAATTTTGACGACGACAGTTGATCATAACTGCCGGCCATCCCCATGATTATTTTGTTGGTTATGTCCAACGCAAAACGGTAAATCTTTTTGAGTTCACTCCTCTTGGCAGTGAATTTCAGTTTTTCGGGCAAATTTTCCACCTTGATCTTCTTCCAGGTTTCGGCGGCAGATTGCTTGAGAGCTTCGACCGCTAAACCGCGGTGCTTCATACCGAAGACAGTACGGATCGTCTCTCGAGATATGTCGACTGGTATTCCGCCAACTGTGCTCTGAATTCCGTCTTGAATCAAACAAGCTTCGCGATAGAACGAGATAACATCCTCCTTGTACAGATGTTGAGGGTTGATGTCTAGAAATGGGTAGATCCCATTGAGCTTCATTGCGCGAATCAGATTAAACATGTCGTAATCCTCCAGATTAGCTTCCAATAAGCCTTCAAAGTCGACGACCAGCGAGAAAATGATCTGGTCCTTGACCGCCTTCAGGTTTACGCCTTCGAAGTAGGTTGCCATTTCTGCAATCAAAAGATTTTAGTGTATTTCGGTGTTCCAGAAATTTTTGCTCTGAGAAATCTAGGGTTTGAAAGCGTAAAGGGTAAAGTGAGGGGTCCCCTTTCCTTATAAAGAAGATGAAAAGACGTATGAATTATTTATTATATATTTGAAACGGTGGTACGCCTTTTGATATTCTTTTGAATTTCAAATTTGAATCGGTGGTCCATTTTAAAATTTGATGGTTGATTTTGATTGGCCACCGTGGAGGTTGATTTAATAAGCGATTGACACGTGTGTTTAAAGTGCCACTTGGCTTAGAAAAATATATATTTAAATGCCATTTCTACCTCAAAATCTAGTGGATTTGGAGGTTTCACATCAGATAGGTTCTTGGCAGGGGACTCGGTTGCAAATGCGATTCCCTTCTCTGCAGGCTCAGTTGAGGAAGAACTTGGAAGCTCGAACTCATAAGCCTTCAGATCAGAGAACAGCTCTTGAATTTTTATCTTATTCAGATCCTTGGACTCTCTCATGGCCACGGCCGTCATGCTCCATTCAGGGTTGAGAGATCTGAGAACCTTCAGTGCCATTTCCCTGTTGCCATAGATTTTTCCCAGGGAGTTGATCTCATTAATAATCTCAGTGAACCTTGTGTCCACTTGATCTATGGATTCGCCGTTCTTCATTTTGAAATTGTCAAACTTTTGAATAGCGATTGACAATTTATTTTCTTTTATTAGCTCCGTTCCCTCACACATTAAAGCTAATGTGTCCCAGATTTCCTTGGCATTTTTGCAGTTCTTGATCTTGAGCATGGTGGATTTGTCAAGAGTCTGATATAATACATCTCTGGCCCGGTTATCAAGATTGGCCAGTTTTCTTTCTTCGGGAGTCAGCTCTGTCCTCTTCTTAGGAATCTTCTCTGGCTTCCCTGCTGCGATCTCCTCTGCTGTGTTGTCCTTCTCAAAGGTGAATGGACCGTCCTCGATGATGCACCACATGTCGTCATGAATCGAAGATAAGTGTGCCTGCATCCTTATCTTCCACAGATCATACTCGTCAACTGATTTGAAAGCAACTAATGAAACATTTAACAATGAATGCAGCAGTTAAAGTATGATGCAATAAAACAGTAAAGAACGCAGGCGATTATAGTGGTCTCAGAGGTGGGGTAATCCTCTACTAATCCACTTTTCTCCAAACCAGTTGGAGATGAATTCACTATAATTCTCAACCAGTGATAAATATTACAGTGATTCACACAAAACTACAACAGCTTCCAACCAGTGGAAATCCGTGCCGTTGTACCACACTTGACTGCCTTGCACCTCTTGATCCTCGATCCTCGTATGCCTTTACAGTCTCTAACTTCAACCAGTGAAGTACCCTGAACTCAGGATTATAGACAAGAGTTTTTGTCTTCTCCAACTAAGAGCTTCTTTAAGTATGAACTTTTAGAACCGCTCTTTTCACGATGCTATAGATTGCTTTTTGATTGCTTGAATGTTTTGATCGCTTGAAAGTATGTTCGCACCGGTGATTGCTCAGTTTCAAATCTTCGGATATATATAGATCACGATCTCTGAGCTTTTTCCTTGTAGCCGTTGCAAATCTTTTGAACAAATCCGTCCGTTGGAGGGAGACTTCTTTGTTTAATCTTTTTGAACGTTGCAAGGTTGGATTCCCATTATTTTATTCTATCTTCCGACCGTTGTGAAGACTCTGCATGTGATGCGCCAAATCTTTTGATTATAAAACGATTTAAGGTCTTCAAGGTGGGTCTGGATAGCTTTTTTAATTCATATCTCTAGCGGGAATCACTCCAATTTGTCTCTTCACATTGCATGTGACTTTCCGTAATACTTGACTTTTCAACGCATGCTGACGTGGACTTGGAGTACTTGGCTGACTTCAACTAGGCTGATGAGCAGCTAACATCTCTGCAGTCTGGACCTCTCTGCTGTTCACTGTTTGTGACTTATCTGATCAGGTGACTTCCCTGAGGTACCTTGGCTGCAGTCTGGTCAAACTTCTCTGATAAATTATGTTGACCAGGACTACTCTAACTCGACTCGACTGATCCTCTCTGATGAACTTAGCTGTACTCAGTACTTAGCCGATTTTAGCCTAACTAATTTTTGGCCTACAGAAGATACTCATTTGGTTCTTCTTTACATTTTACCAATTTTTATACTTAACATATTTGGCCTATGGAAGATACTCATTTGGTTCTTCCTTACATTTTTGCCAAGTAATAAACATTTGATTTTATATTAATGACATCATCAAAATCTAACAAGTATTCCTAACAGATGATTGGAGCGGCGATCAACGTCGAAACCATTTAATGACGCAGCTGATTGACGGAGGAAGGGATTGAGAGATCGAGTGACAAGGCTCGCTAATGAGACCATTCGAGCTCTGAGACTGCCCTAAAAGAAGCATGATGTGTGACGATGAGACAAATCGAGCCATGAACGGACGTCAGTCAAAGAGGTGAAATGAAAAAAAGGACGAAAATTGAAACCCTAGAATAGAACCAACCTAACTATGGTTTTGTGTATGTATTAAACTTAAGGTTTCGTACTATTTTGAATGAATGATATCAGTTTACATTATTTATCGATCTTTTGCTTTTAGAAATTTAAAATCTTGGTTTTCAAAGAATTAAAGGGTGATACTTCCTAACTTAGTAGCACGGACCCCTTTGCGGTTCAGCTGCTAGTTAGGGGGTGTTACAAAAACACAGCTGGATCAGAAGTCAAACAGTCAACCAATTAAGTTCCTAAGCTAAGTAAAATTATTTTACCTTATTTAAAATCACATGTGATATGCACGATTCGAAATACACCAAATCTACCCCACATTCTCTAATCACCATCGCATGTTCTCCAAAAAGACGAACCACCACTTCAGAATTAATTATTTTTAAAACAGCTTCAAAACAACTGTTATTTAAAACGATTGAAATAATCGCAAAAAACTTATCGTCTTCAAAATTTCTAAGCAAGAACCCTAGTTTTTGCAATAGCAAAAGTTCTAACTCTTCTCTATACTGAAAACACTTTCAAACTGCAGAATGGATTCAGAGACCTATTTGAAGAACATCAACCTGAAGGTCATGAATTAACAAATCACTTTCAGCATAGTGGTGTAGTTCTTCGGACTTCGGGTGTCCAACAACACTCTTCTAATGGCGGACCTGATCTAAAAATGAACAATAATGGTATCTACCATTATTTGTGCATCAACCCTTTTCAAATCTCCAAGGAGGCGGTTATTTGTTCTCTCAAAGAAGCGCGAGTAACTGAACGGGGCTTAGAAACATCAATATTTAGAGAAAGCATCATCATCAACCAGCAAACTATCTCTGATGCGTTCAGAATGAAGAACCGTGGAATAGCAGTGGAGGCTCTAAAACAAAGTCACCTAGAGATCAATGGATCAAGATGCCAGAACAGTCGAGCAAAATGAAGAAAACTACAAAGAAGGCGGACATCTAAAAGGAATATCGCTTCATAATGGATATGACCAACAAGATAGAAATGGGAATGTCTGGTAGCTTTGATCAGATCTCCACATCAAAATACACCGTGATGGGGGCAGTGATACAAAGTCTGAGAATTAACTGGCCTGACTATATCTTCAGGCAGTTAGTGAAAAAAATGAACAAGGTCAGTTGGGATAGTGCCAAGAACAAATTCAGCCAGAAGCTGTCCTATGGTACTCAAATCAGTTGGGATCTAGAGCACCTAGGAATGGCTAAAGGCAGGCCAGATAAATTTCACACCAACAAACGCCTTGGGCATTTGGACCCAGCTGCACTGGAGGCCCTATCAACACAGCAACCTCGAGCTGAAGAAATGATGGCCAAAATGACAATAGACACATCATTATATATAATGGCATCTGAATTCGAGGATGAAGCAAAGGTGGAATCAGTAGCGGCTATTCTACCCACAACTGAAATAAATGTGGCCAATAACCTATCAGATCAGTTACCAATGGTTGAGGAAAAACCAATCCATACACTTGCCAAACATGTGGATGATGAAGATAGCGATAATAAACCATTGTGTACTCATTTCATGAAGAGGAAGTCTCCTAAAAAGAAGGAAGCCATAACCATTGAATCATCGCCTGAATCTCCAGTCAAAAGAATCAAAGGACGAGTTGATTACCCAACTAAGTCCTTAGAAAAGACATTGCTGAGATTCCAGCAATTGAGATGATAGATGAGTCCTACATCCCAGCTGAAGCTCAAATCATTCCAATTGAGTCCAGCAGCTCAGACAACCGAGCTAGCTCTTGCGGAAGAAAAAGAAGAAGAGAAATTCATCCCCGTTGCACCACTTCTGGAGCTTCCTAGCACTCCTAAGGAAGCTGAAGCTGAAGAACAAGAAATAATTGAGGAAGCAGGCATTCACTACAAGTTTAACCTCAAAGTCAACAATCCATTTTAAAGGGTAAGGAAGCACATTTGAAAACTTTTCGTTATACCTACCTATAAGGACTGGAAGAATTTGAGTTCCCTTAGCTTTACTGCCCTTAAGGAATTAGTTGAAATGAGTGGATGGGACTACCCTCTGGCCACTAAGCAACTCATCAAATTATTCTATAATGAAACTAATATGAGTCTGCTACTAAATGAAAATTAGTTCATAAACTACTTCCAAAGAAATATGGACCAATTCGTTCTCAGTATAATGGAAGGGGTGTCCCAAGGAAAGAGCCTTAACATAGAGAGGTATGAAGCAGTTGAAGAAGTTGGTGTTGAAAATAAAAAAGGCTGAGGAAGAAGGAGTTAAAAATGAAGAAAGTGAGAAAGAAGAAGAGAAAGAAGAAGAAAAAGAAGAAAAAGAAGAAAAAGAAGAAGAGGAGCAGAAAGATGATAATCAGGATGACTCTGATCATGATAAGGATCATGGTGGAATTGATCAAGATGGTGGAAGAATAGCTGAAAAATCAAGGGATGACAAGGTGCCTGAAAAGCAGGGGGAATATTCTTCAGCCAAGTCCCCCTCTACTGAAAAACCATCTACTTCGGACAACCGAGCTGATCAGGCAAATCTACTACCTATAAATCAGCTATCTCAGAACCCTGCTGAACTCATCAGGAAAATGATTGAGGAGGTAGTCGAAGGAATTCTAGCCACCAAAGTTGAACTATATCTAAAGGAGCTGAACAGCAAAATGGACTCCATGCTCAGTAGGAATGAATCTTCCCCTGCAGCTGCCTCAGTCAGAATGCCCCTTGGCATGCAAGACTTCTTGACAAGGGTGGAAGAGCAGCTGGCTCACCTTATTGATGCTGGCAAAAAGGGGGAAGAAATGAGAAGTAAATGGAGATAAGAACACCTAGTTGTTATTCCTAAAAGTTCCCCTCAACCTGTTATTAACTATACATAGCTTGGAACAAGCTCACAAACCCTGAAAAGGAAGAACTCAGCTGAACATATGTGGAGTCTGTGTGGGGGTATGATAATCCAAATGCCTCGATAGTGTAAAAGGACCCTCTATCAATGGATGTATACCGGTAGCCTCAAATATCTGAGTGACACGACCCATTGTCTGACCGAAATAACGGCCTGCGGGTGCGGGTTCAGTAAGGACGCATGACTAGAAGCTGCAGAGCTCCCATTTGAGTCGAGAGTCCTCTTCTTATTTTTCCATCCAACAAGTTTGGATATTTTACCTATGTTAAAATGAACAACGTATTGAACACAAAAAGAAATCAACAAATTTGGTCAAAATTCAACATAATTCATCATACTTCCACACAATTCAATAAAATTTGTCATAAGTCATGATATATTTATTCTATTATCATCTCATTTGTAGGAAATTCATCATAATTCCATATACTTTAATGAAATTCATTAGAATTCATTATATGTTCATTTCACTCCATTACAATCACATTTTACAAGCAAGTCATATTAAACATCATCTATTTTTACAAATATTTCCTTGATGATCGAATGTTTTTACAAGTATTTACAAGCAAGTCATGTTGATCACATTTTACAAGCAAGTCACGCCCAAAATTCAAAGTATTTCCTTGATGATCGAATATTGGATTGGTTTTACAAGCAAGTCATGTTAAGCATCATCTATTTGTTGGTATTCTAGTACACCTTGAAGGCCAGAAATTGATTATAGATTAATTAATAATTAACAATTATTTTTATATCATCTTTAATTTTATATTTAAAATTCTATACTGTACTAATTAATTCTAGTTTACATAATAATAGATTTATATATTTTCTTATTTAAAGATAAACCAGCTTTGTTGTGAAAATCCCCAAATCTTTCAATAAAAGTAAACCATAATGAAACCTTTTTTTTTTATCAATTTGTTGTACTGTTATGCTGATATTCAATAAGTAACATAACTTCGGAAAAATAATCCTAACAAGAAAAAAAATTTATGCTTTTTTCCTCACCTCAGCCACGACGGCTAGGAGTAGGGGAATTCGGGAGGCGGTGACGGCGGGATTTTCGGCGATTGGGGTGTGCGACTTGTGGGTTCCGGCGACTGCAGGGTGCGGCTTGTGGGTTTCGGAAATTGTGGGCTATGTCTGGAGGCCGTGGGTTGCGGGTTCTTGTTACTGTGGGTTCCAACGATGGTGGGTTTCAGTGGGTGCGTTGTAGTTGTGTAATGTAACACCCCAATGTAGGCGGATATTACAGTGCCGTAGACCCCCGACTGGGACCCACCAAGCGAATGAAAATTAATGAATTAAATAATATAATTGTAGTACCGAACCACATTATATCATCAATTACTCCGATGAGAAGTTTCATTTCAACACACCCAAGATAATACCGAATACATGTATATTTTATATGAAGATAAAATACACAACACTTAATGAAACGGAGTATCCAACTGGAAATCTGCAGCGGAAAATAAATGACAACAACATGAATGACTGAAAGGATTGGGGCCCCCTACTAGTATCACTGGGACTCTTCGCCGTCAACGTTCTATTCCTGTGCCTTTGCCTTGCCATGACCTGAAAACAATATCCCCTAACGGGGTCAGCTACACAGAACAACAATCCTCAAGGGTTGAATATACACAATCATGATATATCTCAATTATGAAATATCCTTAGTTATGAATTTAAGCCGAAGAGGAGCATCATAGTACGCCCGTAATGTTCTGTGCAAGTGTACAAGACGAGTGCCCGGACACACCAGTCCTTGTACCTAATTAGTCTCACGGAGGTAAACGTTACCGTATGCAAAATCCAATGTATCGGTGACCCAATACATGACCATCGTGTGCTCGACTAAAAATTCTACACATCCGCACCCAGCCACGCAATATGAACCCAGAAGGTCATATGTACGAGGATGACCATAATGAATATCAATGAATAATAATCCGACAAAGTCTAGAATGACTCACCGAGATAGAAATAATAGTGAAGTGAATGATAGCTCAATGAAATAATTGGAATCGTCGTTCCAATTAAAAGAAGTAATTATTCAACAATTACAAGTCTCAATACGGTTAATATAATTATGAATGAGTTATGATTATGAATGAACAACAACAAAAGGAATGAATATCCTTTTAACCGAGTAAGAATTAACTTACACAACACCGGTGACAAATGTCCTTCCACGAACAAACATCCTAAATGAGATGTCAGTCGCTCGAACAACCTTGAATAACACAATTACCAACAATCCGTTCAACATACGAATCAAACACGGTGATAACTAACTCAAAACGTCGATACGACTAAACCAAGTTCATTGGGGTATTATATCTAACACGTTGTGACCAAACTTCGATTGTTTACAATCAATCCTCAATTATACTAACATCCAATCCCCAAGAAGTGTCTCAAACCAAAAAAACATCTTCAATACGATCAATAATCCAATATGAATATCCAAATTCGTGATTTCGACAACAATTAATCGAAAACCCCCCCAAATCCAACTCAATATTCAAAGTGTTCTTGAATAATCCTTCAATAATCCAATGAATATTTATACAAACTCATAATCATATGTATATCTCTTCATACAACACGATTATACGTCCAAAACATCATATCTCAACACAAAATCGAAATCCAAGATGTTGAAGAAATTACCTCTTGAAGATCCAAATACTTCGATCCGATGAAAACGCGTTAGATCGACTATCCGAGCTTCACAATGTAATGAAGATGATGAAAACCGAACACCCTTATGATTGATGATGAAAAAATCTCCCTCAAGCTCTCTCTCTCGGAACAAAGTGAAGAAAATGAGAAAAGTGACCTCAAAAACCCGTCCAGGTACTTAAGTACTGCGAATGTTACGGCCGTAACTCGGCCAACATACGGCCGTAACATCCCGAGTCAACGGCCTTACGGCCGTAACCAGCCAACTCGTACGGCCGTAACTCGGCTTCGTCCAAACACCTGCCGACAGCCTTACGGCCGTACCCGCACCTGTCTTACGGGCGTAACTCGCCCTCGTCCAAAACACCTGCCACAGCTATACGGCCGTACCCACACACCTTACGGGCATAACTCGACCGATACGGCCGTATCCGGCCAAACTTATGGGCTTATGACCCCTTCGTCGAAACTGACCAGGCACCCTGCCTGCAACGTACGGCCGTATCCGGCCAAGCCTTACGGCCGTACCTGCCTCATCTTACGGCCGTATGCCGCAACCCTTACGGCCGTAAGTCCTTCTCATCCGACAAAACTTGAAAATTACGAACACCCCTTACGGCCGTAGCCTGCCCACCTTAAGGCCGTATCTCACCTTCGGCCAAAACAACCTTGATCCGACGAAAGCATGTTACGGCCGTAATGTATGATTAGTTACGGTCGTAACTCGTTGCTGGACATGAAGTAAATCCGACAACTCCGATTTCTCGCTACGATTGATGAATGATCCGACATACCATACGTATGTGAAAGTAAACAAGTCCAACACGTGCCAAAGATGATACATCCAACACAGTACTACCAATCCCGATGATAATGATAATACTCTCGTCTCGACACTCAAACGGAGATGAATTGGCGATCGGAAACTGATACACGGTTATAATATGCCAACAATGAACACAAATGAATGAATCATGAATGATGAGTGATTATTAATGAGTGAAAATTACTGAGTGACAATTACTGACTGATAAATACTGAATGATAATGAATGAATTACAACCGGGTATTACATACTCCCCCCTTAAAAAGAGTTTCGTCCCCGAAACTAAGAGTCAAACAACTCGGGATAACTCTCCCGCATACTCTCCTCGGTTTCCCAAGTAGCCTCTTCGACTCCGTGTCTAGACCACTGAATCTTGACCAAAGGAATCGTCTTGTTCCTCAACTGTTTGATTCGCCGCTCTAAAACTCGTATAGGATGCTCCTCATACGAATGATCATCCGCAATCTCGATTTCATCGAACTGGAGTATGTGGCTCGGGTCGGAAACATACTTCCGCAACTGAGAGACATGAAACACATTATGAATTCGGCTCAACGCCGGAGGTAAGGCCAATCGATAAGCTAACTCGCCTACTCGATCCAATATCTTAAACGGTCCAATGAATCTCGGACTCAGCTTCCCCCGTTTTCCGAAACGGAAAATACCTTGACTCGGGGATACCTTGACCAACATGTGGTCACCTGTCTCGAACTCTAGTGGTTGACGATGATTATCTGCATATGATTTATGTCGACTCTGAGCTGTCAACAAACGACTCCTGATCAAAGCTACCTTCTCACGGGCGGCTATAAGCATATTGGGCTCGGTGCCGATTGATTCTGATAAGTCGTCCCAACATAAAGGAGATCGACAACGACGACCGTATAAGGCCTCCTAAGGTGCCATCTTAATCGAAGCATGCCAACTATTATTATATGTGAACTCAATCAACGGTAGTTGGGCTTCCCAAACGTCTTTCCAATCGAGGACGCATGCCCCCAACATGTCCTCCACTGTCTGAATAGTCCTATCTGATTATCCGTCGGACTGAGGATGAAAAACGGTACTGAGGCTAAGCTGAGTTCCCATAGCACGATGAACTGATTTCCAAAAATGAGACACGAACCGTCCATCACGATCAGAAACGATACTTTTAGGAGTCCCGTCCAGTCTCACTATCTCTTTGATGAACAACTGGGCCAGTCTCTCGGGACCCCACGTATCCTTAATCTCAACGAAATTAGCCGATTTAGTTAAGCAGTCCACAACTACCCAAATTGTATTCATGCCACGACGACTCGTCGGAAAACTCGTGATGAAATCCATAGAAATATCTTCCCACTTCCACTCTGGAATAGGGAGTGGTTTCAGCATACCTGCTGGTCGCTAATGTGCTATCTTGACTTGCTGACAGGTCAAATATATCGAAACAAATTCCGTGACTTCTCGCTTCATATTACTCCACCAGTAATTTTGTTTCAAGTCCTTGTACATCTTGCTGGACCCCGGATGGATGGAGTAAGGGGTAGCATGAGCTTCTATCAAAATCGAGTTTTTCAACTCGTCATTCGCCGGTACGCATAACCGATTCTTAAATCGTAAAAGTCCATCCTCGTGGACCACAATCCCGGGGCTTTCCCCTGAGCCATAGCCTCACGGATGCGTAACAATGATGCATCTGAACTGATTCACTTTGATCGCCTCCTCAAGTGGCGATGAAATCTCTAACATGCAAAGTTGCCCTTGCACTCGCTGAAGCCAGACCTCAATCTCGGGTCTAAGGAATTCCTGCTGAAGCTTCTTCTGAACTGTCAAACGAGCAAGCATTTGCTCCTGAACGGACTTACGACTCAAGGCATCGGGAACCACATTTGCCTTACCCGAGTGGTACAGGATCTCGATATCAAAATCTTTGATTAGTTCCAACCACCGCCTCTGTCGCATATTTAACTCCTTTTGAGTAAATATATACTTCAAACTCTTATGATCGGTGAATATCTGACAAGTGACGCCATAAAGGTAATGACGCCAAATCTTCAATGCGAAAACCACGGCTGGTAGTTCCAGGTCATGGGTCGGATAATTAACCTCGTAAGGTCTCAATTGCCGTGAAGCATAGGCAATAACCTTCACATTCTGCATTAATACACATCCGAGACCGTGTCCGGACGCGTCACTATAAACCACGAATCCTTCCGTCCCTTGTGGCAAGGAAAGTACAGGTGCTGAAATTAACCAGCTCTTGAGTTCCTCAACACTCCACTGACACGCGTCGGACAACACATATTTCCTATCGTATCGCAAAAGGTTCGTCATTGGTTGAACAATTTTAGAAAATCCTTCCACAAACCGCCGATAATAACCGGCTAATCCGAGAAAGCTTCGGATTTTCTTAACATTCTTCGGAGGTAACCAATCTTGGATAGCCTCCGTCTTCTGAGGATCAACACGCACTCCGTCTGATGAAATTACATGCCCGAGAAATGTCACTTCGAACATCCAGAACTCACATTTGGAAAACTTTCCATAAATTTGCTCTCATCTCAACACGTCGAGAACCTGATGAAGGTGAAACTCGTGCTCCTCCCGGTCACGAGAATAAATTAAAATGTCATCAATGAAGACAACCACAAACTGATCCAAAAAGTCGATGAAAACCCGATTAATTAATTCCATGAATACCGCAGATGCATTAGATAACCCAAACGGAATTACCACGAACTCATAATGACCATAGCGTGTTTGAAACGCCGTCCTCACGATATCCGACTCTCGAATTCGCAACTGATGATATCCAGATCTTAAGTCAATCTTGGAAAAATACTAAAGTTCCCTAAAGTTGATCTAAGAGATCATCAATATGGGGTAGAGGATACTTAATCTTGATCGTCACCCTGGTCAACTCCCAATAATTAATACACACACGAAACGTACCATCCTTCTTCTTGACAAATAACACTAGTGCTCCCCACGGGGACGCACTCGGTCGGATATAACCTTTCTTGAACAATTCCTCAAGTTGAATCTTCAACTCCTGCATTTCGGTCGGGGCCATCCGATATGGTGCCTTCGATAATAGGGGCGTACCAGGCTCCAACTCTATTGTGAATTCCACATCTCTCGGTGGAGGTAAACCAGGTAGCTCGTCTGGGAGTACATCATCAATCGATAACAATGATACCATGAATGATTGAACACCTCGATTGCCCTAGAATGGTCAATCGATGACAATGATACAGTGAATGATTGAACTCCTCGATTGCCTTAGAACGGCCAATCGATGACAATGATACAATGAATGATTAAACACCTCGATTGCCTTAGAATGGCCAATCGATGAAAATGATACAATGAATGATTGAACACCTCGATTGCCTTAGAATGGATAATCGATGAAAATGATACAATGAATGATTGAACACCTCGATTGAGTAATTTCACTGCTTCCATCATATTAATAATTCTTCTGGAACAATGGGGATTACCTCCCTGAAATACACACTCGGCTCCAACGACTGAAATGATAGTGACCAAACGCTTACGAACACTAAGGATGGTATCATGACGATCCATCCAACTAATACCCAATATTACATCGTCCTTAGGTAAATCCACCACGATGAGGTCCGCTAACCAATTGTGGTCATTAAGCTTAATTCGGCCAGTTCTTAACCTCATGATTTTTGAGAATTCTTCTACCGTCAGGTAGACCAATGATATAAGGTCCACAATCAACAAGACTATCCAAATTAAGTCTATTCAAACATGATTCGGAAATGAATGAATGCGACGCACCAGTATAAAAAAGGGTACACACAGGTTGAGATAAAATTGTGAGTATACCTGAGGTCATTCGGGCCACCGGATTGTCGGTCCTCTTCCTCGCGTGAATTCGGGACTTGCCGGCCCCCGAACCGGACGCTCCCATCTGATAAATATGAGCTCCGCCTTTATTCACTTCCGTCGTCTTAAACGACGCTGACAGAGCAACTTGATTCTGAATCGCTGATTGCTTCGGGGCTAAGATGCTGCCGGAGTCGGATTGGAGTCCCTTCGGAAATAACGGGCCTTATGCCCAACAATCCCACAATTATGGCACGAGATAGATGGTTTCAGACACTTAGTGCTGTAATGACCCGGCGCTCCACAATTGAAAATGGTGATGGCCGAACTGGCCCCTTGGGACTGAGATCCCATAAGATTTGGCGCCGTAGGAGGTTGCCCAGAAATGTTAGGGCCCCCACGAGGCTTCTTGAAGGTTGACTGACCGCCTTCAGACTGATTACGCTTTGTTGATTTCTTGCTGACAGATGAAGGTTGTTGCTCAGCAATTTCCTTAGCAGCAGGTTCATACGGGAGAGTTCTCTCAATTAATTCCGCCAGAGTAGCGCAATGATGATTAAGCAATTGCATATGGGTCATCATGACCTGCATAAAAGTGAGTGGATCAACCCGAACATCTCCTGATCGTGCCGAGTCCTGGGTACGATTTCCCGACAGTGCGTGATTATTTCCCGGGTTTCGGCCCGCACCGCGGCCTCTCCCCGTGCGTCCCCTGACAGCTCTCTCCATACTGAAGTACGAAGGTCGCATGATAATCATAGATCTCGTATGAGTAGCGCATTATGATTTACATCATGAATTGATGAAAATGAGCGTACGTGCTCTAACACAGTGATTACATGAATGATTAACTGAGGTGACATGATTATCTGATGATATTCTTGAAATGATTATCTTTAACAAGTTAACAAGATTAATGATATGATCTTCAAGATCAAAAACTGAGTAATGAAATGAACCGAGTGATTAATAAGTTAACATGATCAACATGATCAAAATGAAAATGATGTTTGAGGATTATTAACTGATGAATTATGAATGAATGATTATTGCCAGAAATTATACCATGGTGTTAGAAGTCTTATAGTTCTTTCAGTCTGATGGGCTCGGCATTTGGACAGGTCACACGTGACGCGAAAGTCCAATGATACTAGTCCGATGTCGATGATTTCAAATGAGACATGACTCGGAAGGTAGTATTCAAAACCACGCTCCGATACCAACTCTGTAACACCCCAAACTAGGCGGATATTACAGTGCCGTGGACCCCCGACTGGGACCCACCAGGTGAATGAAAATTAAGAAATTAAATAATATAATTGTAGTACCGAACCACATTATATCATCAATTACTCCGATGAGGAGTTTCATTTCAACACACCCAAGATAATACCGAATACACAACACTGAATGAAACGGAGTATCCAAATGGAAATCTGCAGCGGAAATTAAATGACAACAACATGAATGACTGAAAGGATTGGGCCCCCCCTACTAGTATCACTGGGACTCCTCGCCGTCAACGTTCTATTCCCGTGCCTTTGCCTTGCCATGACCTGAAAACAATATCCCCTAACGGGGTCAGCTACACAGAACAACAATCCTCAAGGGTTGAATATACACAATCATGATATATCTCAATTATAAAATATCCTTAGTTATGAATTTAAGCTGAAGAGGAGCATCATAGTACGCCCGTAATGTTCTGTGCAAGTGTACAAGACGAGTGCCCGGACACACCAGTCCTTGTACCTAATTAGTCTCACGGAGGTAAACGTTACCGTGTGCACAGTCCAATGTATCGGTGACCCAATATATGACCATCGTGTGCTCGACTAAAAATTCCACACATACGCACCCGGCCACGCAATATGAACCCAGAAGGTCATATGAACGAGGATGACCATAATGAAAATCAATGAATAATAATCCGACAAAGTCAAGAATGGCTCACCGAGATGAAAATAATAGTGAAGTGAATGATAGCTCAATGAAATAATTGGAACCATCATTCCTCGTGAATTAAGTGATTATTCAACAATTACAAGTATCAATACTGTTAATACAATTATGAATGAGTTATGATTATGAATGAACAACAACAAAAGGAATGAATATCCTTTTAACCGAGTAAGTATTAAGTTACACAACACCGGTGACAAATGTCCTTCCACGAACAAACGTCCTAAATGAGATGTCGGTCGCTCAAACAACCTTGAATAACACAATTACCAACAATCCAATCAACATACGAATCAATCACGATGATAACTAAGTTAAAACGTCGATACGACTAAACCAAGTTCATTGGGGCATTATATCAAACAAATTATGACCAAACATCGATTGTTTACAATCAATCCTCAATTATACCAACATCCAATCCCCAAGAAGTGTTTCAAACCAACAAAACATATTCAATACGATCAATAGTCCAATATGAATATCCAAATTCGTGATTTCAACAACAATTAATCGAAACCCCCCCCCCCCCCCCCCAAATCCAACTCAATATTCAAAGTGTTCTTGAATAATCCTTCAATAATCCAATGAATATTTATACAAACTCATAATCATATGTATATCTCTTCATACAACACGATTATACGTCCAAAACATCATATCTCAACACAAAATCGAAATCCAAGATGTTGAAGAAATTACCTCTTGAAGATCCAAATACTTCGATCAGATGAAAACGCGTTAGATCGACTATCGGAGCTTCACAATCTGATGAAGATGATGAAAACCGAACACCCTTATGATTGATGATGAAAAAAAATCTCCCTCAAGCTCTCTCTCTCGGAACAAATTGAAGAAAATGAGAAAAGTGGCCTCAAAAACCCGTCCAGGTACTTAAGTACTGCGAACGTTACGGCCGTAACTCGGCCAACATATTTCCGTAACATCCCGAGTCAACGGCCTTACGGCCGTAACTAGCCAACTCGTACGGTCGTAACTCGGCTTCGTCCAAACACCTCCCGACAGCCTTACGGCCGTACCCGCACCTGTCTTACGGGCGTAACTCGCCCTCGTCCAAAACACCTGCCGACAGCCATACGGCCGTACCCGCACACCTTACGGGCGTAACTCGACCGATACGGCCGTATCCGGCCAAACTTACGGGCGTATGACCCCTTCGTCGAAACTGACCAGGCACCCTGCCTGCAACGTACGGCCGTATCCGGCCAAGCCTTACGGCCGTACCTGCCTCATCTTACGGCCGTATGCCGCAACCCTTACGGCCGTAAGTCCTTCTCGTCCGACAAAACCTGAAAATTACGAACACTCCTTACGGCCGTAGCCTTCCCACCTTACAGTCGTATCTCACCTTCGGCCAAAACAACCTTGATCCGACGAATGCATGTTACGGCCATAATTTATGATTAGTTATGGCCGTAACTCGTTGCTGGACATGAAGAAAATCCGACAACTCCGATTTCTCGCTACGATTGATGAATGATCCGACATACCATACGTATGTGAAAGTAAACAAGTCCAACACGTGCCAAAGATGATACTTCCAACACAGTACTACCAATCCCGATGATACTGATAATACTCTCGTCTCGACACTCAAACGGAGATGAATTGGCAATCGGCAACTGATACACGGTTATAATATGCCAACAATGAACACAAACGAATGAATCATGAATGATGAGTGATTATTAATGAGTGAAAATTACTGAGTGACAATTACTGACTTATAAATACTGAATGATAATGAATGAATTACAACCGGGCATTACATGTAAGGCGGTGGGGGGTGTGGGTGAGGTTGCGGGTGCAAGTGTTGAACGGGAGGAGAGAAAGGACCGATTGAGAGAGAATGAAGATTGAGTGATTGTGAGATTGTGTGGTGGTTGATGGAGTTTATAGGATGGGTTTAACCGACGACAATCGCCGACTAAGGTTTAGCCGACGGTCTTCAAGTCGTCGGCCAAAGGTTAAATAAAAAACTAACAGCTTAGTAGCAGCGGGGATCGAACATGGGCTATTTGTCTGTGGTTTGGATCTCTGCCACTTCCGTATTAGTTATTCCGTTCATTAACAACATATTATTACATATATATAAAAATTACTTTTATGTTTAGTCGATGACCAACCCATATGTCGTCGGCTAAAGTCTATATTTTTCCCCTATTAATTTGGGCACGACCGTGCCCCCGACCATGTCTTCAGGCAGAGGAAATTGACATTTGTGGATGTGTATGACACAACCATGTGCATTGACACGACCGTGTCAATTATTTTCTTAATAAAATTTAGCCGATGACCGTTGCTTTGTCGTCAGCTATAATATTTTTTTTTAAATTATCTTTAGCCGACGACCTTTTATTCTATCGTCAGCTAAACCTTTTTTTAAATGAAACTCAGTTATATGAAATTTCTAATTGACATATTACATATTTTCCATTAAGGCTCATAACGAGAATCATCACTAGAATCAGTCTCAGTTTCGGAAATAATAACTGGCAACACGTGCCTAAACTCTTATCCATCACCTTCATCTAAATTTTCAAGTAATTCATCTGCATCCACATCAATGAAGCCACGTGCATCACCTTGTAGTCGAACCACTCGACCATCAGAAATATTATTCAAAAGAATTATGGAAGATCATGGAATATTGGTTGCATCTGGCTCTTGATATGCTTCATATTCATCATTATCTCCTACTTCTCCAAGTGTAGAAGCAGGGTATATGTTCCTCGTAGCAACATGGTTGACTATCTTTGATGGCCCTTTCTTGACCAAGTCATCTAGATAATACACTGGTTTTGCCGATGTTGCAAAAATAAATGGATCACTTTATACCAAGTTGTACAAGTGTCAACAAAAAAAAGCCCATAGTCATCTTCTAATTGAATTCCAAGGCTAGTATCAGACCATCTGCACTTGAACAGGTACACTATCATCCCCTCTCCATAAACTAGTTCTACCACTCCCAAAAGAACACTATAATATCCACCATTAACCATCACCCCCGAATTTTTACATCTTCTTTTTTTGTCTTTTTCCATACATATGAATGTCACACTATTTACTTTAGCCACTGAATAAACTCTCGGCATAACAGGTTTCATAGATAGGAGCATGAGTTCATGCGACCAGATATGGTGGTTATCCTCTTGTATATGGGTCATCTGGAGTACATTAATCCTGTAACACCCAAAAAGGGGCTATTACAGTGACGACCCACACTGGGACCCACCAGGCGATATAAAAAATACAGATTAAATAAGTATTACTTTGTGATACCGAACCACAATAAATAGTCATTACTCCGATTAGGAGTTTATTAATGATATGACCAACGACCTTATGATATACATGATCCGAAATACAAGTATAGACCATATGGAGAAGGAATATACTTCAAATGTCGACACAACCAAACAATAATTTAAATAAAGCGGAATAAAAGTAACATTACACGGTTTGAACAATAACCGGACATAAAAGACATGGGCCCCCCGAACTAGTATCATTCGAACCCTTCGCCGTCACCGTGCTCTTCTCGTTCCTTGCTTTTGCCTCGACCTATAATACAACACAAGTATTTCGCCCAAAACACAGGGTCAGATATACATGATAAATGATTCTCCCGACATTATACAATCTACATATATTAGATCTCAAGGAAAACATCCCGACTATTGATCATACCCCTCGGGCGTATGAACAATCAGTCCCAAAATCATCGAACATATCCAATCATACATGGACTATGAACGATTAAATAATATGGATCAAGATGGACATCACAGTACGCCCGATCCGGAAATGTGTCCGTGTACATGTCCACCCCGTATATGGAATCCAGAATATACGCGTGACAATGTACCTAATTAGCCTCACAAACTACGTCTCGTGTGCAAAGTCCAATACGGAAAACATCCACGTATGACTACATAAGTGCCCAGCTAAAAATCCTACACAATAACCAATTGGCACGCAGATATGATTCCAGATATGTCACGATACAACATGACAACAAATTCAACAAATCACATATCCGATTAAAGATCAAGAAAAACTCACCGAAGTGACAACGAGGACCAACGAGATCAACGATTCAAAGTGACATACTTGGGAATGCGATCCCATAATGAAAAAAGGAACTACGTCAAGGACAATATCAAATTACGAGTCACAAATTCATAAACATTTCATATACATGAAATGTATAAACATCACAAGAATCTCATCATCATTATAACCAAGCAACATAACTTGCCTCAACTCCGTAGGCGAAAGATAGTCCTTCTCCAAATGATCAAACTGATGGTATCCTTGGTTAAACACTCAATCGAACAAGCAACCTTGAATGAAATGTAATCCATTCAATAACGTATTCACATAATATTAATATCAATTCGTAGGAAACGACGCCCGCAACCTACCCGAATAATCAATTCCACCTAATGAATATCCTACCAATTAATGAAGGGTTAAAATATATCTAGTTCGTCTTCCACAATCGTATTACTATATCAACAATGTCCTTTAATACTCTTGTCATTTATATGAACAGAACATCTTCAATTCACCAATAAAATTGGTTTAATGAATTTACTTATGTTCTACAACATCTACTACTATACAAGGTTAATCATAACGAATTCGATACTCAAACTATTATGACTTTATCAATCAAAATCAGCAACTCCTTAAAAACACTATCCATTCTAGCATGATGATCAAACACATCCTTAAGTTATCAACACATTAGATTAATAAAAATTATTGTTGTATTGATCAATATCCTTATCATTCCTTAAAGACTTGTGAAGCTAAACCATAATGATGTTAAAACTTCTAAGATTTCTGAACAAGAGAACATAATCCTATCTTTAACATTGTCAAGTTCTTCCCAAGGTAATTAAATTCCTAATATGGGGTTTAAACACTTTATGATATCAATTCTCTTGATCAAATCCAATTATGATGAATCTAGTTGATTATCAATATTGTACTGAGATTAATTCGTCTAGCAAGATGAGCATGATGATATAAACATTGTTACTATCACTATAACCTCAAGAACACATCCATTCCAAACCCTCATTTATCATATTCATGAAGAAGTGTTAAAAGTTTAATTATAACCAGGTTTTACTTGATTAATTAAACTCTAGATGAAGTATTCTACAGTCCTAACATCAATATATGAAAAATACAGAGGATAATTGTATACATACCTTCAGAAACGAAGAACAACCCTCAACATTACAAGAAATACACTTCCAGCTCAAGAACACCTTCTAACTTCGAATCAATGAGCTCCAATCCAAGTTACAAGACTCAAAACCAAGTTGGAAAAGGTTAATATTGGTCTACGGAGGCAGGAGCGGGGATATACGGAGAGAAAATCAGGTTGGAGTTGTGAAGAAATGAAAAATAGGCTGTGTCTTTAAATGGACTGTACAGCCTTAACATATGCTATTGAACAAAATTAGCATACGTTAATAGTGTTATGTACGCTAACCTATTTTTGTTACGTACGATAAAGAAAGGGTATTACGTACGCTAAATATTGTTGACTCTGACCGACACGACAGCCCAACCACCCTTCACGTGCATGGCAACGGATAACAATTTCACGTGCGGAAGTCAATTGATGTCTGATTTCCTCTTAACGTATGCAACAGATAACCAATTACATACGTAAAGGCACAAGCTTAACGTACGTTAATCACACTATGTAGCGTACGCTACACCACCAGAATAGGCCCAAAAATGCAACTCTCCAATTATCATTGAACCAACAAACATAAAGTGAATAACAACGATAACTAACTCAATTCCGTAACATCTCGACACTATAGTCATATAATCAATGCAACATGTTTCAACGATATTCAAATTATCTGAACAATACAACAGTAAGGATGAAGAATTACAGTCGGATATTACAAATACGACTAAGTATGTACCACATATTATAATATGAAATCAAATTATCTATTTAACAATTAAACAAGCATACCCATTCTCCAAAGTATTCTACAAAAGTCTCAATGTGGAATTTAATATCACCGTGCACCTCGTCACAGTTAATATGTATGTTTTTCCAGTATTGGACTTTTGGATAATTGAGCAGTATCCACCAATGTGAAATTTTAAGCTCGTACGGATCCAATTCAGCAGACAACCTAGCATAAACTTCAACTTCTTTAGAGATTATTGAAAGATTGAATTGCAGGTTAACTGGCATATGCTGGGTAGGGGACTCTGTCAGGCCCAAATACATAGCAGTATTCCTACGTGAAGTATGCTTCAGTGATACATCCTTCAGGTGCAGATTTATTAATCCCACTTGCTTTATATTCACCTAGTTTTCTATCATCATGCATTGCTACTTAGTAGAAAAATAGTAGAAGAATTTATATCATATAATAGAACATTAATGTGAAACTCGTATTTAATATACCGTTTTATCCGAAACATCCATAAAATGTTGCACCATCCGTACACCATACATGTTCCCTGTCAACCCAAACCCGATGACACATTCGGATTATTCTTCTATAATGGTACCTCGCATAGTCTGCATTCAAGCACACTGGACAACCTCTATCTCAACTAATTACAGATCTAGATAACATACCATATGCTGGAAAATAACTAATTGTGCCGGAATAGAACATCTCTTGTGAATAACTGCCGCAAGTGGGATGACGTTACTCCCAGAACGACTTCAATTCTTCTATCAATGGTCTATGATATATATCGATACATTTTCCTGGATATCCTTGCCCCCATATAAATATAGTCAACATAGTATTCCTTCTTCATGCACATCCATGATTTACGACCACCAGCTATATAGTATATGAAAGACTCATGTTACCCAAAGGATTGAACCCGTCAGATGCAAGCCCCAGTCTCACATTCTGGACATCAGATGAAAACTCAAGATACTCCCTATCAATATGCTTCCATGCCTCTCCATCCTAAGGGTGTATTGTAACACACCCAGATCCGAACGGGAATATTACAGCGCCGTGGGCCCCGAGATGGAACCCACAAGGCAAAAGGAAATTTTCGCAAACATTTACAAACGCCCAAGAGGCTAACGACGGTATTATCTATTACAAAACATTCGAAGATTTATAAAACTCGTTTATCAAACCGTCGTAAAAACTCATTTGAAACCACAAGGCCCAAAATGCCAAAACTCAACAGTTTAAAAACACATACGTTAAGCTATCGCTTACACGTACCGACAGAATAGATTTAGAAAATGATTGTCAAAGTAACCTAAGTTACCAGATACCAAAAAGGTCATTTAAGAATACTCACACAGCGTAAAAGACAAACAACTTAAAATACTCTAGCAGCGGAATACAACGACTGATCAGAAACTCAATACACAAATACATGACCTAGCCAGTATCCTCCGGGAAGCTCATCTCTTCACGACCGCTACAAGCTCGATACTCCAAGAACCTAAAAAGAAATCCCACGACGGGGTCAGCCATAATATCCAACAATGATAACTGTCACATCACATTAATAATAACATACCAATGAGAATACAACATAAGAATACGACCAACGAAATCTTACCGCCATAACTTTACTTACTCAAGTAATTCTCATCAGAATAATCATTATCACATTTCACATCCTGTACTCGATTAACCAATAAACTCGAACATAATATCTGTATTGTACCTCAAACAATACTCAAGATCCTCAAACTATCATAACCAACTCACGATACGGAAATCTACCATTTCTGACCAATACGATCCATCGAATAATATCATCAAATCCCAAGACGATAACCGATTGTCCACCAAAGACAAATACCAAAAGAAATATATAACATACCTCGAGATACGAAATACCATTACCATCACGTCAGTCTAATCCGAGATCAGATCAACACAACATACGGACATGGTCCTAACACAAGACCTACAAATGCATACTCATATGACAACGTCAATATGATCACAACAATAACGACAATGTATACTTATGGCAAACCCATAATATACATATGCACAACAACAATACATATGGTAATCCAACGATCCAGTAGCACACGACTATAGATTCCCATGATGATCCCGCACCAACACATGGTGGCATTACATCCGGCGATCCAGTAGCACCTGGCTATAGATTCCCATGATGATCCTGTCGGACCAACGCATGGTGGACATATGACAACAATGCACAACTGCACAGAACAACAGTGCACAATACACGACAACAACAATGCACAAATGCATGACAACAATGATACACGAATGTATCACGACATGATCGACATAAATGACAGAAATGATTAAAATACTTGCTCCGAGTCCTTCGAGAGCAATCTCGATATCTAAACCATCACTAACCATTATTCTGAATATTCACCGATCCAAAAGATCAAGGACGGTAGATAATTCACGTTTAGTCAATACCATGATGTATCCTCGATAACAAGTATACCAACGACAATTGTAAATCATATACATTATGATTTAAATTCCCAAAACTCGAATACCACCTATAATTCAAAATCTCCTGTGATTACGATTATAAACATTGCTATACGAATTATAAACGAATGAAACTGAAACCATTCATTAAATATTATAAACTGAGCAAGTAATAACTTGCCTCGATACCGATACGATGATGATGAAGCCGCTACCAGTCGCAATGCCTTCGTCTACGAGCTCCTCGGCCCCGACCAACGCAATTCACGAACGTACTCGAACATGACAGCAACATGTGGTTCTAATCACCGATCAATAATCTCAACCTATCGAATTAATCAAATAACACATATCCGATAACAATTAACAACCGACATGACCAACCAAATCATCTCAACGATTCAACGATACCTCGATCATACACAAAACCGAACCATACAACTCAAACCAATCAAACACGAATTCAAAACAACAATACGATTCCACATTCCATCTTAAATACGCTTACAAGTTTCCTCCTTGTATATTCATAATGAAACCAATTACCCATTATCATCATTAATCCGGACAATCCGATTAATTATAGATAATCATACTCCAAGATTTCCACAACTTATTCCGAAATCACATTCAAAGTCCCCAAACGGCATAATCCGATGTGTTCTAACATCTAAACAATCCTTATTCACAATTCAATGTGTATGTAGTCATGTTCTTCATCATATATACTTCTCATAACGTCATGGATTGCAACAAACTATCAAGAACATCGAGAATACTACGATTCCATAATCATCATAACATAATCAAGACATTTGATCATCAATTCATTATCTTCCCTTAATAAAATTCCCATAATTACCAAGAATAATCATAACACAATCAATTCCATCGCCATTCATACGAAAACATGTAGAATTTCCCAAGTTCTACTCATTGAGGCATTTCATCGAACACTTTGAAGGCATAATCCAAATCAATCATTTTAACGAAGAAATACTCGAATTTGTTCCACAAAACTTCAAGAGTATTGAATGATTACGAGATTACAACAAAGTTCCATCAATAATCTGAACCAAAACGAATCAAATCGGCCAAAACACCAAGAAACTCTAAGAATATCCAAAAACAAGTGTTTAGGTGTTCTTACCTTCGATCCGGATGGAAGATGATGTTAATCCATGATTCCAACTTCCAAAACATGTTGCTACATGATGTTCTTACTCAAATCCATCAACTTTGCTGAAGAAATCGCGAGAGGAACGAAGAAAAATGAAAAATGACAAGGGTGACTCGGTCCAGGCCTTATATAGGCCGAGACCTGCCGGCCAGTTACGTACGTAACCGGCGGGTCCTTACGTACGTAGCCGGACGCAGCCTAACCTTCTGTCCATTTCACTCGGCAGCTTTACGTACGTAACCGGCAGCTGCTTACGTACGTAACGGGCACTTACGGCCGTAACCGGACACTGCCTTACGTACGTAATCGCCGATCCTTACGCCCGAAGTCACCGCGACCGTGATCGGCCACCTCGCGAGTCACTGCCACCATGCTCGCCACCGCAGTCCTCTCGCCACGACTCGGCCCGCCCCAGAACGCACGTAACACTTATTCCGTTGCGCACGTTACACGACGTTGACTTGCTACGGTGTTATACTGTATTACGCATTTAATACACCCCGTATAACGACGTAACTCCATCCGTTGACTCACTGGCCCACATCTGCGCCAAAGCCGCCGACACCGCCCAACTGTCCGATTCCTCTTGTTACGTCGTAATGTCTCGACCATAACGTACGTAACTTGTGATTTAGCGTCGTAAGTCTTCAACATTAGCGTCGCTAAGTATTCCATACTTAGCCAATTTCAATCATACTTTGTCTCGACATACCGAAAACACATATACACTTACCGAATACATATACTGAATCCAATAACATCCTTATACAATATACTCTATATAGACGATCGATAACACGATACACAATATCCTCAATTGCAACTGTCGACCAGATACGACAATTATACCGATACTGACATCTCAGTCCTTTATTTAATTATTTTATCCATACTGTACAGATTCCACGCTGTACAATATAACTCGGATAAAATAATATCAAACAACAGTAGTAGAAATTCCGGATATTACATACTACACCACTTAAAATAAGTTTCGTCCTCGAAACATGAAATCCGTCATAAAAGAAACAAACCGTTCAACTAAAATATCCCAAAACCATCACGACAACGATCAATCATCATCATTACTGAATAATCAAAAGAGTACACTTACAAATACGCAGGTCGAAGATCTCCTGAGATACTAGCAAGCGATCTCACTGTACAGTCCCAATACGCTTACAATCACAATTCCTTGAGTCTCAACAAAATTTTATCATCGTCAGATGAAATAATCTATCTGTGACAAATCCAGTTTGCCTGATCGCATGATCAAGTTCCAATTCCGATAAGACGAATAATATCCGATATATCTGTGAAACAACTGCTCAAAACAATGGCAACCAATCTCGAAACATCGACACAAAATCCGAACACTTATACGATCATCAACAATGATCAACCAACAAATTAACTGAGAATACCATCGAC
The DNA here is from genome assembly GCA_033398695.1 of Orobanche coerulescens. Lineage (NCBI taxonomy): Eukaryota > Viridiplantae > Streptophyta > Magnoliopsida > Lamiales > Orobanchaceae > Orobanche > Orobanche coerulescens. The sequence goes on from CM065802.1 coordinate 120,478,666, forward strand.
ATGATAAATTCCAATACGACCAATACAATGGTTAAAGCACAATCGAGTATATCATAAACATGATAAACTCTAATATGACCAACCAGAGGTCAAAACACAATCGAGAATATCATCAACATGATAACCTCTAATATTACCAACGAAGGAGCGATAATAATCAGGAATACCCTCACACGGTAAATTCCAACACGATACACACAGAACCATAGAGACATATATACGGACGAATAAAGTTCTCAAAACGACACACCAATCACATACCGTGGATCTCAATAAACATACTCGACTGGTGAGCATACTCCTCGGCATACGAACAACCAATCAAGTCGATTTAAAATAACCGATCATACCAGAGTGGAAACGACCGCTCAACATCTAAAACAACCAACATGGGGTCACCATCCCCAAATCTATAAAAGAAATCATTCAAAATCATTATGGTAAAGTCACAATATTACCACACCAATGGAATCACATAGCACATATGCCCCAGTTTCACAAAATCCAAAGTTCCAAAATTATATTATATGCATGATTCTACAACATACGGCATATTTCTCTTATCCGATAAATCAATCGATCATCCTTGCATAACCAAACGACCATACCAAAGTTCGGATCCCTTTTCATCGCACCATAGGAATGTCATAACCAGTTCGTGAGTCACACTCACAACTTCACCATGATATGGAATATACACTAAATGCGTATGGTTATCAATCACATTTTCAAAACTAGTTTGAAATCATATAGTCTTGTCAAAAGACAAATTTTCGAAAATTCTTTCAAAATTTTGAAAACTCAAAACATAAATTCTCGTAAGACCACAAAATCAATTTTCGAACCAACCGGCTCGCTCGTGTCAAGTTCTCGATAAAAATTCTTTTCAAATACACACGATTAAATAAAATGGGATTTATGCAAATGCTTGACCATATCCATACTCCTGTATACCAATTCATCTCGTTACCAAATTCACTGATATTCCATCGGAAAACCACACGATGAAATTCCAAAATCTCAATATATAGACTCTGATAAAAGTCCTCCTCCACCTACTACTCGCAACGTCAATCTTTAATCCATCCTGGATCACCTCAAATATGATATGACAAAACGTTGAAACAATTCAACAAATCAAACACGCGAAAGACTTCCCGAGAATTTCCATTTGAACCAATAAATCAAAACCCCGAAAGGTAGTGATAAAGTAGATAAACAATTGATAACGTGTTTTACAAATCTCGGGAGTTTTAGAAAACAGGAAAGTCTTTTGAAACATTAGGGTCTCAGCCCGTATCTCATTCCACATTACAAGAAGTTTAAAAAGTAGAAAACTCATTTCGGACCCCAAGTCCTGAGTTATAAAACCATTTCAAAATCGATTGGGTCTCGGCCCAAAATCATTTTCCATAAAACATCAGTAAGACATTCATTTTGAAAAGTATCATTTTCAAATGCTCAAAAGCAGTTTCATGTATCACAAAATGATCTATCATGACTACATGTTTTTCTCAACCATCCACAACCTTCTCCCAAATGCACAATTCCGTTCCAAAATCTACTCAACATACTGATTTCCAAAATCATAGTTTCTCAAGATCATCAATCCTGTCCCAAATCTGTCATCTCATACTGTGAAGCATAATATCTTTCTGAATCTCAAACCATATCAACTTAGAACGGCAATAAATCTCAATGCAATTCAAAAATCCAAATACTTACAGATCGTGAAGCCGACGATTCCCCGCGATACTGGCACATGTCTCGACTCAAGGAAATACTCGACACAGATATTATCAAAACACATGTTTGCCAAATCAGTTCGACTCAAGAACACAATACATCTCATTCCAGAGAATCTCGTTAACACCATTTGCAAAAGTTATAACAAGCCCAGTACGATACTGGCAAATCTGATGACGCACAAGCCTGAGTGAACAACAAAGACTCACGGCTCTAATATTTTTCAATCGACAACTCGAATGACGCAACAAAAACACGACCCAACTCGACCCAAATGCCTAGGTTTTCTCAACCTAATCTCTGATACCATAATCTGTAACACTCCCAGATCCGAACGGGAATATTACAGCGCCGTGGGCCCCGAGATGGAACCCACAAGGCAAAAGGAAATTTTCGCAAACATTTACAAACGCCCAAGAGGCTAACGACGGTATTATCTATTAAAAACATTCGAAGATTTATAAAACTCGTTTATCAAACCGTCGTAAAAACTCATTTGAAACCACAAGGCCCAAAATGCCAAAACTCAACAGTTTAAAAACACATACGTTAAGCTATCGCTTACACGTACCGACAGAATAGATTTAGAAAATGATTGCCAAAGTAACCTAAGTTACCAGATACCACAAAGGTCATTTAAAAATACTCACGCAGCGTAAAAGACAAACAACTTAAAAAGACAAACAACTTAAAATACTCTAGCAGCGGAATACAGCGACTGATCAGAAACTCAATACACAAATACATGTCCTAGCCAGTATCCTCCGGGAAGCTCATCTCTTCACGACCGCTACAAGCTCGATACTCCAAGAACCTAAAAAGAAATCCCACGACGGGGTCAGCCATAATATCCAACAATGATAACCGTCACATCACATTAATAATAACATACCAATGAGAATACAACATAAGAATACGACCAACGAAATCTTACCGCCATAACTTTACTTACTCAAGTAATTCTCATCAGAATAATCATTATCACATTTCACATCCTGTACTCGATTAACCAATAAATTCGAACATAATATCTGTATTGTACCTCAAACAATACTCAAGATCCTCAAACTATCATAACCAACTCACGATACGAAAATCTACCATTTCTGACCAATACGATCCATCGAATAATATCATCAAATCCCAAGACGATAACCGATTGTCCACTAAAGACAAATACCAAAAGAAATATAGAACATACCTCGAGATACGAAATACCATTACCATCACATCAGTCTAATCCGAGATCAGATCAAAACAACATACGGACATGGTCCGAACACAAGACCTACAAATGCATACTCATATGACAACGTCAATATGATCACAACAATAACGACAATGTATACTTATGGCAAACCCATAATATACATATGCACAACAACAATACATATGGTAATCCAATGATCCAGCGCACACAGCTATAGATTCCCATGATGATCCCGTCGGACCAACACATGGTGGCATTACCTGTCCAGCGATCCAGCGCACAAAGCTATAGATTCCCATGATGATCCTGTCGGACCAACGCATGGTGGACATATGACAACAATGCACAACTGCATAGAACAACAGTGCACAATACACGACAACAACAATGCACAAATGCATGACAACAACGATACACGAATGTATCACGACATGATCGACACAAATGACAGAAATGATTAAAATACTTGCTCCGAGTCCTTCGAGAGCAATCTCGATATCTAAACCATCACTAACCATTATTCTGAATATTCACCGATCCAAAACATCACGGACGGTAGATAATTCACGTTTTGTCAATACCATGATGTATCCTTGATAACAAGTATACCAACGACAATTGTAAATCATATACATTATGATTTAAATTCCCAAAACTCGAATACCACCTATAATTCCAAATCTCTTGTGATTACGATTATAAACATTGCTATACGAATTATAAACGAATGAAACTGAAACCATTCATTAAATATTATAAACTGAACAAGTAATAACTTGCCTCGATACCGATACGATGATGATGAAGCCGCTACCAGTCGCAATGCCTTCGTCTACGAGCTCCTCGGCCCCGCCAACACAATTCACGAATGTACTCGAACATGACCGCAACATATGGTTCTAATGACCGATCAATAATCTCAACCTATCGAATTAATCAAATAACACATATCCGATAACAATTAACAACCGACATGACCAACCAAATCATCTCAACGATTCAACGATACCTCGATCATACACAAAACCGAACCATACAACTCAAACCAATCAAACACGAATTCAAAACAACAATACGATTCCACATTCCATCTTAAATACGCTTACAAGTTTCCTCCTTGTATATTCATAATGAAACCAATTACCCATTATCATCATTAATCCGGACAATCCGATTAATTATAGATAATCATACTCCAAGATTTCCACAACTTATTCCGAAATCACATTCAAAGTCCCCAAACGGCATAATCCGATGTGTTCTAACATCTAAACAATCCTTATTCACAATTCAAGGTGTATGTAGTCATGTTCTTCAACATATATACTTCTCATAACGTCATGGATTGCAACAAACTATCAAGAACATCGAGAATACTACGATTCCATAATCATCATAACATAATCAAGACATTTCATCATCAATTCATTATCTTCCCTTAATAAAATTCCCATAATTACCAAGAATAATCATAACACAATCAATTCCATCGCCATTCATACGAAAACATGTAGAATTTCCCAAGTTCTACTCATTGAGGCATTTCATCGAACACTTTGAAGGCATAATCCAAATCAATCATTTTAACGAAGAAATACTCGAATTTGTTCCACAAAACTTCAAGAGTATTGAATGATTACGAGATTACAACAAAGTTCCATCAATAATCTGAACCAAAACGAATCAAATCGGCCAAAACACCAAGAAACTCCAAGAATATCCAAAAACAAGTGTTTAGGTGTTCTTACCTTCGATCCGGATGGAAGATGATGTTAATCCATGATTCCAACTTCCAAAACATGTTGCTACATGATGTTCTTACTCAAATCCATCAACTTTGCTGAAGAAATCGCGAGAGGAACGAAGAAAAATGAAAAATGACAAGGGTGACTCGGTCCAGGCCTTATATAGGCCGAGACCTGCCGGCCAGTTACGTACGTAACCGGCGGGTCCTTACATACGTAGCCGGATGCGGCCTAACCTTCTGTCCATTTCGCCGCACTTAACGACGAATCGGCAAATGCCACGACGTAACGGGCACTTACGGCCGTATCGGACCTTTGCCTTACGTCGTAATCGCCGATCCTTACGCCCCGAGTCATCGCGACTGTGATCGGCCACCACTGCGAGTCACTGCCGACCATGATCAGCCACTGCAGGTCCTCTCGGCCACGACTCGGCCAGCCGCCCCTTAACGTACGTAACACTTATTCCGTTGCGTACGTTACACGTACGTTGACTTGCTACAGTGTTATACTCGTATTACGTACGTAATACACCCTGTATAACGTACGTAACTCCATCCGTTGACTCACCTGTCCACATCTGCGCCGAAAGCCGCCGACACCGGGCCCAACTGTCCGATTCCTCTTGTTACGTACGTAATGTCTCGGCCATAACGTACGTAACTCTTGTGATTTAGCGTACGTAAGTCTTCAACATTAGCGTACGCTAAGTATTCCATACTTAGCCAATTTCAATCATACGCTTTGTCTCGACATACCGAAAACACATATACACTTACTGAATACATATACTGAATCCAATAACATCCTTATACGATATACTCTATATCGAAAGTACGATAACCTGATACACAATATCCTCAATTGCAACTGTCGACCAGATACGACAATTATACCGATACTGACATCTCAGTCCTTTATTTAATTATTTTATCCATACTGTACAGATTCCACGCTGTACAATATAACTCGGATAAAATAATATCAAACAAAAGTAGTAGAAATTCCAGATATTACATGTATCATAGTATCGTCATCATGTGCACGAGCCTTATCATGCCATCTGATGGCCTTGGCCGTGTGAGGCGACATAAAATGCCTTTCTAACCTATCTTTCAGTGGGAAATACCAAAGTAACTTAACCACATTCTGTTTTATGGAATGAGTAAGCTTATACCTCTTTGTGTCACATACTGGACATCTATTGAGATCTTAATTCGGCTGCCCCCAGTATAGAGCCCAATCGTATCTACAAACATGTATCTTGATGTAGGAAAACCCAAGATATTTCAGCATCCGTCTAATTTTCACGTGCATATTAGGAAGATGATGACTTTCTTGTAGCATATTACCAGTGAGCTCCAAATAATCATCCATAGCTTTGATGGATAATCTATTTTCCACCTTTAACCTCATTGTTTATATGACACTAGGTGTATTTGTCAACAACATTAGTGTTAAGAGGCATTGGTCTAGGAGAACGGTGACTTGGATCAACGTCATGGTACTCGTGATCTTCAAGAGGTACACCTGTCTATGAATAAGCAAATGCGTCGTCAATCAACCTTTTCGTGGTATTTGTTGACGTGTTTCTACTGTACTGTCCATGATTATGCGGAATAGGCGACACTAATTCTTTATCGTGATAAATCCAACATGTATATTTCTCCCCAAATATTTTTTTAGGTGCTCCTATAAAATACCAAATGTGAAACGATACATATCACTATGACATCTACATTTATTTTACGAACAATAGTCACTGTACTATCGTTTTCGTGATCCTTCACAAATTGCATGAACTTTTTCATTCCAACCATTACTCTTGCATCCCATTTCTGTAATCCATTCCAAATTTATTTATTATCTTGAAAATATGAATATATTAGTTAAATCAATCAACATATTTTCATCTATACACAATTTCTTCACAGTTTCATCACAAATCATCACATTCATGAATTTCATCGAGATTCATCATGTATATACCCACAATATTCAACACATTTCAAAATGTTAAATCAGGATTCGTTATGTTTAACTAATAAGATTAATATATACCGATATATTGCGAAATATAGCTTCACGAGTGCAATCCAGATAGATTTTGAGCTGTTTCCTTGTCTTTTTTAATTTTTTCTTATGGAGTTGTGAAAAATGGCTTTAAAATGATTAGTTTTTGCAGAAATCGAGTATTTTATATTTTTTTGAAGGTTTTGTCGACTACAAAGGAGTTGTTGTCAGCTTAAGTATGAAATATCATCGTCTAAAGTTAAGTAGAAGTCGTTGGCTTAACTTTATACTTTAGCCGACGACAGATACGACTTTAGTAGATGGCACATGGAATGACGATGGGATAGTCGTCGGCCTTTCTTATGGACTTTAGCCAACGACGGAATAGTTTCGTCGGTTGTTCTATCTTGTGTTGTTGGCTAAAGTCCTTTTTTGGTAGTGTTAATGTAAAAAGTGTATCATATAATCGCGTAATACTCCACATACAAAATTAAGTTATAAAGTTTACTAGGTTTCCTACCCTCCGTCAAACTCATGGAAAATTAAAATATAAACCGAAATACTATTCTTCCGAGTATGTCGGGGTAGTGTTTTGGTGAAGGTTAATAAATTCCTAGAGTGCATTAGATGCCTTCGGTTGTGATAAATCAAATCCCAAGAATCCGCATGGGCTACCAGGTGAGATTCAATGGTCAAACTGACAGGAGTTGACGGTTTAAACTTAGATAGTTCAGCGAACCATATAAACCGTATAGGTTGAGGGCAAGTGAGCTAGGGGTAAAAGAAGATCGAATCATCCATTAGATAGGTTGGTGTTAGACACCACTTTATAAGGAATGATATAATATAAACCCAATGGGTTGCCCTTTATTAAACTTTATAAAGAACTCAATCACCACTAAGAAGTTAACCATGACTTTAGGATTCCACATGGGAGTGTGTAATGCCGATAAAATAGTGGGAGCTGAGTTAACGAATATAGAAAGTCCTTAAATTCTTTACTCGGATCATAATTAAACTAGAACTAACGAATCTACTATTATTCAATTGTAGTCAAATAAACAACACACTCTCAAAATTAAAATGAACTTGCTCATAATTTTACTTGAGAAGAACACTCTTATTGGCCCCATCTTTATATAATGGCTCCGCAATCTTATGATATGCCTAGGTATAGAGTCGATGGGTTATGTCTTGGAGGCGGACATACCACTAGCTTCTACAAGGACCAGTGCTAATCAGAAAGAAGTTGATTCCCATGAAAAATATGCTAATGATTATGTCAGGGTCCATGGTTTCATGATGGCCTCAATGAACAATGAACTTCAGAGGGCCCACGACAAAATGCCCTCTCAAGGGCGATCGTGGCACATCTTTTGAACTCTACGGTGAGAACAGTCGAACTGCTCGGTATGATATATTGAAGCAGTTTTTTGGTGCTCGGATGAAGGAATGTGAGAAAGTTGGGGACCACATCCTCAAAATTATATCCATGATCGAGAGACTGGAGACTCGTGATTTTAAGATACTTCTCTCCAGACTGACCTTATCCTACAATCACTTCTTGACTCCTTCTCTGAGTTTCTCATGACTTTAACTTCATTGAAATTGCTTGTAATAGAGTTGGACTGATAAACAAACTGAAGACGTCACAGTCTCAGATGAAGACCAAACTGGAGGAAGCTGAACTTGTAATTTCTCAAGGGCATTGGAGGTCTAAGAATAAGAAAAAAAGGGCAAGAAGCAGTTCAAGCCTAAAGGGTGGGGGGGCATAGAGATAAGGGCAAGGCCCTAATATTTCCTAAGACTAAGGGATCCAAGAAGACAGATATATGTCTCAACTGTGGTGAGCTAGGCCACTAGAAGGGGCACTGTCCAAACCTTGACCTGAAATGCACCTTTAGGTATGGAACTGCTAGTTTTGGAAATGAATTGTTCTGTAACTGTTTCTTATACTTCTTGGGTACTTGATTTTAGTGCGAGGTGTCACATATGTATAACGAATCGGGACCTGTAATGAAGTATGAAGATTGGAGATGTAGAAGTCATGATGATAGTTGACAGTGGGCGCAATGTCGAGGCTACTGACATCCGATCACTTCTGCTGGATCTGGTTTTATTATTACTTTGGATGATGTACTTGTTTTGTCTAAAAGGCATAAAAATATTGTATCAATTCTGGTTATTTACCGGAAGGAATTTTATTTCTTTATTGGGGATGGTCCTTGTCGCCTTTATTTTAAAAATAAATTGGTTGGTAGTGCTACATTATTGAATGTTATATACTATTTAAATCTAAAGAATAAAAAATGTATAGCATCACTATAACGTCAATAAAATAGTAACATGAAGGTGTCAGTATTTGCATATCCTTTTAGTGTTAGTATTCTTGTGACTATATTATCAGAATACCAGTAAAACAATATTGTAGTTTTACATTATTTAAACCCATATTTATTAAGATTAAATTATACCTACAATTATTAAGATAAAGGAAATGCAAAAAATTAAACAAACATAGAATTGATGTTAATAACATGTGAGGACACCAATTTTATTACAAATTGGAAAAAAGATCACTTTATGGTCCAACAAGGATTGTGCCCGACCGTAGAATTTCGCAAGACTGCATTGAAGTGACAAAGCAAAAATCCAAGTCATTGAGAAACTACGCCCATCTATCTCGGTGAAGGGGTTATGGAGATTTTTAAGACATGCCGATTACACTGGAGGTTTACAAGGACTTCTTAATATTTACAAAGCCATTTTGTTCTTGCTTGAGAAAAATACTTCATTTGTTTTCTCACTCGAGTGACACGTGGATTTTATTACTCTAAAGGAGAAGCAAATCGCAGCTGCAATCATAGACATTGGATTGGACTCTTTGCTTTGTTATTTTGCAACGCGAGCGATTTTGTTGTAAGGTTTTTTTCCCAAGGAAAAACGTCCATTGGGATGGGGGTTAAGGCGGGACCCACCAACCTGTGAGATAAATAAAATAGCGAGAGTACAAGCAATCGTCCCGAATTATGACCAAAAATGGGCCATAATCTGGATCCTAAATCTAAAGAACAAAGTGCCGATGGCCTGCTAAAGAAATACAAGGTGCACCACTAAAGGCGTGGGCTAATGTGCGGACCGAAAGGAAAAACATCACATCCGAATTATGACCAAAAGTGGGCCATAAACTGGATCCTAGAAACTAAAATGCCAGCAGCCCGCTAGAAAATACAAGGTGCACCACTAAGAAAAAGTGGGCTAATGTTCGGGCTCATAGCAGTAAATCAAGCGGTAAAATATTACCTAAATCTAAAAGAAATATAGCCAAGCTGGTCCATCCGTATAAGAGAGAGGAGAAACGGAGGAGCAGTATCATATGTATAAGTCTGAATACCGAGGGACGACATGCCGAGCTCAGAGAGATAATCAGCCGGTCTGTTGCCCTCCCAAAAAATGTGAGTGACTCTGTACTGAATGTCTCGGAGAATGTGTTGGATATGCATAAGGGTGTGACGAACCTACCAAGAGCCTCGATGGTCAGATGAAAGCAGGGTCACCACAGCAGCAGCATCAACCTCAACCCAAACATGTCTCGATCTCTGGGAAGCCAAAGTCAGTCCAACAGCCAGCACCTAGATCTATGCATCAAAGCTCGAAGAGGCCTAAAAAGAGGAGTGGAAAGCAAGGAGTAGCTCTCCGTGATGATCTCTAATCAGACCCCCACCATCAGCAATCTGAGTATCTCTATCAAATGAGCCATCCGTGTTCAGCTTGATCTTAGGGGTCTCGGGTCGAAGTCAAACCACCGGAACAGAGCGATGATTCTGGGTGGGAGAGGGAGTAGCTCGCTGGAAATGGTCAGGAGGTGAGCACCCCACCCAGAACTCTAAAGAAATAAGCCCCGCAACAGCTAGTAAAGATACATGGCGCTCCACTTGCACAATAACATGAGAAGCAAGAAAAGTAATCGCCCTATGCTTTACACTATTCCTCTCCGTCCAGATGAACCAACACTACGCCATAAGTGCTCACATGCAATACTTTTTTTTAAAGCGTTGCAACCATAGCGTTGCAATAGCTCTCGCACTTGTGATCTTATGCAACACTAGTAAAAAAGTATTGCATTAGACATGAATGTAGTGTTGCTTGAGAATAATGTTGTTGCAACGTGCAACACCAATTAAAAGTGTTGCATTTAACTTAATAATAATAAAATTATTAAAATTAAATATATTATTAAAAAATACATAAGAACTTTTAAATTTTGATTTATTTCATACTTCAAAATTAGATAAATAATTTATTATATATTTTAACATTAGTTATGAATATATTATGTAAATAAATACATATTTTTTAATTTAAATTTTAATTTAAAATTTTATAATTAAAATTATATTAATTAATTAAACAAATAATTATATAGATATAAATATATATTTTTATATAATAATACATGTAATTTATAGTTTTTCCTCCTTAACAGATCTAGAACTTCCCTCCTTGAACCAAAAAAAAGAATAAAAAACAAAACTTCCCTCCTAAACAAATTTTTTTCCCAATAGACTTCCATGTCCCATTTTTTCCCCTTTCCCCCTTTACTCACTCACCCCCAAACCCACCACAGTCCCGTTTCAGACACTTAACACTTCCAGACACTAAACACTTCAATTAGGGCTTCGATTTGCCCCTTCCAGCTCTGATTTTTTTATACTAACTGACAGCAGAGCAGCTGCCGAACAACGCAGTACTCTCCGCTACTCGATCCGAAACCCTAGCCATGTCGCTGGTCGCAAATGAGGAGTTCCAGCACATTCTGCGTGTGTAGAACACAAACATGGACGGAAAACAAAAGATCATGTTCGCTCTGACCTCTATCAAGGGTATTGGCCGGCGTTTCACCAACATAGTCTGTAAGAAAGCCGTCATCGACATGAACAAGAGGGTTGGTGAACTCTCTTCCGCTGAAATCGACAGCTTGATGGTAATTGTGGCAAATCCTCGCCAGTTCAAAATCCCCGACTGGTTTCTGAACAGAAAGAAGGATTATAAGGATGTCAAGTATTCTCAAGTGACATCCAATGCTCTCTACATGAAGCTCAGGGATGATCTTAAGCGATTGAATAAAATCAGGAATCACCGTGGTCTGCGTCACTATTGGGGCCTTCGAGTGCGTGGACAACACACCAAGACTACAGGTCGTAGGGGAAAGACTGTTGGTGTCTCCAAGAAGCGTTGATCCTCTTTGTTTTATTACGTTTTCATAATTTTATTTGGTTTCAGGATGCCCTATGCCTAAGAGATTACATGTGCTGAGTTCTGTTATCCTTTTTACTTTGAATTTTTTTGAAGTTTTGGACTCCATTACAAATTTTATCACGGTTCTTTTAGACAAAAAAAACTCTGATTTGCCCCTTCCAGCTCTGACTTGCACCTTCGATTAGGGTTTGTATTGGTAATTGATAAACACCCACTTCGATTAGGCTTCGATATGTAGCTTCAGTTCGTATTTGTTAAACACCCACTTCGATTAGGGCTTTGATTTGTAGCTTCGAGCCTCGGATTAGTAATTGGTGAACACCCACTTCTATTAAGGTACTTTTTTGTATTTGCTTTCGTTTCTTGTTTGAGATATATTTCATGGTATTTTTACATTGCATGGTATTTGATTGAGATATATTACATGGTATCTATTTTGATTTATATTGCATGGTAGTAAATTTTCTGATCAGATTGAGCCATTGAGGGAAGGTGTATGATACTTCTTGGTGTCACCTGTTGTAGTAAGTAATTCCATATAGTTTACCTCCTAAGTCAGTGGTAATTCCTCACACAACAGTAATATGTAACTGGGTGTAAACCATATACAATCTTGGCAATTTTTTATTGTGGTTTATGTCTATATGCTATGTCAACTGTTTTATGCTTGGTCATGCTTTTTTTTCTTATTTATTTTTATCATTATCTTTGTCTCACTCCCCATCTTAGTTTTCATTGTGAGCATACATTAATCAAACATGCAGTTATAATTAACTATTTGTTGGTGTGAATTTTGTAATGCTAGCCACCAATACGTGGGTGTTACCAAGTGTTAGAGGTGATGGGCCAGAATCAAGAGAAGGGCATAGTGCAGCACTTATCGGTAAAAGACTGTTCACATTTGGTGGATATGGCAAATCTGCGAATAACGAGAACTACTATGATGATCCTTACATATTAGATACCGGTATGCAGTTTGTACTCTGCCTCCTAAAGTCACCTTTAGTTTTTGATAAGTGAATATTTATCGCCAAGGACAGTGTGCTATGGTTTTATTGGCAGTTAAAGCTTTTGCTAACATTGATTTGAAATTGCTTATGAATCTGTTATTAGAGATGAAATCATTGACTTTAAATCCATCAACCCGAATGAATCCATAAAGACTTGGCATGAAATAAAACGTAAATTTGAAAAAGAAATGTGTTGAGGCACTATCTTCCTTTATATGCAGAGACATTCTCATGGCAACATGTAGTTCCATCAGGCACTCCTCCAAGTAAGAGAGATAGTCATACCTGCTCTTCCTGGAAGAATAAGATCATTGTCATTGGTGGCAAAGATTCGTGTAATTATTATCTATCAGATGTCCACATACTCGATGCTGGTAAGCTCAAGTTGTTTGCTGAATGTTGAAATCATATTCACTTGACAGTTCCTTATGAAATTATGTTCATGATTTAATTTTTCCTTGAGAAAATTGATAGTCTTGTTCGGTGCAAGTTGAAAACTAGTGGCCAGCTACTGCCACCTCCTAAGATACACCACGTTGGCTGAAAAATCTCATTGTCGTGGCATATAAATTGACATATTGCTGGGATCCTTTAGCTCCTCATAAGATCATACAAAAGGTCTAGATGCTGCTTCTTTTTTACATACTTTTCCCAACTATCTTATTATGTTTTTGAGACCGTGAGATGCTTACTCGTTATTTGCTGACTATATGTGTAGGAAGTTTATGATAAGCAGAAAGAATTAATCTTGCTGGGGGAGCAACTGATTTTAGTTACCATTGCTTTTGATCTCAACATTGAACACCCTTACAAGCCACTTGTTGCAGCCCTTAAGAAGTTGGAAATTTCAGAGAAGGACGTGATGAAAGTAGCGTGGAATTTCATGAATGACTGGTATGTTTGTGCTCCAGTGTTCATATTTCTCATATCTATAAGAATGATGTTTTTAAATCTCTTCTTATGTCAATTACCTTAACTGACTATCATATCTGTAAATACTTAGGCTACGTACGACTCTATGTTTGCAATACAAACCACACTATATTGCAACAGGTTCTCTCTACCTTGCTGCCAAGCTTAAGAAAATAAAGTTGCCTTCCACAAAAGGGAAGGCATGGTGGATCCAATTCGACATTTCCCCAAAACAATTACAAGGTTCGTTATACTATATATGGATGATCTTACACACACACACACACACACACACACACATATATATATATATATATATATATATATATATAAACATTTTGCTTTCCTTGCATTATTTATCTACAGAATATGGCTCCTATTTCGTAGTTTCAAGGAGAGTGTTACGCGCATGGGGTTATTACCATATGGATTTACAATATGGACCATATTCATGTGGCGAATATGGTTCCTAACCGCAAGGAGAGTGTTATTCACATCAATGAAAATTATAAAATCCACCCTTGAGTTTTGATTCCGCTTACATGTTACCTCTAAATTTTTTTACTATTACACCCCTCAACTTTTCGAAATTTTACAACGAGACCCAACTTTTCGCCTGTTTATTTGTAGTACTTAGACAAATTGAGGGGTGTAAATGTAAAAAGACAGAGAGTGACAAAATTTAGGCATGTATTTAATAAATATGTTAGATGACATCAACAATTCTCCGCAAACTTGGAAGAGACTACAGATGAAGTTATTAAAGCAGGTAATTTGCTTTTCAATTTTTATTTAGTAGGGATTGACATTAATCTTCGCTTTATTTATTGGTACTTGGTTTAATGGTTTTTAATGTACTAGCTCGTAGAAAATCTAGAAGACAGACAAAAATGGCTTAAGGTTCATGCAAGAAGTGGTGATGAAAAAGTAGTCATTACATTAAATGCACTAGGTCAACCCATTTCTGATAATCCAAAAATCTTAACTCAGCTAAGTAATTATGTGGAGACACTAGCAAAGGATAATGTGTTGCTTACTTATGCAAATTGGCATGTAGTTCCTGACCAATTGAAGAAGGAAATGTGGGAGTATACTCGGGTATATTTCATTACCTTAACTATAGTTAAGATAAATTGAATTAATAAGTTCAGTTTAGAAATTTTAAATAACTTAACTTTCTTGTACTCTAAAATTTAATTAACTTGACTGTCTTGAACTCTAAATTCTTGGAATGCTCTGATTCTATAAATACCTGAATATCTATACATTTAATTCTTGAAAATTTTGGGAATTTAATATAGATGTACATTTAAAAAATATCTAAAAGTCATTTAATTGTTGTTATGGTTCTTATGAGATTTTTGCTCAGTAAAATTTCTACAATTTTAATTGCTAATTTTATATTAGTAATTTGAGATTGCCAATTTTCTTGCGTTTAAGTATGTGGCACGAACAAACTGTTGTGCTAATTTTGTTATGTGTTATCTATACATGACATAAAAATAGTGACCCAAAACTTGACTCGCCATCAAATGCTAAAGTCTATCTAGAAACGTGTAGCGAGAACCAGGGCTGAAATACAAGACAAATACTGATTCACTAGAAAAAAATTGTAAGTATTATTTCACATTAAATAAACTTCATGATTTATTTCAAATATTGATGGCTATTTCTTGTAGACCAAAATTAAGAAGATACTCGGTTCTGGACAACATGCGGAAGCTCCTGTGGTGCTCACTTAAGATAAGGATCATGGGAAAATCTTTCTTGTGGGAAGGAGAGGTAAGGGCACTACTTCGACATCAGCTCCAGCTCGTGCTCCTACGGATGACTATGTACAAGAGTTGACAGCAAAGATAAAGCTTGATTTGGACAAGACGACAATGGTACTCCTATGACCCAAGGTGGTACTCCTTGAGTCAAAGATATTCCATGAAAATCTACTTATGTGATTGTCTATAGTTATCTAGTTATTTGGAGTTAGACTTTGTTGGAGTTAGACTTTGTTGGTGTAGATTGATTTCTTATTTCTTGTTGGTGTAGACTTGTTGGGTGAAAGTTGGTATTTTGTAATTTCTTTTCTGTCTTGGTATTTTGTTGGATGGATGTACGCACGAAACGCACATTTCAAAATTTATATTATTAGTGTTGCATTTATCATTTATTAGTGTTGCCTTTATCATTTCTTGGTGTTGCATTATATAACCTAGTATTGAAGTATGCAATCTAGTGTTGCATTATGATCACGAATGGTGTTGCATTATATCATGTGGGCCCCACTACTGACGTGATAGTGGGCCCCACTGCTGATGTGGCTGTGGGCCTCTGTTAACGTGGTAATGGGCCCCTGCTGACGTGGGAAGTGGGACCCACCATTTACATTGCATGTAGCTCTCCATCTAATGCAACACTATCTGTTGTTGCATTTATCTTGTATTGGTGTTGCATTATGTCTATAATGCAATTGTTTTCTCTCTGTTGCATTAAACCAAAAAAGCGTTGCATTAGAGTTCGAATGCAATGGCCGCGGATGCAACCCCCCCAAAGTGTTGCATATTTCAATTTCTGGCCAAATGGAACATAATATGGGGTATAATGCAACATCACGAAGCATTGCATATGAGCACATATCAGATGAGGAATAATGAAAGCTGCGTGCCTAAAGTGTGTGCCATGTGAGAAAAAACTCAGGAGCTCAAAGATATTATCTATATGGGGTAAGGATAAATGAGTCCAAGCGCCAAAATACTCCCACACAACACGAGCCACGTCACTCTCCAAGAAGAGGTGGGCAAGGGTCTAGGAATGGTAGGTATGTGTAGTAGTAAGGGTACAACATGAGCATTTGTAGGCCAAGGAAATGCCCCTCCTCTGTAAGACATCATCAGTCGGGATCCGTCGCAGTGGAAGTCACCAAATGAACATCGATATCGTAGGAGTGAGTAAGGTCGTCGAAATGGCCCCGAAAATGAGATTAGCCTGATCCCTCACCCTGATATGAGACCAAGATGACGTCAATGAGAAGGCACCCGAAGATGTGAGATTCCAGCACATGCTATCCGAATCCTCCTCGGCAATGGGAGTCACGAGAATATCCTGTATGAACTGAGAGGTAAATCCTAGCTCCTCACCTACAATGGACTCGAGTCTACCCCTGTCCCAACTCCCATAAACCCAGAGATAATTAATCCTATGGTGTGGTCTACCAGTAATCTGATAATAAGACGAAATATGCATATCCCCAATCCAAGTGTCGTCCCAAAAACTGACCTCCCCGCTGCCACTACCGAGAGTCAAAGAGATGAACTCCTGAGCCTCGATACCCACGTGGAGTAGACGGCGCCAAGGGCGACTGATATGAGCTTTAAGAGCAGTACGCATAGGCGTAGAAGGGCCAGCGGAGCAGTATTTGTGGAGCATAAACTGCGCCCACATAGACATGCCCCCGCGAAGATGCCACCAGAGCTTATAACTAAAAGCTCTCGCCATATCCGAGAGACTCCGAATCCAGAGGCCCCCCTCGGAGACCGGGCGACAGATATGCTGCCAACGGACCCAATGCGTCTTCCTCTTAGAACTGACAGTACCCCAGAATTATCTCGCTGTAATCTTCTCGAGCTCCTGGATAACATAGTGGGGCGGGTCCAACACCTGAAGAAGGTGCAGAGGAATCGTGCAGAGAGTGCTCTTAATAAGAGCCTACCGACCCCCAAAAGCAAAGTGGCGATGGGACCAACCAGAGATCCTATCCAACAGCCGTTGCTTCACCCCAGCAAAGAGCTCTCGTCTCATAAAGCCTTTGTAAAGGGGTGCACTATGATATGTGATGGGGATATCACCCTGGCGGAAAAATACTTCCTTTGTTTTCTCACTCGAGCGGTTTTGTTGTAAGTTGTTTTTTTCCAAGAAAAAACGTCCATTGGGATGGGGGGTTGAGGCGGGACCCACCAACTTGTGAGATAAAGAAAATATCGAGAGTACAAGCAATCAGTCCCGAATTATGACAAAAAATGGGCCATAATCCGGATCCTAAATCTAAAGAACGAAGTGCCGACGGCCCACTAAAGAAATACAAGGTGCACCACTAAAGGCGTGGTCTAATGTGCAGACCGAAAGGAAAAACATCACATCCGAATTATGACCAAAGGTGGGCCATAAACTCGATCCTAGAAACTAAAATTCTAGCAGCCCGCTAGAAAATACAAGGTGCACCACTAAGAAAAAATGGGCTAATGTTCGGGCTCATAGCAATAAATCAAGCGGTAAAATATTACCTAAATATAAAAGAAGTATAGCCAAGCTAGTCCATCCATATAAGAGAGCAGAGAAACAGAGGAGCAATATCATATGTATAAGTCTGAATACAGAGGGATGACATGCCGATCTCAGAGAGATAATCAGACGGTCTGTTGCCTTCCCGGAAAATGTCAGTGACTCTGTACTGAATGTCTCTGAGAATGTGCCGGATACGCATAAGGGTGTGACGAACCTGCCAAGAGCCCCGACGTCCAGATGAAAGCAGGGTCACCACAGCAGCAGCATCAAGCTCAATCCAAACATGTCTCGATCTCTGGGAAGCCAAAATTAGTCCACCATCCAGCGCCTGGATCTCTGCATCAAAGCTCGAAGAGGCCTGAAAAGAGGAGTGCAAAACAAGGAGTAGCTCTCCGTGATGATCTCTAATCAGACCCCGACCACCAGCAATCTGAGTATCTCTATCAAAGGAGCCATCCGTGTTCAGCTTGATCCAAGGGGTCTCGGGTCGAATCCAAACCACCGGAAATGAGCGATGATTCTCGGTGGTAGAGGAGTAGCTCGTTAGAAACGGTCAGGAGGTGAGCACCCTGCCCAGAACTCTAAAGAAATAAGCCCCGCAGCAGCTAGTAAAGAAACATGGCGCTCCACCTGCACAATAACATGAGAAGCAAGAAAAGTAATCTCCTTATGCTTTACACTATTCCTTTTCGTCCAGATGAACCAAATGATCAGACAAGGAATAATGAAAGCTGCGTGCCTAAAGTGTGTGCCATGTGAGAAGAAACTCAGGAGCTCAAAGATATTATCTGTATGGGGTAACGATAAATGAGTCCAAGCACCAAAATACTCCCACACAACACGAGCCACGTCACTCTCCAAGAAAAGTTGGGCAAGGGTCTCAGAATGGTAGGTATGGGTAGGAGTAAGGGTACATCATGAGCGTCTGTAGGCCAAGGAAACGCCCCTCCTCTGTCAGACATCATCAGTCGGGATCCGTCACAGTAGAAGTCGCCAAATGAACACCGATATCGTACGAGTGAGTAAGGTAGTCCAAATGGCCCCGAAAATGAGATTAGCCTGATCCCTCACCCTGATGTGAGACCAAGATGACGACAATGAGAAGGCACCCGAAGATGTGAGATTCCAGCACATGCTATCCGAATCCTCCTCGGCAATGGGAGTCGCGAGAATATCCTATATGAACTGAGAGGTAAATCCTAGCTCCTCACCTACAATGGACTCGAGTCTACCCCTGTCCGAACTACCATCAACCCAGAGATCATTAATACTAAGGTTGGGTCTACCAGTAATCTAACAATAAGACGAAATAGGCCTATCCCTAATCCAAGTGTCGTCCCAAAAACTGACCTCCCCGCTGCCACTTCCGAGAGTCCAAAAGATGAACACCTGAGCCTCGATACCCACGCGGAGGAGACGGCACCAAGGGCAACTGGTATGAGCTTTAAGAGCAGTACGCATAGGCGTCGAAGGGCCAGCAGAGCAGTATTTGCGGAGCATAAACTGCACCCACAAAGACGTACCCACGCGAAGACGCCACCAGTGCTTATAACTAAAAGCTCTCGCCATATCCGAGAGACTCCGAATCTCGAGGCCTCACTCGGATACTGGGCGACAGATATGCTGCCAACGGACCCAATGCTTCTTCCTCTTAGAACTGACAGTACCCCAGAAATATCTCTCCATAATCTGCTCAAGCTCCTGGATAACATACTGGGGCGGGTCGTGCAGTGACTGCTCTTAATAAGAGCCAACCGACCCCCAAAAGCAAGGTGGCGATGGGACCAACCAGAGTTCCTATCCAACAGCCGTTGCTTCACCCCAGGAAAGAGCTCTCGTCTCATAAAGCCTTTGTAAATGGGTGCACTAAGATAGGTGATGGGGAGATCACCCTGGCAGAAAAATACTTCATTTGTTTTCTCACTCGAGTGACACGTGGATTTTATTACTCTCAAGGAGAAGCAAATCGCAGCTGCAATCATAGACATTGGATTGGACTCTTTGCTTTGTTATTATGCAACACGAGCGGTTTTGTAGTAAGTTTTTTTTTTCAAGAAAAAACGTCCATTGGGACGGGGGGTTGAGGTGGGACCCACCAACCTGTGAGATAAAGAAAATATCGAGTACAAGCAATCAGTCCCGAATTATGACCAAAAATGGGCCATAATCCGGATCCTAAATCGAGGTTGAGTCGGTTCGAATATACTAATCTAATTAGCATACCTATAACGTGTGCTCCCACGAACCATTAGTGTTCGACAGGCACTATCCATGTCAAAGAACATGTCATACAAGTCTTCACATAAACTTAACGCCTAGTCAAGTTTCATCGACTTGTGAACGATTAAGTATTTGTGCTATAAGCCTTTCCAGTGCCGACCCCCTTATCCAATAAGGATTGGAACATTTTGCTCTCAAATACACGGACTAGTTTCTATATGTATATTTATGAGTTAGGAATGCCAGTAACTACCAGTAGATAAAGAAACATCCATTGCCTTATATTAATGAGTTACATAATAACAAGTACAATGCCCTCACTCAACATTCTATGAGTGGCATTCGAGGGCACACTCCTAACAATCTCCCACTTGCACTCAGTACCACACACTATGATATCTAATACCCATGTTCTCCAGATGACGCTCCAAGCTAGTCTGAGAAAGTGGCTTGGTCAGTGGATCAGCGACGTTGTCGGCTGAGTCTACTCTGTGCAGCACAATGTATCCCTTGCGAACAAATTCTCTTACGAGATGATACTTCCTCTCAATATGTTTGGTGCTGTTGTGAAACCTCGGCTCCTTGGCCTGCGCTACAGCTCCGTCGTTGTCGCAGTACAGTGGAACAGGCAGCTCAGCACATGGTATCACTTGAAGTTCTCCCAGAATCTTCTTAATCCAGAACCCTTCCTTGGAAGCCTCCGAGGCTGCTTGATACTCGGCTGACAGTGGAATCGTGATCGCGCTTTGCTTGGCGCTACGCCAAGATACTGCTCCTCTATTAAGAGTAAATATGTAGCTAGAAGTAGACATCGAGTCGTCCTTCTGTCCTTGGAAGTGCGAATCAGTGAATCCCACCACATCCAATTCGCGACCGCCATACATAAGAACCATGTATCTAGTTCTTCTTAAGTACTTGATAACGTTGTTTACGGCAGTCCAATGTTCCCTGCCTTCGTTTTTCTGAAACCTACTCACCACACTTACAGCATGCGCAATGTCAGGTCTCGTACACAACATAGCATACATAAGGCTAACCACGGCCGAAGCATATGGTATATTACTCATCTCAATTTGTTGTTCCTCACTTTGAGGACACATCTTCGAGGTGAGTTTTATTCCATGCATCGCATCAGAAGGAACCCTCTTTTAGAATCATCCATCTTAAATCACTTTAAGATCTTATCTATATAGAGGGCTTGGGAAATACCTATTGTTCTCTTCGCTCTATCTAGGTAGAGCCGAATGCCAAAAATATAGGTTGCTTCTCCCAAGTCTTTAATGGAGAAATTACTCGGAAGCTAAGCTTTCACATAACTGAGCATTCCCACATCATTTCCTATTAGTAGAATGTCATCTACATATAGTACTAAGAATGCAATCTTGCTCCCACTAACCCTCTTGTATACATAAGGTTTCTATTCATTTTGCACGAAGTCAAACTCATTGACCGCCTCGTCAAAACGAAGGTTCCAACTACGCGACGCTTGCTTCAGTCCATAAATGGAATGCTGAAGCTTGCACACTTTCTGAATATCGACTTCGGACACAAAGCCTTTAGGCCGCTCCATATAGATTTCCTCCTCGAGGAATCCATTAAGGAAAGCCGAATTTTACGTCCATTTTCCATATCTCATAATCGTGGTAGGCAGCTATAGCAAGCATCATGTGAGTAGACTTGATCATAGCTACGGGCGAGAAGGTATCGTGGTAATCGATTCCTTCCTTTTGGGTATATCCCTTTGCCACAAGCCTGGCCTTATAGGCGTCAACCTTGCCATCTCCATCAGTCTTTCTATTGTAGATCCATTTGTTCCCAGTAGGCACTATGTCCTTGGGGCGGTCTACTAGAGTCCAGACCTGATTGACATGCATCGAGTCTATCTCAGCTTCCATAGCTTCACGCCATTTCGCGGAGTCTACATCCACCATCGCTTGGTCATAGGTCGTTGGGTTGGTCTCTTGGCTATCACTTGGAACCTCATGGAGACCCAACTCCTCCAAGTGCACTAGCCCATACCTCTCAGGCAAATGAGACACCCTACTAGTCCTATGAGGTGGTTGTACTTGTGTTTCAGAAGGTTCGGTTCCAGTTTCTTGCACAGGTGTCTCCCGAGGAGTTTCATTGTATTCTTCAAAAAAATACTTCTACCTGCTCCGCCTTCCTGAATGAACTCATCTTCCAGGAAGTGTGCTTGTAAAGCAACAACGATCTTTCGATCTTCGGGCATGTAGAATAGATAACCTATCGTTCCAGACGGGAATCCAATGAAACGTCCCTTCGCGGACCTAGCTTCCAACTTTTCCACCTTAGTCTTCTTGACATAGGCGGGACATCCCCAAATCCTAATGTGATTAAGAATTGGTTTCCTGCCCTTCCACATATCATATGGAGTTTTAGGAATAGATTTGGAGGACATCTGTTTAAGATGTAAGTGACAGTCAAGAGTGCATACCCCCACAGGTAAATTGGTAAGTCAACATAGCCCAGCATGGAATGGACCATGTTCAACAAGGTCCGGTTCCTTCTTTCTGACACACCATTTAACTGAGGAGTATCTAAAGGTATTAGTTGTGATACTATTCCATGTTCCTTTAGGAACTCGTCAAACTCTATACTCATATACTCACCACCTCAGTCCGACCGAAATGCTTTGATATGATTACCAGTTTGTTTCTCGACTGGGCCTTGAATTCCTAGAATTTCTCATAGGCCTCGGATTTATGTTTCATTAAGTATACATAACCATACCTAGTATGATCATCTATAAACGTAATGAAATATTGGTGTTCATCACGTGCAACTTCCAGAGCACCACATACGTCGGTATGGATTAATCTCAGTTTATCAGCGGCTCTTTTAAAAGTCCCTGTGAAGGGGGACTTAGTCATTTTGCCTTTAAGGCAAGATTCACAAGTAGGAAAGGGATTCGATCCAAATGGACCTATAAGTCCATCTTTTTCCATTTTGTAAACCTTGGTCTGACCAACATGACCAAGTCGAAGATGCCATTTCAAAACTTGATTGGTTTCATCCCTACCACGTTTCTATGTCATAGTATTAACAACGACTTTGTTACTGAGGTTTAGATGATACAGTCCATTCAACAAGGTAGCAGTACCTACTATTTTATTTCTAAAATAAATTTTGCAGGAACCATCACCAATGAAAAATAAAAAGCCTTTTCGGTCCATGACCGGAATGGATACAATGTTTTTATGCCCCTTGGGCAAAACAAGTACATCTTCTAAAGTCAGAACAAAACCGGATTCTAAACCCAAAAGAAGTGATCCTATGTCAGTTTCCTCGACACTATGCCCACTTCCGGCAGTGATCATTACTTCTCCAGATCCAAGCTCTCTACTTTGTTACAGATCGTGATTCATGGTACGAGTATGAGAACTAGCACCAGAATCCAGTATCCAAGAAGTAGAAAATACAGTAGCAGAACAATTTGTTTCCAAAACTAAAAGTACTGTAACTAAAGTAACATGAAGAATGGGACAGTCTCTAGCCCAATAGCCCAGCTCACCGCACTTGAGACAAACATCCTTATTCTTCTTGTTCTTCGGAACCATCGGGGCATTGCCCTAACCTTGAAGTCCTTGACTTGTGGTCCCGTCTACTTCTTGGTCTTTTTCTTCTTATTCTTGGACCTCCAAGATCCAGAATAAATCACAAGGGCAGACTCCTTCATCCGCGGAGTCTTCATCTGATACTGAGCGGTCAGTAATTTGTTCATTAGCCATGCTAAGTTACACACAATCTCATTGCAGTTGAAGTTCATAACAAACTGTGAGAAGAAATCAGGGAGAGACTGTAGAATGAGGTCTGTTTGAAGAGAAGTATCAATTTTAAAATCATGAGCCTCCAATCTCTCGATCATAGATATCATTTTGAGGACATGGTCCCCAACCTTCTCACCTTCCTTCATCCTAGCACCGAACAATTGCTTGGATATCTCATATCTAGCCGTTCGACTATGCTCACCATAAAGCTCGGTTAAGTGAGATAGAATCTTCCTAACAGAAGTCATTTTCTCATGAGCTCTCTGAAGCTCATTAGACATGGAAGCCATCATATATGCATGAACTTTCACGTCATCCTTAACCCACTTTTCTTGATTTTCAATCTCTTCCTGATTGGCTCTTGTCCGCACTGGAGGTACCGGAATGTCCGTCTCCAAGACGTATCCCAGTGCCTCTATACTGAGGAAAATCATCAGATTGCGGAGCCAATCCACGAAGTTAGGTCCGATCAAGGAGTTCTTTTCGAGTAGAAATGCGAGTAGATTCATTGTCATATTGAGAGTTATGTCTGCATTAACTATGATAGATTAATTAGTGACTCGTTTAATTATATTCTGAGTATAGAATTAAGGTCCTTTCTATTCTTGTTACCGAGCTCCCACTATTTTTATCGGAATAACACATTCCCATGTGAAATCCGTAAGTATCATTCGCTCTACTTCATAGTGGTGATCGAGTTCCTTATAAATCTTAATACAGGGCAACCAAACAGGTTTCTAGTCTATTATTTTTCATAAAGTGGTGTCCAACACCAACCCATATAATGGATGATTCGATCTTCTTTTTCCCCTTGTTCACTCCCCTCAACCTATACGGTTTCTATAGTTCATGAACAAGTTAAGTTTATACCATCAACTCAAATTAGTTTCACAATTGAATCTTATCCGGCATCCTATCAGGTTTCTAGGGATAAAATTTGCTCCAACCGAAGGCACCCAATGCGCTCCCAGTAATTTATCCGTCCTCCCCGAACGACTACCCCGATAACTCGGAAGCATAGCACATCCAGTTTGGGTTTCAATTTCCCGAAAGCTCGATGGAGGGAAGGAAAACCTTGAAACCTTATAAACTTAATAATTTATTGTGGGAGAATTATCGCGATTAACGTTACACTTTGCACATTAATTCATTTAAGCGCGTTTGTGCATTCATACAATATGAACAACCATTCACAACCTACTTGCTACCAACATATAGTTGATGGACCGTTCCTAGAATAAAAAACTCCGTAATCTAATTACATGTCTTCGTCTTGAATCTTCGTCTTCTTGAAACGGATCTTCCTCCGGTCTTCGTCATTACATATAAATTTTACATTGAAAAATTGCATCCTATATACAAATAATTCTAGTAAAATAATTAGGCTCGAAATGGCCTTTACAACCCAATCGAATAAAACTAAACGATTCAAAACTAAGTCCATGAACTACATCTCCATTCAAAAGCATTCATCCAGTAAATACTAAATAAATAGATTACACATTTAATATATTGATCCAACCAATATAAATAAATAACCATCTATTAGAATTAATCCAATTAATTCAAAAGCATGGTAGTTTTAATTCGTTCGTATAAACCCGACGATAAATATTTCACAATAATAAATTTTCTCGAAATAAAAACACCAAGTATTTTATTTAATCAAATTAAATCCAATTTAATTGCCGGAAATTATTATAATGAAACATAAACACAAAACGGAGTTGAAATAAAATCGCCCGGGCCTAGCCTGTGGTCCGGCATCACAGCCGGTCCTTTGCCGAGGGCTGATTCGCGAAGGCAGAAGCAAGCTTCCGGCAATGTCCAAAGACTTGGGCAAATTTCTGGCAACCCCTACAGCGATTTTCCGACTCCTTTTCGTCCCGATTTCAAAAATTATATTTTTCTAATTTTAATATTACCCATATAATTCAGTTTTAATAAATAAAATCGATTTATATAGTAACATAAAAACATGGAAAAATTAAATTTTCGACGAACAATTAAAACAACGAATTAAACGGTCATGATTCCAAATCACTAATGATTTAATCAAGCATTCCAAATGCTATATATCCTATATACGATCGCAAAACCTTGCTCCGATACCACCGTTGGGATTCAGTGCTTAAAACGAAGGCCCAGCGGAAGCGATAAAATGAAAATTAATTCGATCTGAATCCCTATGAGGATCGATCAAGCTAGTATCTACGAATATATAAATGATAATAAGAGTAGGATTCGAAATCATACCCTTGAAGTCCATTGATTAAATGATTGTCTCGTCCACGAATCCGATCCGCCAAGCTCTTGAAATTACGAGCACCGAAAGCACCGTGCCTCTACTTGCCACGCGCCGGAAAAACGATCGGAACGACTTTCACTTCATTGTTCTCCAAGGACACGGCTAGAACAAAGTGGTAGGAGCTATCAAATATAATGTAAAACACTCTAAGTGCATAGATATATTTTCTCTCTATTTTTCTCCAAGAAAAACTCAAGAAGGAATGAAGAAGATGAAGACTATGGAGAAAACTATTTTTCTCTCTCTATTTTGCTATGGATCGGCCGTGAGTTGCTGTAACGCCCCCAATATGAACTGGGTCGCCACAGTGCCGTAGATCCCATGAGGGACCCACAAGGCAAGTTTTTGAAAATATTTTCTAAAATATTTTATTTAACAGTGGTAATATACGGAAGTAATTAAGAAAGTCTTCGTACAACCCAAAGCACCAAAAGCAAATAGTGTCCGTACATACGGTTATTACACAACGTGGAATGTTCAAATTATTTAAGAAATTAAGCCTTCTTCCAACACACTCATGCTCGGCCGTAACCTTCGGGGTGTCCTGCACAAATTCAACAAATTTACTGCACGACATGTCGTGCCGAACCTAGGTCAGAAACAATCCAAACCAAACTCAAAGGTAAAATCTAATAATTTCAAGGAATAAAGTTGTCACCGAATGTTCCATGTTATTCCTCTTATCAGCACATAAACTCCCAAGGTCGCAACCAAGGGTCACGAAAGTATCTACACAGGACTACTCCGGACGTGGGTACCATTCAGGTTTTATCCCGCAACACGGTCCAACAAGAAAACTCCCAAGGCCGCGGCCAAGGGTCACGGTAGTATCTACTCGGGAATACTCCGGACAAGATAACCGTAAGAGCACCATTCCACAATAGTAACATTTACTATGTCTAAAATTATAAGACGTAAAGTCTGAGCAAGATTCACTTGCCTCAAATCCTACGCGAGTTATTTCTTGACAAGGCAACGGCTTGAACGATCGCACTTGGAAATCCGACCTATTACATGTTTGTCGATTAACATATTATGATAATAATAATGATCAACGATGTTCCTCCCCCTCCCGCCTGTTAGAACCCTATCCTAGTTGCTTATGATGTCGGAATCGAATTTCTCCATTTTTATCCATAATGCGTGCCATTAATTTCTTTAGGTTCGGCAACATTCTTTATAAGTTATCCTTACGCTAAACAATAGTGTTCTAACACAACATTCCTAGTTAATGATAACCAACAATCATCAAGATTTCATCGTTGTCTTAATACGCAAGTCTAGAACAATTAATCCATCATCTTAACATGTTTCGGTATCTATTTGGCTAGAAATTGTTGGTAACTTCATCAAGGATTCATTAACGGTTTTATTCAACATGATAATACGGTTATACATGAAATCCTTCAAGATGATTCCGAGAAGTTGGTGATTAGCAATATGATTATGAGTTCTACCATTATTCATTCCAATTTCAAGCTTTGATGGATATCGATTAACAATTGCGATAGCTATATACCGGTTCGATTATTACGGAGGGTTCTAAGCTACCCAAGGCATCCGAGGTTTACTAAAACTTACTAAACATTACTGAAATGAGTTCAAGGTTGGATAAACTTACCTTTACTGACAAAAGATGATGAAGAACGACGGTGGACGAAGGAGAACGAGAGGATAACACCTTCAAGACCTTCCCCGAAGCTTGATTATCGTACTCTAATAGGATAGCACTTGAATTGGGAGGTTAGAATTGGTTCAACGATGGTGGAGAGTAGTGTACAAGGAAGAGGAATGATTTTTGGGACGGAAGAAATGAAAGGCAAAGTGTTCTTTTATAAACTCAGATTGCCCTTACGTACGTTATGCCTTACGGTTTACATACGTAAGAGGCTTTACGTACGTTATGGCAAAATACTTAACGTACGTAAGGAACTCGCTGGAACGATTCACTCACATCGTTACGTACGTAACGAAATCGGGTTAACGTACGTAACACCTCGTTGACTTGCCTGTCGCAATCACGCCGAAAGTTGGTCGGCACACGTACTACCGGACGAAGATTCCTGTCCGAAGACCGAAGACCGATGTTACATACGTAAGGGCCGATATTTAACGTACGTAATGGCTCAGATATAGCGTGCGTAATGAGTCGGAGTATAACGTACGTAAAGGACAGTTTTGTTTGCCAATTTATCATCACATTAATTTCTTATGACACGACTCCCTCTCCATGTCGTCTGGAAATCTCTCGGGGAACAAGACGTTGGCCACCGTCATATTCGCACCGATAATTACCTAACGACATCGAGGTATGTCACTGAAAGTTCGTCAATCATCATACCATCACAATACACTAATAATAGATGCGATACCGTACAACCATATTATACAAAATATGTTTTATTGCAATGGAGTACATTTATTTATCAAACAAGAGAAATAGACGTGAGCGCCCAAAGTGAAAAAGCATGTAATACTGGTGGTATTACATACCACCCCCCTTAAAAATAGTTTCGTCCCGAAACTAAGAAAATAACTCGGGATGATTCTCTCTCATGCTTGCCTCGGTCTCCCAAGTCGCTTCTTCCGTACCGTGGTGCGACCACTGAACTTTAACAAGGGGTATGTTCTTGTTCCTTAGTGTCTTTACGCGTCGATCCAAAATCGCTGTTGGAACTTCCCTAAAGGTAGCATCATTGGAAATCTCTACTTCCTCGAAGTTGATCTTGTGGCTAGGATCGTACACGTACTTCCTCAGCTGGGAGACGTGGAAGACATTATGCACTCCGTCTAACGATGGTGGTAATGCTAGCCGATAAGCGAGTCTACCGACTCGGTCCAGTATTTCGAACGGGCCAATAAATCTCGGGCTTAGCTTGCCCTTCTGGCCGAAGCGTCGAATGCCCCGCATTGGCGATACTTTAACCCAAACATGATCTCCAACCATAAATTCCAACGGTCACTGCCGGTCCATAGCGTAAGACTTTTGGCGACTCTGCGCTGCCAACATGTGTTTTCGAACAATGGATATCTTCTTAATAGATTCCTGGATTAGATCCAACTCAGTGGCGATGACTTCGGATGCATCGTCCCAACATAGGGGAGACTTGCACTTTCTACCATACAAGGCCTCAAAGGGAGCCATGCCTATGCTTGCATGCCAGCTGTTGTTGTATGAAAATTCCGCTAAGCAGAGGTGTTTAGCCCAGTCCTTGCCCCAATCGAGTACACATGCTCTCAACATATCTTCCAGGGTCTGTATGGTGCGTTCTGTTTGTCCATCCGTTTGAGGATGATAGGCGATCTTGAAATGCGGTGAGTACCCATGGCACAGTGGATGACCTTCGAAGCGGGACACATATCTAGTGTCTCTATCCGAAATAATCCCCGAGGGAATGCCATGTAACCTCACGATTTCCCGAACAAAGATGGTAGCCAGCTGTTCTGTTCCGATGGCCTCCTGAATTGGACTTTGTCAGTCGGTCTACAATAACCCATATCGTGTCCTTTCCCCCCGCCGTCACTGGTAACTTGGTGACAAAGTCCATTGATATGCTCTCCCATTTCCATTCCGGAATGGGTAAGGGCTGCATGATTCCGGCCGGTCTACGGTGTTCAATCTTCACCTGTTGACATATCATACATCGAGCGACAAACCTTGCTACCTCTTGCTTCATATTCTTCCACCAGAAACTCTTTCGCAGGTCCTTGTACATTTTGTTCGCCCCGGGATGTATCGAATAGGGAGTAGAATGAGCTTCCTTGAGTATAGTTTGCTTAAGCTCGTCTTTAGGTGGAATGCAAATCCTGTTCTTGAATCTAACTAAGCCCCCTTGGATATTGTAGTCTGAAATAACTCCCCCTTCGGCCTTTGCGCCGATCGCACGAAGTTCTGGATCCTCCATCTGTGCTAGGCGTATCTCGTCCAGCAGGGACGAGCGAATATCAATCGAGCACAACTGTCCCTGGCGGTGTTGTATCCACACTTCAATTTCATTTTTCCGGAGATCTTGCGCTCCAAACTCGGCATCTTACAAACCAGATAGTGTCACCTCCTGCGCAGTTTTCCGACTCAGTGCGTCTGCTACGACGTTGGCCTTTCCAGGGTGATATAGAATCTTCACATCGTAATCCTTGATTAACTCCAGCCAACGCCTCTGTCTCATATTTAACTCTTTTTGCGTGAAAATGTACTTTAAACTCTTGTGGTCCGTAAAGATCTTACAGGTAACCCCATATAGGTAATGTCTCCAAATCTTAAGAGCGTGGACCACTGCAGCTAGTTCCAAGTCATGTGTCGGGTAGTTCACCTCATAAGGTTTAAGTTGACGAGAGGCGTAAGCGATAACCCTATCATTTTGCATGAACACACATCCCAGCCCGTGCTTAGACGCATCGGTGCATATTACGAATCCCTCCGTACCCTGCGGTAGTACCAACACTGGGGCAGTAGTAAGCTTCCTTTTTAGCCTGTCGAAACTCTCCTGACAATCTGTTGTCCAGACAAACTTGGTGTTCTTCCTAAGCAGATTAGTTAATGGCTGAGCGACACAGGAGAAGGCCTCGACGAACCGTCGATAATATCCCGCCAACCCCAGGAAACTTCTCACCTCTTTGACATTTCTAGGTGGTTCCCAATTCATAACTGTCTCGATCTCCTGGGGGTCTACTTTAACGCCTCCTGCTGAAATCACATGCCCCAAAAAGGTTACCTCTGGCATCCAGAACTCGCATCTAGAAAGTTTATCATGCAGTTGATGTTGCCTTAAAACGCTCAACACCCGCCTCAAGTGTTCCTCATGCTCCCATCGGCTTCGGGAATAAATTAAAATATCGTCAATGAAAACCACCACACACTTATCGAGAAACTCTGTCAGAACCCTGTTCATCAATTCCATAAAAACAGCTGGAGCATTAGTCAGGCCAAACGACACCACCATGTACTCATAGTGCCCATATCTCGATCGAAATGCGGTCTTAGGAATATCCTCCTCTCGAATTCTCAATTGGTGATATCCCGAACGTAAGTCAATCTTTGAAAACACAGTCGCCCCTTGCAGTTGGTCCAGTAAATCATCAATCCTTGGAAGTGGGTAACGGTTCTTAATAGTGACCTTATTAAGTTCCCTGTAATCGATACACAGGCGCAGAGAGCGGTCCTTTTTCTTCACAAAAAGAACTGGCGCACCCCATGGCGAAGTACTTGGACGAATGAGCCCCTTCCTTAGCAATTCTTCGAGTTGTGACTTTAGTTCCTTCATTTCGGCTGGTGCCATCCTGTATGGTGCCTTGGAGATAGGCGTCGTTCCTGGCTCAAGTTCGATTCAGAGATCGACCTCCCTATGTGGTGGCAATCCAGGTAGTTCGTCGGGGAATATGTCCGGAAATTCGCTCACTACAGGAATATTAGCAACCGACAATTGTGATGTGCCCTCCTGAAGAATATAGCACCAGTAATACGCTCCTCGATCATCACGAGGTGCTACTGCTGAAAGGAGACTGAGGGACCCTTTTGTGCTGAAGTGCTCTCGGCCTCTAATTGTGTGAGTGGCACCGTCATGGGTCGTAATTGAAACGGTCAGGTGATAGGTATCCAATACCGTCTTGTGCATCGTCATCCAGTCCATTCCTAAAATCACATCTTCGTTTTGGAGTGGAAAGGCCATGAGATTGGCTGTCCAGCCCAGATTATTGATACGAATCGGACAGTTTCGAACTTCCAAATTACCCTCCACCCTGCTGCCCTCGGGTAGCTGAACAGTAAAAGACTCACAGGGTACACAAGGGAGATGCAAACGGTTAACACATTCTACAGATATAAACGAGTGGGTTGCTCCAGTATCAAACAGTACATGAACAGGCTGAGATTTAATAAGGAGTGTACCTGAGACAGCAGGAGTGGTCTGGTCGTCAGTAGCCCTTAGTTCGAACACGCGGGACGGCAGTGTCCCCAAGGAGGGTGCAGTACCTCCCCCGCGACCACGTCCTCTTCCGGCACCGTGTAGAGGAGACTGGTGAGGTGGAGATCGGTAGTCGGACATGGCAGACGCTCTGGATGTCTGTACCGAGCCTTGTTGACTCTGAGGAGCTAGGATTGGTGTAGGTTTGATCAGAGAACAGTAGCGAGACATGTGCCCACCCCTTCCGCATGAAAAGCACTTTGTCGATGCTTTACGACGCTGACTCATGGTATGCCCTGCTATGCCACAATTGAAACAGCTACGGCGAGAAGGCCCGTCAGATGTTCCTTTCTGTTGGGACGAAGCTGCTGATTTGGAGGGGAACCCAATTCCCAAATTCACTCTGCTGGTGCTCCCGTACTGACTTGCGGTCTTCTGCTTCTTTTGGTTGTGCCCGGCATCCGAACTGACAACCGTACCGGCGTATGCTGTGACTACGTCCTCATATGCCCTCAACGTGGTGCAATGAAACCCCGCCGCGTAGCGTTGAACATCCTCCGGTAACCGTTGAGCAAGGTGACAAATTTGCTGGTCTTCGGATGGAACCATCTGTGCGACATAGCTTAGCTCGGTCCTGTATGCCCGAATGATTTCTTGTACTGGCAAATTATGAGGGCCTGCGCTGAAGAAACTCCGCGCTCGTGCAGTTTGAACTGATCGGGGACAGTACTCGTCTCTCAATAGTTTGGAAAACTTGGGCCATCCGACTATTCTGTCCTCTGGCTTATAGGTCCTCCACCATCGGGCTGCGGTGTCACGGAGCTGGTTGATCCCGAGTGGCACTTTTCGGTTTCCTGGGCAGCCGATCACCTCGAAGGCAGTCACCATTTCCGAGATCCAATCGTCCACGTGCTTATCCCCGGACCCGTCGAATAATGGCGGTCTGGCCTTCAACATTTCTCCCAGCCAACGGTCCTTTCCGGTGTTCTCTTCTATGTTAATGACTGGTACTTGTTCTGCCAAAGTTGACTGAGCGATTCCGTGGCAATGGCTGGCGAGAGTCTGAACGAAGGCTGGATCAAATCCCCCGTTGTTCTGGTTTTCCGCTTCCTGTTCGTTCTGATTGACAGGTGGTGGTTGATTTCCGGCCGGATTAGTTTCTCCGGTGTTTCTGTCTTCCTGATGGTTCATAGCGGAACCTTGTGCGTCATTTACGTTTCTTCTAGCTCCTCGACGTGCCATTGATGATGTTCGTTCAATCTAACAGGTTAGTTTAATGCAAACATTCTCTGAGTTCTTACTGAATCCAAGCATCATACTTGATCCTTAAGAATTTACATGTATTTTACCTCAACATCCCTCGAGGAGTTACGGTCGTCAGAAGTGTTGGATTTTGAAGGCAAAACGTTTTCAAAATATTTTTGGTAAAACTTTCCACGTGAGTGTTTAGGCTCTGATACCATTTTCTGTAACGCCCCCAAAATGAACCGGGTCGCCACAGTGCCGTAGATCCCATGAGGGACCCACAAGGCAAGTTTTTGAAAATATTTTCTAAAATATTTTATTTAACAGTGGTAATATACGGAAGTAATTAAGAAAGTCTTCGTACAACCCAAAGCACCAAAAGCAAATAGTGTCCGTACATACGGTTATTACACAACGTGGAATGTTCAAATTATTTAAGAAATTAACAGGCCTTCTTCCAACACAGCTCATGCCTGGCCGTAACCTTCGGGGGTGTCCTGCACAAATTCAACAAATTTACCTGGCACGACATGTCGTACCAGTAACCTAGGTCAGAAACAATCCAAACCAAACTCAAAGGTAAAATCTAATAATTTCAAGGAATAAAGTTGTCACCGAATGTTCCATGTTATTCCTCTTATCAGCACATAAACTCCCAAGGTCGCAACCAAGGGTCACGGAAGTATCTAGACAGGACTACTCCGGACGTGGGTACCATTCAGGTTTTATACCGCAACACGGTCCAACAAGAAAACTCCCAAGGCCGCGGCCAAGGGTCACGGTAGTATCTACTCGGGAATACTCCGGACAAGATAATCGTAAGAGCACCATTCCACAATAGTAACATTTACTATGTCTAAAATTATAAGACGTAAAGTCTGAGCAAGATTCACTTGCCTCAAATCCGACGTGAGTTATTTCTTGACAAGGCAACGGCTTGAACGATCGCACTTGGAAATCCGACCTATTACATGTTTGTCGATTAACATCTTATGATAATAATAATTATCAACGACGTTCCTCCCCCTCCCGCCTGTTAGAACCCTATCCTAGTTGCTTATGATGTCGGAATCGAATTTCTCCATTTTTATCCATAATGCGTGCCATTAATTTCTTTAGGTTCGGCAACATTCTTTATAAGTTATCCTTCCGCTAAACAATAGTGTTCTAACACAACATTCCTAGTTAATGATAACCAACAATCATCAAGATTTCATCGTTGTCTTAATACGCAAATCTAGAACGATTAATCCATCATCTTAACATGTTTAGGTATCTATTTGGCTAGAAATTGTTGGTAACTTCATCAAGGATTCATTAACGGTTTTATTCAACTTGATAATACGGTTATACATGAAATCCTTCAAGATGATTCCGAGAAGTTGGTGATTAGCAATATGATTATGAGTTCTACCATTATTCATCCCAATTTCAAGCTTTGATGGATATCGATTAACAATTGCGATAGCTATATACCGGTTCGATTATTACGGAGGGTTCTAAGCTACCCAAGGCATCCGAGGTTTACTAAAACTTACTAAACATTACTGAAATGAGTTCAAGGTTGGATAAACTTACCTTTAATGACAAAAGATGATGAATAACGACGGTGGACGAAGGAGAACGAGAGGATAACACCTTCAAGACCTTCCCCGAAGCTTGATTATCGTACTCTAATAGGATAGCACTTGAATTGGGAGGTTAGAATTGGTTCAATGATGGTGGAGAGTAGTGTACAAGGAAGAGGAATGATTTTTGGGACGGAAGAAATGAAAGGCAAAGTGTTCTTTTATAAACTCAGATTGCCCTTACGTACGTTATGCCTTACGGTTTACGTATGTAAGAGGCTTTACGTACGTTATGGCAAAATACTTAACATACGTAAGGAACTCGCTGGAACGATTCACTCACATCGTTACGTACGTAACGGAAGCGGGTTAACGTACGTAACACCTCGTTGACTTGCCTGTCGCAATCACGCCGAAAGTTGGTCGGCACGCGTACTACCGGACGAAGATTCCTGTCCGAAGACCGAAGACCGATGTTACGTACGTAAGGGCCGATATTTAACGTATGTAATGGCTCAGATATAGCGTGCGTAATGAGTCGGAGTATAACATACGTAAAGGACAGTTTTGTTTGCCAATTTATCATCACATTAATTTCTTATGACACGACTCCCTCTCCATGTCGTCTGGAAATCTCTCGGGGAACAAGACGTTGGCCACCGTCATATTCGCACCAATAATTACCTAACGACATCGAGGTATGTCATTGAAAGTTCGTCAATCATCATACCATCACAATACACGAATAATAGATGCGATACCGTACAACCATATTATACAAAATATGTTTTATTGCAATGGAGTACATTTATTTATCAAACAGGAGAAATAGACGTGAGCGCCCAAAGTGAAAAAGCATGTAATACTGGTGGTATTACAGTTGCTTCACCTTCTTATTGAGAAGTCTTCTTCTCTTCCTATATTCCCTCACCCACCAAGACAAAGTCACCAATCATCCCATGAAATGAGATCTTTGTCCCCTCATTGTCTCAAGTCTTCCACAATACAAGGAAGACCAAGACTAAAGAAAGAGGGAGAAAAGGGAGGGCGGCCTACAAGCAAAAACGGACGAGTTCGGTCCGTTTCAAACTCCCGTGAGTCCAAACGGATAAACTCTATTCTGTTTTGATGTATTTCATATCAATTAATTAATCCAATTAATTAATTATATCAAATACAAAATCATATAATTAATTTCTCCAAGAAATAATTATATTCATGAATTAAATTAATCAACTAGCAATTTATTTAATTTCACTAGGCCGTAAATTAATTTATCCAATAAATTAATTTAGATATCCAATGTCCGAAAATAAATTAGACATCCAATGTCCAATAAATTAGATATCTAATATCTAATATTATCAAAGAGAGATTAAGCTCAATTTATTCCATCGTCAATCCTAATGCGCGACTCGGTAGGTCCATCTCAGTCAGCAATGGGAGGAACCAAAGAGTAGTAGCACCACCTAGCTAGCCTGGCGGCCTACACTGTACCCCAACTGAGAACGAATGATTGTGATCATTCAAGAACCATTTAGTCGTGAATACCAGTATACGTATAAACCCTTCTTTCTAATGTCCCGATCAAGTTATAGGGTGATGGTCAGTCAAACCCTATCTGTACTTGACGATATGCACGCGTTAATGTAAATCGAGATCATCGAGCTCTTGTGTATCCAATACAACTCGCTCCAATGATTTGGTCAAAGACTTATGATCTCATCTGCCAATAACCGCATAGGACATATAACCCGTTCACTAACAGGAGAAAGAATTCTATCTTGGTATTTAGTATGACCTGCTAATTGCCCGTCAAGATGCACGTCGAGGTTGACCCCCGCCTCCCAGTTTATAGGGTTGAACTACTCTAATGAAAATCATAATGTCACAAGCACTTCCCTACTAAATCCTCAAGTAGAAGGTTCACGAATACCTATCACAACCTTTCGAGTCCGTCATTGACTGTCCCAGAGTGAAATCCGTGTGGCGAATCGAGGGTGAGTCAGTTCGATTATACTAATCTAATTAGCTTACCTATAACGTGTGCTCCCACTAACCATTAGTGTTCGACAGGCACTATCCATGTCAAAGAACACGTCATACAAGTCTTCACATAAACTTAACGCCCAGTCAAGTTTCATCGACTTGCGAACGATTAAGTATTTGATCTATAAACCTTTACAGTGCCGACCCCCTTATCCAATAAGGAGTGGAACGTTTTGTTCTTAAATACACGGACTAGTTTCTATATGTATATTTACGAGTTAGGAATGCCAGTAACTACCACTAAATAAAGAAACACCCATTGCCTTATATTAATAATTTACATAATAACAAGTACAATACCCTCACTCAACATCCTCTGAGTGGCAATCGAGGGCATACTCCTAACACATGAATGTCCGAGATGTGGATGTCGTGAATCAGTCCCTGGGCCAAAAGAATATTATCCATAATAACCCGCCCTTGAACGAATTAACTCTGGTTCAGAGAGATGACAAGGGGGAGGATAGAAGCGAGCCGAGCATTAAGGGTTTTCGTGATAATATTATTAGTCACATTACACAGACTAATAGGCCGATAATCTGACCAACTGCTCAGAACAGGCTTCTTCGGATCAAGACGACCGTGGTCGCCATGAAGGACGAAGGCATGGGATGACCATCCAAGAACTCGAGTACAGACCCATCCACATCGGAAGATACAATATCCCAACAATGCTGAAAAAACAAAGATGAAAACCCGTCGGGCCTAGAAGTGTTGTGAGGAACAATATCAAAAACCACAGCATGAATCTCCTAAGGAGATGGGGGGACACATAAACTATCAGAATTAAAAGGAGGAGGGATAGAAGGGAAACAAGTGTCATCCGAGGGGGTGAGAACATCACCATCGGATGTAAGCAGAGTCCTGAAGTAATTCACAACGGATGAATGGATGTCCGACTCAACAGCAATAGTCATACCATCATCCTCGATACTATGAATATATGACTGGCAACACGTCTGCTTCGCAAAACCCTAAAAGAAATGGGTATTGCGCTCGCCCTCGGCAACCCAATGAACTGCAGTCTTATTTTTCCAGAAATCTTCCTCCATGGAGAGACGAAGTTGGTACTCAGCGCGAAAATGGTGCATAACAGTTCTATTTTTCGGACTAGGGTCCGAATCATATTGCCGCTCAGCCTCGTCAGCAGCCCTCAGGGCCTCATCCAACTTCGCATGAAGATTTCTAAAAACAGACCAGTTCCACTGTTTCAGTCTGTGCTTGACCCTGAGTCGTTTGGCCTGTAAATTACACATGTTAACTAAACCAGTTGGTGAAAGCCAAACCTCACTAACAGTGTCCAGAAATATGTGATGACGAGTCCACATATTCTGGAAATGGAATGACGACTTGTGACGAGTCGAGGAAAATTAACACAGGATAAGAAGGGGCGTATGATCCGAACGAAGATGAGGCAGTGAGTAACAGTAGAAACTGCAAACACGTTCGACCATGCTTCATTAAATAAAGCACGGTCTAGCCTTTCCCACAAACCAGTACGTCCCCAAGTGAAAATATCGCCCTCACAGCCCGCGTCAATCAACTTACAGTCAGCAATAGCCTGTTCGAAGTCAAGGATCTCGGGCGTGCGGTCAGTGAAACTACCCTCGCGTTCATGCGAATGCAGGAAGATGTTGAAGTCACCACTAACTAACCATGGCAACCACTCCGCTTCCAAAGCAATCTCACGGAGGGTGTCCCAAAGGGCGTAACAGCCAGCACGAGCGGTACTGGCATAGACAAAAGTGATAAAAATAGACTAGGGAAGAAGGGGAGAAGAAATAGCAAGATGAAGAACTTCATCAGTATCCAACAAAACCTGGCGCTGAAAACCATAAGAGGAGAATCAAAGTCCCAACGCAAAACCTAAGGAATGAGTATAAAAATCAAAGTTCGCATTGGAACCCATGGATTCCAAAATTCCAATAAAAGAGAATATATGAGAGCGGTGGAGATGTCGAATACGCTTCTGTGGTCCGGTGTTAGCCAGACCACGAGCGTTCCATGTCAGAAAGGCGATCGACATAACTAACCAACCAACTCAAATGAAGACCCAAGACGCTGACGGGAGCGCCTTTGTCTCTGGTGTGTGCCCTGACGAGTGGATGTGTCCCCTTTCAAGGGCGATGCAGATCGCCCCTTGATAGGGGGAAAGGATCCACGGGAAGCTGCCCTTCCTCGTGAGGAATTCGAGAAGTCAGAGGGAGCTTTACCACTGATGACGACAACAGCCGTCTCTTAATAGGCGGCTTTGGTGCCTTAACGAGGTGCACCATTGCCGACGAAGAGAGGCTGGACTCAGAAATCTCAAGCTGTGTGCGGATTAGAGCGGACTCAGTTTGAGAAGGAGAGGGAAGAGAGGGAAGAGAAGAAAAGGGGGGGGCTCATAGAACACCATGGCCAAAGTATCAGGTTCCACGATGATCGGCTCATCGAGGCGACCCTCACTGGCATGACATGGGGGGGAAGACTCATGGAGTCTAGACGGAAAAGAAAGAGTGGACGACTCCGTGTCATCATCAATGCCAAGCTCCTTATCAGTATTGTGGTTACTAGCATCGCTACCCAAAACACTTTCCTTATCACCTACACAAATAACATCATCAGTACCTACTAAATCTTCATCCTCTATAGAAGAGGAGGCCAAAGAAGCGAAATATGAATGTTGACCAGTGGCAACCATACCTTTGGGGGAAAATCCCATCTCTTTGGGCCCTTTTTTGGTCACTACTTGCCAAATGGCAGTCTCCTTGCATTTTTAGAGGCTTAGGTCGAAAAAGTATTAGCCTTAGGGGCTTTAGGAGGGGCCGGCTGCGCCTTCTGCTGCTTAGGAAGAGCAGCAGAAGGCTTCTTACGCTGGGGCGGTAGGGGCCGCTCTTTGTTGCCAGCAATGTAGCAACTAGAGGGCTCGTGCCCCACATGTGAGCAGAGAGAGCAATGCAAAGGAGCTCTCTCGTAAATTACGCGTTGCGTTAGAATATGGTCATCAAATGCGATCTCAATCTCTGGCAATCTGGGCGCAAGGAGATCAATCTCGATGCACACACGAGCGACAGAGAGTCGTGAGTGTGTAGCCGTTGGCGCATCCACTAAAATGGGATTGCCAATAGCCTTGGCAATCGTTTACAGAGCATGTGGATGGAATAAATGAATTGGGAGGCCCGAGAGCCTAATCCACACCAGGCAAATCGAAGTCTCTATCTTAACGGAAAATCTAGGGGTCCACATAAAAACATGAGAGGGGCAACCAGAAAAGTTCCAACTAGAGCCTACCCACACTCGTCTATAATCTTCCTCATTTTCAAACTTAATCGCAATATGACAATAATTAATCCAACTCCATGTGCATTTACTCCTCAGATTCATATTAGTCAATCTGGAGGACACATCGCGAGGGGTGGGAATAGCATGTGAAAATTTTAAAATCAAAGTGCGTTCCCACAACGCAGCCAAAGCATTCACATCAGAGGTAGAAAAAGATACACGCATCTTCTCATTCACGGAGGATAAAGTACCAAAAGGACATACCTTAGCGCCGTCAAAATTAAAGGATTTGCTTGATGGACCAGTCATCTGGGTCAAACTGGGACGAATTATAACACCAGGCGGATTGCTGGCCATCTGGGCATAAGAGACCATTGGACGGGTCGGGATGGCTGGGTCAGTGGCCGGGATGCTCTTGCCGGGTGGAATGCTCCTGCTGGAAATTGGTTGGTCGGTTGCGGAAGGCATCGTTCCTTGGCCGCGATCTGGTGTTGTGTTATTTGGGTTCGTATCCACATTTGGGTTGGGATGTTGGGGGTTGGGCATCAGGCTTATGGGTATAGTAGGCTGGGCAGAGAGGGGAGCAGGATGGGTTCCAGGGGATAAAGCGGACTGGGCAGTGAGGAGCGGCGGATGAAGACCAATATTTAAAGGCTGTGGAATGTTACCAGGGGTGGGCCGATTGTGGGAAATTGAAGGAATTAGGCCAGGTATTATGGCGGTTAGGTTATTAGATGGCAATGAAATGGGCGATTTTGGTTGGTTAATAGGGTGGGCCGAATTATAAGGAATGGTCTTGTCGG
The DNA here is from genome assembly GCA_033398695.1 of Orobanche coerulescens. NCBI lineage: Eukaryota > Viridiplantae > Streptophyta > Magnoliopsida > Lamiales > Orobanchaceae > Orobanche > Orobanche coerulescens. The sequence goes on from CM065802.1 coordinate 120,519,981, forward strand.
GATTGGGCTGATGGATAATAAAGGTGGGCTTTTTAAGACTGGGCAGAGGTTTAAGATATGGGTTAGGTATATCGGTTGGGCTTAGATACTGGTTTAAAAAAGATGGGCTGGAGGTTGAATCATTAGGGCCATAGGAAGGGCCAGCCTGATGATGAATGTGATGGGTATAAATAGTTGGGCCAAGTGTCACGGGAAAACTTCAGTCTGTCGAGTTATGTCGTGCGCCCCTTAGCAACTCAGTCCTTCGGCCACTAAGGCAGACTTTCCCAACCCTTGCCGGTTAAGTGCAGAAGATTAAAGTATTTTAGAGAGAGAAATTTAGAGAGAGAAACTGCTCTTTAGAAAGGAACTTTTATTGCTCAACTTCGGATGATGTACAAATGAGGGGCTTGGAGCTCCTTTTATAGGTCTCCATCTACATCTTCTAGAATGTACAAGAATCTACAAGTATCTAGAACATACAAGAGATTACAAGTCAATCTACATCCTTCTAATCCTTTCTATGATCATGCCGGAGGGCTTCCGGAATGTTACAACATCTATCAAGTAAATACTAGAATTCTGGAGAAGAGTCTCGACCCTTCTAGAAGCTTCCATAGCCAAAGTGTGACAATTCTCCCCCACCTGAGTCTTGACGTCCCCGTCAAGGTTTTGCCTTGTATGCTTCAATTTTGGTTTTGAATTGCCACAAGACTTGCTCCTTTTCCCACGAAGCTTCGGTGTCTGGTAAACCTCTCCAGCGTACTAAGTACTCCGTCCAACGGGGTGTTCCCCGTTTTCCAACTTGTCGATCCACCAAGATTTCTTCAATCTCCTTCTCAAAGGACACCGTGTGAGCAGACGGGGCTCGATCTGACTTATTTCGGGTTGGGTCTTCCTCATCCTTGTAATATGGTTTCAAAAGACTCACATGGAAGACCGGGTGAATTTTGAAGTCATTCGGAAGATTGAGCCGATAGGACCGCGTTCCGACCTTCTTCACTATCTCAAAGGGTCCTTCATACCGCCGTGTCAAGCCTTTGTGCACTTGACGGATCGCCTTGACATTTCTTCCGATCATTCGGACCAACACTTGGTCCCCTACTTGAAATTCCCTCGGACGGTGCTTGTCGTCCGCCCACTTTTTCATTCGTTTGGCAGCCTTAGTCAGATACACCCTTGCTATGTCATGTTCTTCGTTCCAGCCTTTAGCAAGTTTGTACGCTGCCGGACTCGTGCCTTCATATTTCCGAACTAGTTCCTGGGGTGTCGTCGGTTGTTGCCCCATCACTAGCTCAAACGGACTTCGTTGTGTGGACTCGTTACGCTGCAAGTTGTAAGAGAATTGTGCAATATCAAGTAAACGAGCCCAGTCGGACTGGTTGGCACTTACAAAGTGTCGGAGATAAATCTCCAGCAAATGATTTACACGTTCAGTTTGGCCATCCGTTTGGGGGTGAAAGCTCGTCGAGAAGTGGAGGTTTGACCCCATCAACTTGAACAGCTCCCTCCAAAACTTTCCCGTGAATTGCGGGTCTCGGTCGCTTATGATACTCCGAGGAACTCCCCAGTACTTTACCACATGTTTCAAGAATAGTCGGGCAGCTTCCTCGGCCTTACAATCCTTTGTTGCCGGTATGAATGTCCCATACTTGGAGAACCGATCAACTATCACCATTATCGACCCGCATCCTTCCGACCTCGGTAGTGCCGATATAAAGTCCATCGTAAGACTGTCCCACGGATGTTCGGCAATAGGCAATGGCTCTAGCAGTCCTGCCGGTTTACTTTTTTCCACCTTGTCTTGTTGGCAGACCAAGCAGGTTTTTACGTAGGCGTTCACGTCATCCTGCAAGTTAGGCCAGTAAAATGACTGCTCAACAAGCGCTTTAGTACGAAGAGTACCTAGGTGTCCCGCCCATTTCAAGTCATGGCACTCCTTCAGTACTTCCCTTGTAAGGTTGTCCCACCGGGGTACATACAACCTATCTCCAACAGTAAAAAGTAGGCCATTCTCTTGCCAGAACTTCCTTGTTTTGCCCTCCTTTGCCAGTTCCACCAGGTTCTTGGCCAAGGGGTCTTGGGCAATGCCGTCTCTTATCCGGTCGGCAAGGTCGCACTGCACTTGGGTGATAGATGCCGGTGAGGCCTTCCGACTTAGAGCATCTGCAACAACGTTCGTTTTTCCTGGCTTATATTCCATAGAATAATCAAATTCAACCAAGAAGTCTTGCCACCGGGCTTTCTTCGGGGTGATCTTCTTTTGATTTTGGAAATAGCTAGTCGCCACATTGTCCGTCTTGATCACGAAATGATTCCCGAGCAAGTAGTATCTCCACGTACGAAGAGAATGGATTATAGCCGTCATTTCTTTGTCATGGACCGGGTACCGTCGTTCCATCTCGTTTAGCTTCCGGGACTCGTATGCAACAGGATGCCCATCCTGCATTAGGACTCCTCCAATGGCATAGTCGGAGGCATCCGAGTGTAACTCAAAAGGCTTTGTATAGTCCGGAAGTTTCAGCACCGGGTCATTCATGACCGCCACCTTGAGATCCTCGAAGGATGCTTGGCACTCATCCGTCCAATCCCACGCAACCTTCTTCTTGAGTAAGTTAGTTAATGGCGTTGCCCTCGCCAAATATCCGTCAATGAATCGCCGGTAGTAGTTCACCAAACCTAAGAACGACCGAAGCTCGGAGACGTTCTGAGGAGGCTCCCACTCGGCAATAGCCTGCACTTTCTTTGTGTCCATTAAGATCATTCCTTCTTTCACCTAGTGCCCCAAGAACATTACCTCCGTTTGGGCAAACGAGCATTTTTTCAGTTTTACGTATAATTCGTTTTCCCTCAGGACTCGGAACACTTTCCGTAGATGTTCGGCGTGTTCATTCAAGGACTCGCTGTATATTACTATGTCATCTAGGTACACAACAACAAACTTGTCCAAGAATGGGTGAAATATCTTATTCATTAGAGTGCAGAAAGTTGCAGGAGCATTAGTCAAGCCAAAGGGCATAACCAAAAACTCAATGAACCATACCTCGTCACGCAGGTTGTCTTCGGTTCGTCTCCTTCCGCGATACGGACTTGCCAATACCCCGACCGCAGGTCTAGTTTTAAGAACCACTTTGCCTTCCCCAAGCGATCGAATAGGTCGGCCACCAAAGGTATTGGGTATTTGTTTTTAATAGTAACCTTGTTAAGCGCCCGGTAGTCATTGCACATCCGCAATCTACCGTCTTGTTTCTTCTGGAATAACACCGGGGTGCCATAAGGAGCTTTGGAAGGACGAATATAGGCAGCATCAAGTAAATCCTTCAACTGCCTTCGAAGTTCTTCCAACTCGGGCGGAGCCATCCGGTACGGCCCCATTGCAGGAGGTTTCGCCCCCTGTTCCAGCTCAATCTCGTGATCTACCTCCCGCCTCAGTGGTAACTTTTTGGGCAACTCGGGAGGCATCACATCCTTAAATTCGGCCAGCACTTCACCGATTTTTGCCGAGACTTCCTTCCCGACGATTGGGTCCTCCGTCTTTAGGGCAGCAAGATATGTCTCTTGCCCCTTCTTATACCCTTTTGAGACCTGCATGTCCGACAACATACGGGACTCGATCTTTCCACGAAGTAATGGAATATTGAATGTTACCTTGTTCGGCGTTATGCTCAGAATTTGGGCATCTTGGATGGTTACCGTCTTCATCCTTTCCAGGAATTCCATGCCTAGCACCATCCGATAATCATCCATTCGGACCACTGTCAAGTCAATTTTGCCTTGCCAATCCGCCAGTTGGACCGGGACTTGCTTAGCCACGCCAATTATGGGTCTTGATGGTGTGTTCACTTTTTTCATCCATCCCATTTCCTTAGTAACTCTTACACCTAGACGAACCGCCTCATCCTCGGCTAAGAAGTTGTGAGTGGCTCCCGTGTCTACTAAGGCCTTTGTGATTCCCTTATTGATCTTTGCCTCAACATACATGAGGCCATTCCTGACCTTTTCCGCCTTGGGTACCATCACGGTTTCTTCCTTCGCCTTCATTGCATTGAGGAGTTGCATCGACCCCATCTGCATTTCTTCGGCCCGTTCCTCCTGTTGGCTTATTATGGCATTTAGTGCTTTCTTCTTCGGGCACTCCTGGACGAAGTGTGGACCCCTGCATAAGAAGCACTCTCTCTTCTTGACTTCATGAGTCTTTTCTTTCCCTTTGAAGGTTGGCTTGTATCCCGTCTTGTGAGGCCTGTCTCCCCCACCTTTTTCCTTGCCTCCCTTCTTGTCCTTTCGCTGCGCAAAGTCCTTTCGGAATTCCATAATTTCCTCGGCCGCAGCAATTGCTTCCGACAGATCTTGGACCTTCTGCCTTCTCAGCTCAAGGGCTGCCCACGACTGCAACCCGTCCAAGAAATAGAACAATCGGTCCTTGTCCGACATTTCGGGAAGTTCCAACATGAGTGAGGAGAACTCATTTACATAATCCTTCACACTCCCCGATTGCTTCAGGCCACGCAGCTTCTTCATGGCCAGGCTCTCGGCATTCTCCGGATAGAACTGCTTCTTCAAGTCCGCCTTGAATTCTTCCCAAGTGTCTATCCTGCATGTCCCTCGTGCAATGTCTTGATGGCGCCGTCTTTACCATAAGGCAGCGTCATCACTAAGGTACAAGATCGCCGACTTGATCTTGTCCTCTTCATCCCTTATACGTACTGCATCCATATAGGTTTCGAGAGACCAAAAGAAATTATCAAGTTCTTTGGCATTACGCTTACCTGAGTACTTTGGAGGTTCTGGTGCCCGAATGCGCGGCGCTTCCCTTGCCATGGTGCCACCTGCCACGGCTGCCTTGCACAATGCACAATCCTCCTCGGTCTTATCCATCCGTGCGGTCAGTTCTTCCCGCAATTTGGCTACCTCGCCAAGAAGTGTGGACTTCAACTCGTTAAGAGCAAGCAACACTTTGTCCTCAATATTGCTGGCATTTTCTTCAAGGACATCCATCCGTTCGATGGTTTCACCAACAGCCACCTCGATCTTGGTCATCCTCACTTCCATCGAGGATGCAAAATCTCGGGACTTGTCCCTACCACCTTTCTTGGTCTTGCGAGCATCATCGCCAGCATTGTTCCCTTCGACCATGCTGTTGTTTCCGCTCATTCTCTCACTTTACCAACAAACCGGGCTCCGATACCACGTGTCACGGGCAAACTTCAGTCCGTCGAGTTATGTCGTGCGCCCCTTAGCAACTCAGTACTTCGTCCACTAAGGCAGGCTTTCCCAACCCTTGCCGGTTAAGTGCGGAAGATTAAAGTATTTTAGAGAGAGAAAGTTAGAGAGAGAAACTGCTATTTAGAAAGGAACTTTTATTGCTCAACTTCGGATGATGTACAAATGAGGGGCTTGGAGCTCCTTTTATAGGTCTCCATCTACATCTTCTAGAATGTACAAGAATCTACAAGTATCTAGAACATACAAGAGATTACAAGTCAATCTACATCCTTCTAATCCTTTCTATGATCATTCCGGAGGGCTTCCGGAATGTTACAACATCTATCAAGTAAATACTAGAATTCTGGAGAAGAGTCTCGACCCTTCTAGAAGCTTCCATAGCCAAAGTGTGACACAAGGGTTGGAAGTGGGCTAGAGGTAATAACTTTATGGCTAGGTTGCAATTATAAATTGGGCCAAATAGTGGCAGGCCCATTATGATTAATAATAAGGGGAGCAGGCCTAACCTCAATAACATTGGACCAGGCTTCTTCATTATGCTCGTTGATTAGGTCCAAAAGATCACAGCCGTTTGATGGTGGCTTCCCTAAGATGGATGGCTCTCCTCCGTCCATTTTTTTGTTTAAGTTCCTTATGTTTTCCGCCGTTGGGGCTACAAACGACGGAAGGTACCCTGCAACTAGGGTTTTCGGGGACTGCATCGGAGAAGATGACTTGGCGACGACGGACCCCGGAAGAGTTGTCAGAATAACATTTTTGGCAGGACTAAATGTAGGATAACCTTTGCTATATGGATTCATTTCGGAAGATGTAGCAGACGGAGCAAGAAGCACAAGAGATGGCGATTTCGTTTTTTATGGTGCTGGCAAAGGAGCTGGAGTGCCACGGTTGATATCGTGGATGGCAGGAATCACAGTAGGTGACTTCTCAGGCATCTGCGATGCCTGACTTTTCCTTGTCATGGGCGAAGCACTTCTTAGTCGCCGGTCGGGAGATGGTCGGCGGCGTACATGAAGTTGTGGGGCTGCTTTGTGCGATGCACGTGATGTATCTATGACCAGATGAAGTTTTCGACGTCATGGGATGTTTGTAATGTGTAGGCGACGAAATGCGATTTACACCTTGAGTGTGTGAAAATTGCAAGTGTCGTCGGGGCTAATTCCGATGTCTGATCTGGCTGGGGCTTGTTGGCGAAGGGTCGTGGGATAATGGAGAGTTGGCTGGAAGTGGTGGTGGCTAGAGGGGAGGGCCGGATGGGGGTGCGGTTGAAGAGAGAGGTGGCGGCGGATGTGTGAGGAGCTTGGGGTCCGGTCAAAAGCATATATGTCCTTTATAGCCAAAAAAATAGAGGGTGATGATGACATCGACTATTGTTATTAATGCATCACATACATTTGAAAATATGATGAATGAATTTAAAACCATTGAAAAAGCACATGAGATGCTCAAATAAGAAAATATACACCTCGCCATTTCAAACCTAGAGCTGAAAGACGAAAATGACTTGCTCAAAAACAACTATGAAAACATATCTTTGGATTGCGAAAATAGCAAAGTCACTCATGAAAAACTCATGGAAAGCAATCATCAACTTGCAAAAGAACTAAATGAGGTAAAATCTCATAGTGAGTGCAAGAGAAATGATTATGCTTTACTCGAAGCTAAAGTACAATCTCTCGAGAAATGAGAAGGAGAACTCGAGACCATCCTGAAATATTAAAGTAGGATGGAAGAAATTCTAAGCACTAGGCAGCATGCCCTCGATAAACGTGGCTTAGGTTATGACTCATTCTCCAATAAGGGAAAGACTAGTACGGTGTTCGTTAGGGGAGTGGAATCCATTCCTGAATCCAAAGAGGCCCTAAGTCCCATAAAGGTTACAGTTGCCCCTCCTCGTATAGCAAAGGCTGTGATTCCGCCCCCCAAGTTCCTAACATAAGCTACTGAAACCTCAGCCTCCCAGACCTGTGAGATGTAATCAACGGTATGCTCCCCGAGCATACCAACAGTGCCAGCAGCCATCCAGTAAGAAGGTTATATATAAGTATTAGAGGCACGAACTGCAGTACTACCAACAGTACAATATGCCTAGATACTGGATACAGGAGCCCGGTTATCCATCCAGGGAATAGGCTCCTGCGCATTACCACCGACAGATCTGGGAATCCAACTGGAAACCTAGAAGGCAAGCTGTAAGACCAAAGAAAATGGTTCCCCCTCATAAATACGTGCAAATATGTGCCTGTCCCATGTAAATATTCAAAGTTACAGCTACATCATATTCAAAGTTACAGCAAATATGTGCCTGTCCCACGTAAATATCGCAAAACTGGACCAAAAGCAACCTACAGCAAACCAATTATTGTCAGGCAAATTTGGGTACCAAAAGCCGCTAACATCCATGGACCCAATCAAAAGGGACCTAAATGTACCTAATTTCTTTGATTATATGACAGCAAAGAAAAGGACATTTGGTACTTCGATAGAAGGATGTACTCGGCACATGACAGTAAGCTGTTAGATTATGTAGAACGTCATGGTCCAAAGGTACGATTCGGTAATAAATCCAAAGGAAGAACAAGAGGGAATGGAACCCTGCTTGTAGGAAAGTTTAAAGTCCCCAACGTAGCCTATGTTGAAGGCTTACAGTATAATCTACTTAGTATTAGCAGTTCTGTGACAAACGGTTCTCGGTCAAATTTTATATAGATCATTATAGGGTGAAGGACATCAAGACCAAGCAAGTCATCCTCACAGGAATCCGATCAGGTAATATGTACCTTGCTGACTGGAAGCCAACAAGCTCCATTATTCCATGTTTTGTTGCCAAAGGTAATGCAGATCAAAGCTGGCTATGACACAAAAGGATGTCGCACATCAACTTCAAGACTATCAACAAGCTCGCTCGACAATGACTGGTAAGAGGCTTGCGCGACGTGTCATTTCATAAAAAAAGCATTTGTGAACCCACTCAGAAAGGCAAGCCAGTAAAGACCATCCTGAAAAGCATGTCTTATCTGTCCACCCACAGGGTACTGGATTTGCTACACATGGACCTCTACGGACCTATAGACCCTGTAAGTTTGGGAGGTAAGAAATAATGTCTTGTTATTCTTAACGACTTTTCTAGTTATGATTGTACCATCTTTCTTAACAAGAAGAAGGATACCATCAAAAAGTTTCCAGAGCACCTGAAGAAGCTACCGAATGAGAAAGGGTTGAGTATTGTGTCCATTCGTTCCGACATAGGCACAAAATTCACAAATTGCTTCATAGAGCAATATTGTGCAGACAATGGAATACAACACGAATACTCGGCAGTCCAAACAAGACACTTAAGGAAGCAACAAGGACCATGTCAGCCTCAATCAAATTATCGCAGCAGTTCTGGGGAGAAGCAACAAATACAGCATGTTATACACAAATCAGTTGTGTCATCAACAAGCATCAAAACTACATATGAGGTATGGAATAATAAAACTCCAATGGTTGCATACTTTCACATTTTAGGATGCAAGTGTTATGTACTAAATAATGGGAAGGACCAACTCAAGACTTTTGACGAAAAGTTGGAGGAAGGTATTTTCGTAGGATACTCCTCTGTCAGCAAAGCTTTCAGGATATTTAACAAGAGGAAGCTGACAATAGAGGAATATGTCTATGTAGTATTCGATGAACCTCATTGTGACCCTACAGGAGTATAAGACTTAACCCAGAATATACAAACACTCTCTACCGATGATTCCCAAACTCTTATAGAACCTGTTGGGACCTAGAAATCAATCCCGCTGCTGTAAGATTAGAAGCAGTCAAAGCTGAGGCTGTACCAGCTGAAGCTGAGGCTACAACACCACAAGAAATAGCACGATATGCCGAGTTAGAACTTGATAGGAGGTGGCTAAAAAATCACCCCCATGAATTGATAATAGGAGATATCGATGTGGAGTAACCACACGAAGAAAAATACCAAATACACAAGGCACTATAGTTTGTGCACAGGAAGAAACAGAGTCTGAAAAGTCTCAGTTTCCTGTATGGAATTCTCAAGCCAAACTTAGAAGACTAGCTATGTGTATCCTAGCTGTATTATTAGCCCAGTCTGAACCTATTTCGACCAATGAAGTTAAGAATAACTCTCACTGGATCACTTCAATGGAAGATGATCTAAATGATTTCAAAAGAAAAAATATATGGTATCTTGTACCCACACCAAATCATCAAGCTGTAATTAGAACCAAATGGTTATTTATAAACAAAAAGGATGAAAATGGACTTGTCATAAAAAACAAATCCTAAACGTAGACCTCGTCGAGGAAGTCTTTGTTGAGCAACCACCAGGGTTTGTCAACACTGGAGGCGGAGACCTAGTATACATGCTAAAAAAGCATTATATGGACTTAAGCAAGTGCCTAGAGCCTGGTATGGAACCCTATCCCTGTACCTAATCAACAATGGATTTGATTAAGGTGCAGTTGACAAGACTCTCTTTAAAATACAAGAAGGTGACAACCTGGTAATTGTGCAAATTTATGTCGATGATATTATATTTGGTTCAACTAACCTTGATATATGTCAAAGGTTCTCTCATATAATGCAAAGTAAATTTGAAATGACTATGATGGGAGAACTTAGTTATTTTCTAAGATTGCAAGTTAAGTAATTGCCTACAGGTATATTCATAAATCAGGAAAAGTACAGCAAGGAGATACTCAACAAGTTTGGGATGAACAACTCCAAATCCCCATCCACCCCCATGAGCACTTCCACACAGATAAGTGATGACGAAGCTGGAAAGCCGGTTGATTAATGACTCTACAGGAAGCTAATAGGCTCACTCCTGTACCTAACAACTAGTAGGACCGATATCCAGTTTGTTGTAGGAGTGTGTGCTTGGTATCAGGTAGCACCTAAGGAGTCACACTTCACCACAGCCAAACGAATCCTTAAGTACGTGAGAGGAACAATCGACATAGGATTGTGGTATCCTAAGGAAGGAAGATTTGATTTGGTAGGCTACAACGACTCGGATCTTGGAGGCTATAAGTTGGATAGGAAGAGTACAAGTGGCACTTGTCACTTTCTTGTACCTAGACTTGTTTCATGGTTCAGTAAGAAGCAATTGGCCAACTCGCTTTCTATAGCCGAGTCAGAATATTATGCCGCTGGAAGTTGCTGTATGCAGATTCTCTGGATGCAACAGTAGTTACAAAATTATGGAATCAGTGCCAGAGAGACTTCAATCATGTTGAGAATAAAGATGTTCGGATCGAGAAGATTCATACAGACATCCAGTTAGACGACATCTTTACAAAACCTCTCAACATAACCAGATTCTGTATGCTTCGCCAGGAATTGGGAATGCTACAGCCAGACTCCCTGTAAGTTTTTACATTTTACTCATCAATTGAGGGGGAATGATATAACACCCAAGGATACAGTATCCAATTTAATTAACCGTACACTCAGAACTTCAAGTCATATCCTTATACATATGACGTGTGCATTAATTAAGGAGGAATACAGTATGACCAACGAATACAGCATCAATCCAATATTGCTGTAGGAATTGAATCTTGTATGTATCTTTCAAGGGGAAATGTTGTATTTTCGAGGATACAGCACGTAGGCTATAGGATATCCATTAATATTTTAATCGTACCCATATTCATTCATTTACTCGCACCAAACTATTTTAAGTCCACGTGCTCGGTCTGAATTTAAAATGATATATCCATTAATACTTTTAAGACACCTGGACTTTACTGTCTGAAATACCACGATTTCAAAACTCAAACTTCCGTTTCGTGCAATACTGGAAGACGAACTGTATTAAAAGTGGTACCTCCCATTAATTTCAAAACTGAGAGATTAGACGTACAAGTTACATCTAAGTCCATCCTGTACGTTCATTTAAAAGACGGTTCCCATCCCTTAAATATGAACGTTCACTATATAACCTAGTCTTTTACGCACCCTATAAAAGGGAAAGTATGCTGATCTGCATGCTCTTAATGCTTTATACATATTATCGAGCCTACAACCTACATACTTTCTTGCTTTCTGCTCACTATTTTCTCAGTTTATATTTGAAAAATGTCCTCCCAAACTTCATCTTTCTCAACTAAGAAGAAGGACCTTATCATCGATGGAATAATTTTTGCTTGCTCAGTCTTGCTGGAGCATATCACTCTCGAGGATGAATATGATATCGGGATGAACTTTGTGGTATCCCGTGTGAAGCAAAATGGTCTCTGCCGTTGTAATATCCAGAATTTCTACTACTATTGTTTAACGTTATTTTATCCGAGCTATGTTGTACAGTGTGGAATCTGTACAGTATGGATAAAATAAATGAAGGAGTGAGACATCTGTATTGGTATAATTGTCGTACTTGGTCGACAATTGCATTTGAGGAATATAGTGTGTCGTGTATACATATTCGATGTATTGAGACGACGAGCAAGATCAGTGTAAATAGATAAGTGTAGACGCCATAACGTACGTTAAGCATATGAGCTTACGTACATTAATCCCCAACAGTTACGTACGTTAACGTGAGGTCTTTACGTACATTAAAGTATCAGGTGAGATATAGTTGGCTGATCAGAGAGGACCTTGTCAAGCGTATCATACGTTAAGCATAGGAGCTTACATACGCTAAGACACAGATGTAACATACGTTACGTAGAGTGCATAATGTACGTTATGAAGAGAATCGGACAGGATCAGGCTATGGCTGACAGGTGGGTCCCTTGGTCGGCAGCGTTCGGCGCAGAACGTGGGCGGGCGAGTCAATGTCGTGTATTACGTACGTTATGGACTACCCATTACGTATGCTAACTGGATATTTACTGTAGCAATTCAACGTATGTATTACGTACGTTATGGCCTATGCATTACGTAAGTAAACGATCGAACGAAACAAGACAATGAGTTCTGGAATGATGTTACGTACACTATGATGGGTCCGTAGCGTACGCAAGGAGCATTACGTATGTAAATGTGGATTGTTAACGTACGTAATGAGTGCTGCAGATTATAAATTAAGGATCGGTTTCTCATTTCTTCACGAGAACAAAATCTCCTTCCTCCCAAATTCGTCCCTCTGAGTATGGTGTAATACCCGGTTGTAATTCATTCATTATCATTCAGTAATTATCAGTCAGTAATTGTCGCTCAGTAATAATCATTCATCATTCATGATTCATTCATTTGTATTCGTCATTGGCATATTGTAACCGTGTATCAGTTACCGATCATCATTCATATCCATTGGAGGATCGAGACGAGAGTATTATCATAATCATCGTGAATGGTAGTTTTGTGTTGGAAGTATCATCTATCACGTGTTATTGGACTTAATTACATTCTTACAAGTATTGTATGTCGGATCATTCACTGTTTGTAGCGAGTAGACGGAGTTGTCGCGTTTTTGCCACTTCCAGCAACGAGTTACGGCTGTAACTAATCATGCATTACGGCCGTAACATGCATTCGTTGGCTTAAGGGTGTTTTGGCCGAAGGTGAGATACGGTCGTAAGGTAGACAGGCTACGGCCGTAATGTGTGTTCGTGGTTTTCAGGAAATGTCAGACGAAGAGGGCCTACGGCCGTAAGGGTTGCGGCATACGGCCGTAAGATGAGGCAAGAACGGTCGTAAGGCTTGGCCAGTTACGGCCGTACGTTTCGAGCAGGGTGACCGGTCAGTTTCGACGAAGGTGTTATAGGCCTGTAAGTCTTGCCGAGTACATCCGTAATAGTCTAGTTATGCCCGTAAGGCATGTGCGGTACGGCCGTATGTCTATCGGCAGATGTTTGGACGAGGGCGAGTTACGCACGTAAGGAGGGCTTGTTACGACCGTAAGGCCGATGACCTTGGAAGGTTACAGACGTACGATAGGTGAGTTACGGCCGTAACTCGGAGCTGTATTTAATGGATTGAACGGGACTTTGAGCTCATTTTCTCACTTCTTTATCTTGGTTCCGAGAGAGAGAGAGTTGGAGGGAGATATTTTTCATCATCAAACACTTATGTGTTCGGATTTCATCATCTTCATTCATTTGTGAAGCTTGGATAGTCGATATAACACGTGTTCATCGGATCAAAGTATTTGGATCTTCAAAGGTAATATTCTTCAACATCTTGGATTTCGATTTTGCATTGAGATATGATGTTTTGGACATTATGATCATTTTGTATGAAGAGATATACATATGATTAGGAGTTTGTATGAATATTCATTGGATTATTGAAGGAATTATTCAAGAACACTTTGAATATTGAGTTGGATTTGGGGGTTTTCGATTAGTTGTTGTTGAAATCACGATTTGGGATATTCATATTGGATTATTGATTGTATTGAAGATGTTTTGTTGGTTTGTATCACTCCTTGGGGATTTGATATTGGTATAATTAAGGATTGGTTGTAAACAATCGAAGATTGGTTACAACGTGTTTGATATAATGCCCCAATGAACTTGGTTAGTCGTATCGACGTTTTGAGTTAGTTATAATTGTGTTTGATTGGTATGTTGATCGGATTGTTGGTAATTATGTTATTCAAGGTTGTTCGAGCGACCGACACCTCATTTAGGACGTTTGTTTGTGGAAGGACATTCTTCACCGGTTTTGTGTAAGTTAATTCTTACTCGGTTAAAAGGATACTCATTCCTTTCATTGTTGTTCATTCATAATCATAAGTCATTCATAATGTATTAACCTTGTTGAGACTTGTAATTGTCGAATAATCATTTCATTCATGAGGAACGACGGTTCCAAATCATTTCAATGAGCTACCATTCATTTCATTATTATCTCATCTCGGTGAGTCATTCTTGACCCTTGTCGGATTGTTATTCATTATGTTCATTGGTCACTTTTGATCGTGTGACCTTCTGGGTTCATATTACCTGGCCGGGTAGGGATGTGTGGAATTTTTAGTCGGGCTCACGATAGTCATGTGTTGGGTTCACCGACACATTGGACTGTGCACACGGTAATGTACCTCCGTGAGACTAATTAGGTACAAGGGCGGGTGTGTCCGGACATTCTTCTTGTGCACGTGCACATTCCATTACGGGCGTACTATGATGCTCCTCTTCAGCATAAATTCATAACTAAGGATATTTCATGATTTTTATTATTTACCTCTTGAGGATTGTTGTTCTGTGTAACCGACCCCGTTGGCGGACATTGTTTTCAAGTCATGGCAAGGCAAAGGCACGGGAAGATAACGTTGACGGCGAGGAGTCCCAGTGATACTAGTAAGGGGGCCCCAGTCCTTTCAGTCATTCATGTTGTCTTCATTTTATTTCCGCTGCAGATTTTCGTTTGGATACTCATTTTCATTCAGTGTTGTATATTTTAGCTTCATATAAAATATACATGTATTCTGTATTATCTTGGGTGTGTTGTACGTGGAACTCCTCATTGGAGTAATTAATGATATAATGTGGTTCGGTACTACAGTTATATTATTTAAGTCGTTAATTTTCATTCGCCTGGTGGGTCCCAGTTGGGGGGTCTTTGGCACTGTAATAGTCGCCTAGTTTGGGGTGTTACATATGGTAGTGAAGATAAACCTCTTGTATCTTAGATATAAGCTTGGAAACATGAAATTGAGGCTTGGATATGAAGATATGGTTGATCCTTGATGTGTTTGATGGTGTTGTTCATGTTCTTAAGGTATGTTGTTGAACTCTACACCTTGATTTCAGATTCTTGGTATTGTTATCCATATTTGATTTGTATGATGATGATTATAGTGGTGTTGATATGATTAATGATGTTATAAGAAGTGTATATTGAAGAATATGATGATACATGACTTGGATTATGAGTTGGATGATTATCTACATGTTAAAGGATATTGAATTATGTTGTTTTGATGACTATGAACATGATTTCGAATCACTTAGTGTTCTTGAGGAACTCTTGATAAATAGAACATAACAAGTTGGTCGTATGTTGAATTATAGGTATTTTTAGATATGAAGATCGATCATTCGTTAGGTCGTGTTGAATGTAGTGGTAGAATTCGTATGTTCTTGATGAAATACGAATAATGATGAACAATTTGGAATCCGGAAAGATTGTGATTGATCATCGAATATGATTTACTTTACATTCGTATCCGTAATCGTATGGCGGTTGAGAATTCGTAATTGTTTGAGTTGGATTGTTCGTTAGTTGAGATATTATAAAATCGTTGGGTTTGTTGATCGTTTATATTGATTGTTAATAACGATTATCGGATTTCGGTTCATATTATGGATATGAGTTCGTGATGGTTTGAGTTATACTATTTGGTTTTGTATATGATCGAGGAATTGTTGATCCATTGAGTTTGATTGATTGGTTATATCGGGTATTGCTTATTATCGAATGTGTGTTAATTGATTACTTCAATAGGTTGTGATAATTGATCGTTGGTTATAATCGTCTACTAGAAAAGTGTGTTGCGGTCGTGTTCGAGAATGTTTGTGAATTGCTTTGGTCAGGGCCGAGGAGCTCGTAGACGAAGGCAATGGGATTGGTAACAGCTTCATCATCGTCGTGTCGGTATCGAGGCAAGTTATTACATGCACAGTTTATAATATTTAATGAATGGTTTCCGTCTCATCGTCGTGTCGGTATCGAGGCAAGTCATCGGATTTCCATAAGTATACATTGTTGTTATTGATGTGAGCATATTGATGTTGTCATACGAGTATGCATTTGTAGGTCTTGTGTTAGGACCATATCCATATGTGGTATTGATCTGATCTCGGATTAGACTAACGTGATTCGTCGTGGCATTGCGTAACTCGAGGTTTTTTCTGTATTTTCTTCTTGGTTCTCGTCTTTGGATGGACAATCGATTATCGTGTTGATATTTATTGATGTTATCTGATGAATTGAATTGGCCAGAGTTGGTATAATTTCTGTATCGCGAGTTGTGATGATGTTTTGAGAACCTTGGGTATTGTTGAGATACAGTACAGATGTTTAGGTATGAGCTTATTGTGTTGTTAAGAATACAAAATGTGAATTTTGGTAAAGTTACGATGGTAAGATTACATTGGTCGTATTCTTACTTAGTATTTTCATTGGTATGTAATTGTTGACGTGACGTGATTGATATCATTGTTGGGTATTATGGCTAACCCCGTCGTGGGCTTTCTTTTTAGGTTCTTGGGATATTGAGCTTGTAGCGATCGTGAAGAGCCGGAGGATACTGGCAAGGGCATGTATTTGTGAATTGAGTTTCCTGATCAGTTGTTGTATTCCGTTGCTAGAGTATTTTTAACTGTTGTCTTTTCCGCTTCGTTAGTATTTTTAAATGACCTTTCGATATCTGGTAACTTAAGTTACTTTGGAAAATCATTTTCTAAACTATTGAGTTTCAGCTCTTTGGCCTTTTACTTTCAAATAAAAGTTTTTGACGGTATTTTTTAACGGGTTTTATAAGTCTTTGAATATATTTAAATATATTACCGTCATCGCCGCTTAGGCATATTTGAAATGTTTGTAAATCTTTCATTTAGCCTTGTGGATTCCGTATCGGGGCCCACGGCGCTGTAATATTCATGTATCGCTCCGGGGGTGTTACAAAATATGGTATCGAAGCTTAGGTTGAGAAAACCTAGGCAGTTGGGTCGAATCGAGTCGTGTTTTTGTCGCGTCATTTGAATTGTCGAGTGACGAATAGTAGAGCCCTGGGTTTTTGTTGTTCACTCGGGCTTGTGTGTTATGTGGTTTACCAGTATGGTACTGTGGTTGTTTTAAACTTATCCAAATGGTATTAACGTGAACCTTTGGAAAAAGATGTGTTGTATTTTGAGTTGAACCGATTTTGCAAAATGTATGTTTCGAAAATATTTGTATCGAGTATTTTCTAGGGTTGAAACATGTGCCAGTATCACGGGGAATCGTCGGCTTCACGATCTGTAAGTATTAGGATTTTTGGATTGCATTGAGGTTATTTTCAGTTATAAGTTGATGTACTTTGAGATTTGGGGAGAATATTATGTGTTACTGTATGAGGTAGCAGAATATAATAGTTGGGACAAAACCGATGATCTTGAGAAGCTATAATTTTGGAAATCAATATGTCGGTTAAACATGGAAAACGGAGTTATGTATTTAGGAGAATGTTGCGGATGGTTGAAAGGAACATGTAGTCATGCTAGTTTATTTTGAGATACATGGAACTGTTTTTGAACATTTGAAAATGATATTTTTCAAAATAATATATTTTGAATAAACCATTTTGCTCGCTGTCATGAAAATATATTTTCTTAAATTTATTTTTAGAGACAGTATTGTTGTCTTTAAAACCATGTTTCATCATGGCATAGTTGAAGTGTTGCAGAATGGGATAATGATCGATGTTGCGAGTCATATGTGGAAAAGGTGATTTTAACAAAGTCTATACAATATGATTTTGGATTCTATCATGTAATTTTCCGATCGAATGTCAGTGGAATTGGTGATGAATCAAATTGGTATACAGGAATATGGATGTGGTCAATCTTTTTTATAATTACATTTTATTTAATCGCGTATATTCAAAAAGAATTGTCATCGAGTACTTGACATAAGCGAGCCAGTTTAACTTTTCGAAAATTGATTTTGTGGTCTTACAAAATATATGTTTTGAGTTTTGAAATTCTTGACGAAACCTTCGAAAATTGGTTTTTATTGACAAGATTATATGATTTCAAACTAGTTTTCAAAATGTGATTGATATACATACGCATTTAGTGCATAATGCATATCATGGTGAAGTTATGAATGTGACTCACAAACTGGATAATACATCAGTATGGTCCGATGAAAAGAGATTCGAACTTTAATATGGTAGTTTGGTTATCTATGGATGATCGGTTGATTGATCAGATAAGAGAAATATACTGCCTGTTGTAGATTCATGTACAGGATGTGATTTTGGAACGACGAGTTTTGTGAAACCGGGACATATGTGCTATGTGATTCCATTGGTATGGTAGTAAATACGATTTTACCATAATGATTTTTGAATGATTCCTTTGTAAGTGTGGATTTGGGGATGGTGACCCCAGGATGGTTGTTTTGGGTATTGATTGGTCGATCCCACTCCGTGTAGGATGGAGTATGTTCATCAGTTTGCAGCTTATTGTTCATACGCCGAGGAGAATGTTCACCAGTCGGGTGTTTTTCTTTTAGATCAACTGTATTTTATTGGTGTAATGTTTTGAGAACTTTATTCGTCTGTATATCTGTCTCTGTGATTCTGTGTTCATCGTGTTGGAGCTTACCATGTGAGGGTATTCTCAGTTACTGTTGATCGTTCGTTGGTGATATTGGAGTTTATCATGTCAATGGTATTCTCGGCTAATTTGTTGGTTGATCATTGATAATGATCGTATGAGCATTCGAATTTTGTGTCGATGTTTCGGGATTTGTGTCATTGTTTTGGCAGTTGTTTCACAGATGTATCGTGTATTATTTGTTTTATCGGAATTGGGACTTGATTGTGAGATCAGGCAGACAGGATTTGACATGGATAGATTATTTCATCCGAAGATGATATATTTTGTGGAGACTCATGGAATTGTGACAGTAAGTGTATTGAGGCTTTGAAGTGGAGTCACTTTCTAGTATCTCAAGAGATCATCGACTTTACGCATTTGTAAGTATACTGTTTTGGTTATTCGTTAATGATGATGATTGATCGTTGTCGTGATAAGTATAGAAGCCATAACGTACGTTAAGCATATGATCTTACGTACGTTAATCTCCAACAGTTATGTATGTTAACGTGAGGTCTTTACGTACGTTAAAGTATCAGGTGAGATATAGTTGGCTGATCAGAGAGGACCTTGTCAAGCGTAGCGTACGTTAAGCAGATTAGCTTAAGTACGCTAAGACACAGATGTAACGTACGTTACGTAGAGTGCATAATGTACGTTATGAGGAGAATTGGACAGGATTAGTCTATGGCTTACAGGTGGGTCCCTTAGTCGGCAGCTTTCGGCGCAGAACGTGGGCGGGCGAGTCAATATCGTGTATTACTTACGTTTTGGACTACCCATTACATACGCTAAATGGATATTTACTGTAACAATTCAACGTATGTATTACGTAAGTTACGGCCTATGTATTACATACGTAAATGATCGAACGAAATAAGATAATGAGTTCTGGAATGATGTTACGTACGCTATGAAGGACCTGTAACGTACGTAAGGAGCATTACGTACGTTAATGTGGATTGGTAACGTACGTAATGAGCGATGCAGATTATAAATTAAGGATCGGTTTCTCATTTCTTCACAAGAACAAAACCTTTCCTTCCTCCAAAATTCGTCCCTCTGAGTATGGTAGTGAAGATAAACCTCTTCTATCCTGGATATAAGCTTGGAAACATGGATTTGAGGCTTGGATATGAAGATATGGTTGATCCTTGATGTGTTTGATTGTGTTGTTCATGTTCTTGAGGTATGTTATTGAACTCTACACCTTGATTTCGGATTATTGGTATTGTTATCCGTATTTGATTCGTACGATGATGATTATAATGGTGTTGACATGATTCTTAATGTTATAAGAAGTGTATATTGAAGAATATGATACATGACTTGGATTATGAGTTGGATGATTATCTACATGTTAAAGGATATCTAATTATGTTGTTTTGATGACTACGAACATGATTTCGAATCACTTAGTGTTCTCGAGGAACTCTTGATAAATAGAACATAACAAGACAGTCGTATGTCGAATTATCAATATTTTTAGATATGAAGATCAAACATTCGTTCGGTCGTGTTGATTGTAGTGGTAGAATTCGTATGTTCTTGATAAAATACGAATCATGATAAACAATTCGGAATCCGGAAAGATTGTGATTGATCATCGAATATGATTTTCTTTACATTCGTATCCGTAATCGTATTGTGGTTGGGAATTCGTAATTGTTTGAGTTGGATTGTTCGGACTTGTGGTTAATCAAGATATTGTAAAATCATTGGGTTTGTTCATCGTTTATATTGATTGTTAATAACGATTATCGGATTTCAGTTTCGTATTATGGATATGAGTTCGTGATGGTTTGAGTAATACTATTTGGTTTTGTATATGATCGAGGAATTATTGAGCCATCGAGTTTGATTGATTTGTTATATCGGGAATTGATTATTATTGAATGTGTGTTAATTGATTACTTCAATAGGTTGTGGTCATTTATCATTGGTTATAATCGTCGACTAGAAAAGTGTGTTGGGGTCGTGTTCGAGAATGTTCATGAATTGCTTAGGTTAGGGCCGAGGAGCTCGTAGACGAAGGCAATGGGATTGGTAACGGCTTCATCATCATGTCGGTGTCGAGGCAAGTTATTACTTGCACAGTTTATAATATTTAATGAATGGTTTCCGTTTCATTCGTTTATAATTCGTATAGCAATGATTATAATTGTGAACACAGGTGATTTGGGATTGTAAGTTATTTTCGGATTTTGGGAATTTAAATCATAATATATATGCTTTACTTTTGTTATTGGTATACTTGGGTATCGAATATACATTATGATAAAGATGAAGATATGAATTATCTACAGTCCGGGACATTTTGGACCGTCGAGTATTGAGAATAATGGTTGGTGATAGTTTAGACATCGAGATTGCTCTCGAAGGATTCAGTGAAAGTACTCTAATCATTTTTATAATTTTGTGTCGATCATATTGTGATACATTATGTATTGTTGTTGTCATGTATGTGTGTATTGTTGTTAATATGCATTTATGCATTGTTGTCGTATGTCCATCTCGTGTTGGTCCGACGGGATCATCTTGGGTATCTATGCTATGCGCGCTGGATCGATGGACAGGTATTTCCACCTTGCGTTGGTCCGATGGGATCATCATGGGTATCTATAGCTGTGTGCGCTGGATCGTTGGATTACCAGGTGTTGTTGTTGTGCATATGTATATAATGGGTTATCCACATCGTGTTGATCTATCAGGATCATCTTGGGATCTATGCTTTGTGCGCTGGATCATCGGATTTCCATAAGTATACATTGTTGTTATTGATGTGAGCATATTGATGTTGTCATACGAGTATGCATTTGTAGGTCTTGTGTTAGGACCATGTTCGTATGTGGTATTGATCTGATCTCATATTAGACTAACGTGATTAGTCATGGCATTGCGTAACTCGAGGTATGTTCTGTATTTTCTTCTTCGTTCTCGTCTTTGGATGGACAATCGATTATCGTGTTGAAATTTATTGATGTTATCCGATGATTTGAATTGGCCAGAGTTGGTATAATTTCTGTATCGCGAGTTGTGATGATGTTTTGAGAACCTTGGGTATTGTTGAGATACAGTACAGATGTTTAGGTATGAGCTTATTGTGTTGTTAAGGATACAAATTGTGAATTTTGGTAAAGTTACGACGGTAAGATTTCATTGGTCGTATTCTTACTTGGTATTTTCATTGGTATGTAATTATTGACGTGATGTGATTGATATCATTGTTGGGTGGGCTTTCTTTTTAGGTTCTTGGGATATCGAGCTTGTAGCAGTTGTGAAGAGATGAGCTTCCCGGAGGATACTGGCTAGGCCATGTATTTGTGAATTGAGTTTCGTGATCAGTTGTTGTATTCCGCTGCTAGAGTATTTTTAACTGTTGTCTTTTCCGCTGCGTGAGTATTTTTAAATGACCTTTCGATATCTGGTAACTTAAGTTACTTTGGAAAATCGTTTTCTAAACTATTGAGTTTCGGCTGTTTGGCCTTTTACATTTAAATGAAAGTTTTCAATGGTATTGTTTAATGGGTTTTATAAGTCTTTGAATATTTTTAAAGATATTACCGTCATTGCCGCTTAGACGTATTTGAAATGTTTGTAAATCTTTCTTTTAGCCTTGTGGGTTCCGTCTCGGGTCCCACGACGCTGTAATATTCCTGGATGGCTCTGGGGGTGTTACAACCGTCTGGGTAGCTTGCATTCGGAGGGCTATGATGAACTTCTTGTTGAAGAATTCTTTGTTGATGCTGATTTCCACTATGTATCGAACAAAAAGGGTTCTGACATCACTGGCATCGTCAGCACCATTCAAGACATGGAGATAACCATCAACCGCAAACTCTTTGAACGCTTGTATAGACTTCCCTCTAATGGGTTATCATTAGAGGAACTAGAGTCTTTTGTATCTGAGGATCTTCTGAAAGCTTACTAGGGAATATTCACTGGAAACTCCCAACCTTCTCCAGTCCATATGTCTTGTCACGAGAAGAACTTCACCCTACCATATCTCTATCTGCTTGACTTTTGCTGTAGGTTGGTTGAGAACAGAACAAGTGGATTTGAGATGTGCACAATTCTTCGCTTCAGGATGATGGGGCCATTATATCTGTAGAAAAGGTGAACTGGTACCAGATCATCTTGAAGAGGCTTCAGGAGGAAGCATCAAAGCCTGACTCTACCATAAAATCATTTTGCCTGATACAAAATTATATCCTGACAAGTTGTAGCATACAGCAATCAGCCAATGCTAAGAAGATTCTTACCGGGAAGTTCCTTGGTGGATCTAAGCCATTAGTGTTTAACAAGGACTCGTTTCTCTCCAACAGGCCCGATCCCTTCTCCCTCAAAAAATCTAAATATCCTAGCGATGTTACTGACCTACCCTAAAAATCCAAATCGGTTGATAGAAATAAGATAGCTATCAACAAGAAAAGAACTGTTCCCGGTAGCAGCTCACCTTCAGCTGTCGAATAGAAGAAGAAGCAGAAAATTAAAATATGTGCGAAGCCGAAAGCTGTGCCTACAGCAACCCTAGTGGCTACAGCGGCCACTGAGGGAGTCCCGGAAGTTGTGTATGTCGAAACAGAAGTTCCACATGGTGCAACCCCTTTGGAAGGAACTCTGGATGCTCCCACAATAGATCCTGAGCCCACTGAGGCTATGACGGATGACTGGACGTTCTTGAAGAGAGAAGGTTCTGGTAAATCGGCTGCCCCTTTAGATCCGAAAACCGCCACTCCAAATAGGGCACCCACTCCTCCACGAAGTCCCTATCCCAACAGGGCATCCCACCCTGTTAGGGATACCGCTTCTGTTGGGATTCGGTGCCTAAATCGAAGGCCCAACGGAAGCAGTAAAACGAAAATTAATTCGATCTGAATCCCTATGAGGATCGATCGCGCTACGTATATACGAATATTTGACGAAGCACAAGATGATATGAGAAACATACCCTTGTAGTCCATTGATTAAATGGTGTCCTTCTCTTGAGCTATTCCCTAATCTTCAGTTGCTCTCAACGAATCCAATCCGCTCCAAGATGTTGGATGATCCAACGCCGAAAGGACCGCGTCTCTACTTACCATGCGCCGGAGAAACGAACTGAACGACGATCACCCAATCAACCTCTAAGGTTACGGCTAGAATCGGATGATGAAGCTATTAAATGTGAATATTACACTCTAAGTGTATAGATCACACACACTCAATGAATCTGTCAATTTTCTCCAAGAACAATCAAGAGTAAATGAAGAAGGAGAAGATGACTTTGAGAAAAATGGTTCTCTCTCTCTCTCTCTCTCTCTCTCTCTCTCTCTCTCTCGAACCGTATGAATCAATTCTCAAGGAGAGAGATGAAGTCTTCCACCTTTATTCAATTTCAACCCACATGCACAACCCATCTCACATGAGAGATAACCCCACAAGTCATAGTCTTCCATTTAAAAATGGAAACAAAAGACAAAAGGAAGGTTGGTGGAAATGGGGGGGGGGGGCATCGTGAAGAAATCTGACGAGTTTGGTTTGTTCCGGACTCCCGTGAGTCCAAACAGATAAACTCCAATTCCGTTCCGATATATTATATTAATTAATTAATCTAATTAATTAATCATATCAAATACATAATAACATAATTAATTTATCTAATAAATAATTATATTCATTAATTAAATTAATCAACTAGTAATTTATTTAATTCATTAGGCCGTAAATCAATTTATCCAATAAATCAATTTAGACATCCAATGTCCCAATAAATTGGATATCCAATATCTAATATTCATACTGAGAGAATAAGCTCGATTCATTCCGTCGTCAATCCTATTGCGGGACTCAGTAGGTCCGTCTCAGTTAGCAATGGGAGGAACCAAAGAATAGTTGCAGCACCTAGCCAGCCTGGCGGCCTACACTGTACCCCAACTGAGAACGAATGATGGTATCATTCAATAACCATTCTGTCGTGAATACCAGTATACGTATAAACCCTTGTTTCTAATGTCCCAATCAAGTTATAGGGTCACGGTCAGTCAAACCCTATTTGTACTTAAGGCTATGCATGCGTTAATACAAATCGACATCATCGAGCTCTTGTGTATCCAATACAACTAGCTCTAGTGATTTGGCCAAAGACTTATGATCTGATTGTAATACCCGTACTTTTATTGACTGTTTAACTTTGTCGTCCTCCTTATGTTTTCGCTCTGTAAATGCCTGGAGATGTTGTGGATATTGTTTTTGAGTCTCGTATCTCATTTGGTTTTTGATCATGTCGTTTGGACCTTTCGGAAATGTTCTGGACCAGAGATATAACGTACGCTAGGCCTAGGCTAACGCATGCTAATTATGCTCGATTAGCGCACGCTAGCTTTGAGCCGTAGCGCGCGCTAGGAGGATCGGTCAGGTCAGAGCCAGTATTTCGGACTGCTCTCTGGACGGGCGGATTAACGCACGCTAGGGGTTGCTAGCGCGCGCTATTCGTGGTTAGTAGCGCACGCTAACATCCGTCCGTAGCGCACGCTACCGGGCTGGTCAGCAGAGGCAGTGAGGTTGCCAGGTTTTCTGGACTATCAGATAGCGTACGCTAGGCTTCGGCTAGCGCACGCTAAAGCTATTGCATAACGCACGCTAAACAATAGTGGTAGCGCACGCTAAGTTTTGAGCAGGGCAAAGACAGTAAGTTCTGGACTCCAGTACTGGATGCCACATTTTGAGTTAGCGCATGCTAGGGACAGACGATTAGCGCACGCTAACGGAGCCGGCAGAAACCACTGGACTATCCGGTGACTTCACTAGCGCACGCTAATGAAGGATGCGTAGCGTGCGCTAGACTGGGCAGATATATATATGGCAGTTGACTTTATTTTCGTCATTTCTCAACCTCTTCTCTCCTTTTTGACGGGAATCACTCGGGAGAGGCGATCTTAGGCGATTGGAAGCGATCTTCCTTCTAACAACAACATATTTGGTTGGAGAACAAGGATTTCTCAACATCTAATTCCTCCTAACCTCCGAATCAAGGTAAAAATCCTTAGAACCCTACTTTTTGGGAATTTTGGGGTTTTTCGTAGATTCGTCCGAGTTATCCGTTTGGAAGCTTGAGAATCTTGAGATTATGATGTATCTATACCGTATGCATGCTTTTCCTACGATTTTTATGGTTGGATTGTGCCGTTTTCGGACTTGTGGGATTTTGGACGATTTTCCAACCTCTAGTTGATTATCCGTATATCTTTATGAATCGTAGACGGGTTTCGGGGTTTCTTCGTGTAATTTGAATATGGATAATTGATTATCATATTCCTTGCGAATCGTTTAGGTGCCGGAAGCGCGTTCTTGGACCTACCGATCTCATACCCCTTTTTCCGTTCGTTTTTCTCGATGTCTCAAAGGCAAGTATATATTTATGATTGTACGTTCTCGACTTTGAAAGTAAGAAGTATTGATAGTATGATATGAACGAACCGTTTCTACGGCATTCATAGATATATTGATAGCATAATATGAACGAACCATTTCTACGGCATTCATATATGAATTGATGGCATGATATGAACGAACCGTTTCTACGGCATTCAAACATGTATTGACGGATGATATGAACGAACCGTTTTTACGGCATTCACATACGTCTTTATGTGATGATATGAGATTTAGTTATTCCGGAATACTAGTCTTGAATTGATGAATTGACGAATACATTTACCTTATTGTCGAGAAGTATTGTGTTTCATACTTGATATTCTTGCACTAGCTATTCGACGGCTAACCCCTTTATGGGGGAAATACTTTTTATGTATTTCAGGTTCCAGGAGAGCGGACGGGCAGGTATCGGGTCGGCATAAAGATGGTGGGCAAGTGTGATACTGTGTCTTTCCTCCAGCTATGTTTGGAGTTTCCCATTCAGTGTTGTTGTACGGGATTGGCTATTGAATACTCGAGTATTGTTTTTCCTTTTCCTTGATGTTCCGGCCTGTGTTTGCCGAAGTATTGATTCGAGTTGTGATGTTAGTGAATACATTGGTTATGTTTTGAATACCTTTGTATTGTTTTTCATTCCATCGTGTGTAGACCTTATCGGTCAAATTTCATGGTTCCGCGTACGTTTAGCCTTGTGGGTCCCACGGTGGGGCTTACGGCGCTGTAATATCCCTGAATAACTTGGGGGTGTTACAGAATATGGTATCGGAGCTTAGGTCTATGGATACCTAGGCTGTCGGTCTTTTGGGTCGATCGAGTCGTTAATTGTCCGCAGTATCACTACTCTGCCATCATCACGGTCGGCCGTACTTGTAAGACCTCTCACTCTTCTGGTGTTTCCTTATTCGTTTTGCTTCCTTTTATCGGTATTCTTGAGAATCGGACATTTTGATGACGCGTGATTGAATTGTGCTTACGTGACTTGTGTGTTCTTCAGTATGTCAGCAGGTAGGGGCCGTGGCCGTGGCCGTGGACGTGGAAGAGGTCGTGGCGCAGCCGTTTCCATCAGTTCAGTTGCGGGGTCGACCAACCCCAGTTTGTCGAACTCGGTGCATCCCGACACCGAGAGTCAGCACGACCAGTCAGACGGTTAGGGGAACAACACGGATGTTGGAGTGGCGAATGCAATTCAACAATTGGCTACTCAAATGACTATTTTGGCCCAAACTGTTCAGCTGAATAACCCGAACCCAAACACGGATGCCTTGCTTCAGAATGTAATCCGTATGCACCCTCCACAGTTTGGCTGGGAATATTGGCTAGCAGAATTGGAGAAGATTTTCGAGGCAGTTGATTGCCCTGAGGTGAGGAAAGTACCGATTGCTCAGTATTTCCTCACTAAGGAGGCCGCTACTTGGTGGAAGGTCATCAAGCTACAAGATCGTATTGCCCCGTGGGATGAATTTAAGGAGCTCTTGGAGACCGAGTTTTGTCCTTGGCCGGTACGAGAGAGCCGAATCCGAGCCTTCTTCGAGGCTAAACCACAAGATATTCCCGTTTCGCAGGCGATCGTGGAGTACAACCAACAATTGATCCATGTGAAGGACCAAGTGCGTAACGAGCGTGATAAGATCTGTTATTTTGATATGCGGATGAAATTGGACTTACGGCGGTACATGGCCGGATTTGCTTGCACCACACTGAAAGAATACCAGGACAGAGCTTTAGCCCATGATATGTTAAGCCCCGACAACGATACCGGGGAAGAATCGAAGAAGCAGAAAGTAGCGGGGAATTTTTCAAACTCTAAGAGTGGCAACTTTCAGAAGTCACAGACGACTAACCGGTCTACCGGACAGTCGTCACATTCTAATAAAGGAAAGAGGGGTTACCGTCCTACTCTGGGCACCACAAATCGCACGGTGACTTGCTATAATTGTGGCCGTCCAGGCCACGTTAGTTTGGAATGCAACTTTCCACCATTGAAGTGTCACACGTGCGGACAGATGGGACATAGAGCGGCTTATTGTTCCGAGCCGAATCAGACTTTGGACACTCGGGCTTCTGCCCCAGCTGGTCAACCTTAGCGGCATTTCGGCAGGGGCCGGGGACGGGGTCAGAATGCTGGAGGGGGAAACTCTAGCGTCGGTTCGGTGCAACCACGAGTTTATGAGATGCGTCGAGCAGACAAACCCGACGCGGCGGTGGCTTCAGGTACCATTCATATCCTATCTCATCCGGTCCGTGTACTTTTTGATTCGGGTGCTACACATTCTTTTATTTCTTTGGAGTGTGTACGCCGTTTGAATATAACTTGTCTGACTACTTGCGATCCCTTCATCGTGAGACTACCTAGCGGGGATAGAATTGTGGGGAACCGGGAGATTAGAGATTTTCCGGTGATTATATCCGGTATGGATTGGTTATCGAATTTAATTGTAGTTGATATGGAAGGCGAGGACGTGATCCTCGGCGAGTATTGGCTTGATAGTCATCAAGCGATTATGAACTACCGTACTAAGGTTATCACCATGATGACTAAAGACGGATCTGAGTACTCATTTTTGGGGCGTAAGTCGGGACTATCCAAGTTACTTATCAGTGCCATGAAGGCCGTAAAACTTTTGAATAAAGGTTGTGCGGGCTATTGGTGTTATGCCTTGAAAACGGAAGGAAATGAAATCGATTTCTCTTCGATTCCGGTTGTTAGTGAGTACCCCGATGTTTTTCCGGATGACCTCCCGGGATTACCGCCAGATCGAGAGATAGAATTTACCGTGGACTTGGAGCCAGATGCGGCTCCGATTTCTAAAGCACCTTACCGGATGGCACCTTCCGAGATGCAAGAATTGAAGAATCAATTGGGAGAACTTCTGGAAAAAGGGTACATCAGACCGAGCGCTTCGCTTTGGGGGGCGCCTGTTCTTTTTGTGAGGAAGAAGGATGGTTCACTACGTTTGTGCATTGACTACCGTGAGCTGAACAAAGTAACCATCAAGAACAAGTATCCTTTGCCTCATATAGACGATTTATTTGATCAATTGCAAGGGGCTGCAGTTTTCTCGAAAATTGATCTAAGATCCGGGTATTATCAACTCAATGTGAGGGAGTCAGACGTTCCGAAGACGGCATTTCGGACGAGATATGGGCATTATGAATTTGTAGTTATGCCCTTTGGGTCGACTAGTGCACCGGCAATTTTCATGCAGTTAATGAATAAGATATTCATCGAGTACCTCGACAGATGTGTAGTCGTCTTTATTGACGACATCTTGATCTACTCTCGAGATAAGGAGGAACATGCCCGACACCTGCGTTTGATATTAGACATTTTGAGAATCGAGCACCTCTATGCAAAATTCTCGAAATGTGAATTTTGGTAGGAAGAAGTTATGTTTCTCGGCCATGTGATTTCGGCCGAAGGGGTTCGTGTAGACCCGCAGAAGATTGAGGCAGTTCTAGATTGAGCACCGCCTAAGAATGTTAAGGAGGTTCGTAGCTTTTTGGGCCTTGCTGGGTATTACCGTCGGTTTGTCGAGGGGTTCTCGAAACTCGCTCGGCCGCTTACGAAATTGCTCCAGAAGACCGAAAAGTTTATCTGGACGGATGAGAGACAACAGAGCTTCGATGAACTGAAGAGACGATTGACTACAGCGCCGATTTTAACCTTACCGCATGGTAGTGAGGGCTTTGCAGTTTATAGTGACGCTTCGGGTCAAGGCCTGGGCTGTGTGCTTATGCAGCATGATAAGACGATAGCTTTTGCGTCTTGACAATTAAAGCCTTATGAGATGAATTATCCTACTCTCGATTTAGAGTTGGCCGCAATTGTCTTCGCACTCAAGATTTGGCGGCATTATTTGTATGGTTCACCGTGCCGGATTTATACCGATCACAAGAGCCTGAAATATATTTTCAGTCAGAAGGAGCTGAATATGAGACAGAGGCGTTGGTTAGAGTTGATAAAGGATTATGATTTGGAAATTCTTTACCACCCCGGAAAAGCTAATGTCGTTGCGGATGCTTTGAGCCGCAAATCGGCATCTCTTCAAATGCTCGAGGTTCTTACACCTCAGACGAAAATTCGTCAGGACTTAATTGAGCAAGGGATAGAAGTTTGGCTTCAGCGAGTACAGGGACAGCTGTGTACTCTCGAAATTACTTCGTCTTTAGTTGATGACATCAAATGGAAGCAGTGGAGTGACCCGATGATTTCTCAACTGAAGGAAGATGTAATTAAAGGAAAAGCTCCTGGCTTTATGGTTCACGAGGATAGTATTCTGAGATTTCAGGGCAGGCTTTGTGTTCCGAACGATTTAGAGTTGAGGCAGAAAATTCTCCGAGAAGCGCATGCTACGCCTTACTCAATCCACCCCGGGGCGAGTAAGATGTACAAAGATTTGAAGCGTAATTTTTGGTGGAATAACATGAAGAAGGATGTTACGGAGTTTGTACTACGGTGCTTGACGTGTCAACAAGTCAAGATCGAACATCAATGACCAGCGGGGTAGTTGAAACCGCTTCCCATTCCCGAGTGGAAGTGGGAAGACATTTCTATGGATTTCATCACTGGCATGCCGAGAACTCGGGCCGGAATGAATATGATTTGGGTAATTGTCGATAGGTTGACCAAATCTTCACACTTTTTGGGTATTAAGGATACTTGGGGACCGGATAGACTAGCTCGAACTTTTATTGCTGAGATCGTGAGGCTACACGGTGCCCCCAAAACCATTGTTTCTGATCGAGACGGCCATTTCGTATCGCACTTTTGGCAGGCCGTTCATCAGGCTTTGGGTACTGAGTTGAGATTGAGCACTTCTTTTCATCCTCAGTCGGATGGTCAGACAGAGAGGACGATTCATACGTTGGAAGATATGTTACGGGCTTGTGCCTTAGACTGGAGTAATGATTGGGAGCTTCACTTGCCGTTGATCGAGTTTGCTTACAATAATAGTTGGCATGCGTCGATCCAAATGGCACCCTTCGAGGCACTTTATGGTAGGCGATGTAGGTCGCCAGTATGTTGGGACGAGGCTTCTGAGCTAGTTGGGATGGAGCCGGATATGTTGATGGACACTAAGGAAAAGATTTCTATTATCCGGGACCGATTGCTGGCTGCCCAGAGTCGCCAGAAATCTTATGCTGATACTCGTCGTCGACCCTTGGAGTTCGAAGTAGGGGATCATGTCTTACTCAAGGTGTCGCCGACCTGTGGAGTTTTCCGCTTTGGGAAAAAGGGGAAACTTAGTCCGAGGTATATCAGACCTTTCGAGATTTTGGACAGAGTTGGAGATTTAGCTTATCGCTTGGCGTTGCCTCCAGCTTTGAGTCACGTCCATAGTGTTTTTTATGTGTCTCAGTTGAGAAAGTACGTACCGGATCCGAGCCACATTATCGACTACAGTGAGATTGACGTAGCCGAGGATATTACCTTTCCGGAGAGACCCGTGAAGATCCTTGAGCGTCGCGAGAAACAGCTTCGGCATAAGACCATTACACTCGTTAAAGTGCAATGGTCGAGACATGGAGTCGAGGAGGCAACTTGGGAGACGGAAGAGAAGATGCGGGTGGAATACCCCGAACTATTTATTTCTTAAGTTTCGGGACGAAACTTCTTTTTAGAGGGGGAGAATGTAATACCCGTACTTTTATTGACTGTTTAACTTTGTCGTCCTCCTTATGTTGTCGCTCTGTAAATGCTTGGAGATGTTGTGGATATTGTTTTTGAGTCTCGTATCTCGTTTGGTTTTTGATCATGTCGTTTGGACCTTTTGGAAATGTTCTGGACCAGAGATATAACGTACGCTAGGCCTAGGCTAACGCACGCTAATTCTGCTCGATTAGCGCACGCTAGCTTTGAGCCGTAGCGCGTGCTAGGAGGATCGGTCAGGTCAGAGCCAGTATTTCGGACTGCTCTCTGGACGGGCGGATTAACGCACGCTAGGGGTTGATAGCGCGCGCTATTCGTGGTTAGTAGCGCACGTTAACATCCGTCCATAGCGCACGCTACCGGGATGGTCAGCAGAGGCAGTGAGGTTGCCAGGTTTTCTGGACTATCAGATAGCGTACGCTAGGCTTCGGCTAGCGCACGCTAAAGCTATTGCATAACGCACGCTAAACAATAGCGGTAGCGCACGCTAAGTTTTGAGCAGGGCAAAGACAGTAAGTTTTAGACTCCAGTACTGGATGCCACATTTTGATTTAGCGCACGCTAGGGACAGACGATTAGCGCACGCTAACGGAGCCGGCAGAAACCACTGGACTATCCGGTGACTTCGCTAGCGCACGCTAATGAAGGATGCGTAGCGTGCGCTAGACTGGGCAGATATATATATGGCAGTTGACTTTATTTTCGTCATTTCTGAACCTCTTCTCTCCTTTTCGACGGGAATCACTCGGGAGAGGCGATCTTAGGTGATTGGAAGCGATCTTCCTTCTAACAACAACATATTTGGTTGGAGAACAAGGATTTCTCAACATCTAATTCCTCCTAACGTCCGAATCAAGGTAAAAATCCTTAGAACCCTACTTTTTGGGAATTTTGGGGTTTTTCGTAGATTCATCCGAGTTATCCGTTTGGAAGCTTGAGAACCTTGAGATTATGATGTATCTATACCGTACGCATGCTTTTCCTACGATTTTTATGGTTGGATTGTGCCGTTTTCGGACTTGTGGGATTTTGGACGATTTTCCAACCTCTAGTTGATTATCCGTATATCTTTATGAATCGTAGACGGGTTTCGGGGGTTTCTTCGTGTAATTTGAATATGGATAATTGATTATCATATTCCTTGTGAATCGTTTAGGTGCCGGAAGCGCGTTCTTGGACCTACCGATCTCATACCCCTTTTCCGTTCGTTTTTCTCGATGTCTCAAAGGCAAGTATATATTTATGATTGTACGTTCTCGACTTTGAAAGTAAGAAGTATTGATAGTATGATATGAACGAACCGTTTCTACGGCATTCATAGATATATTGATTGCATAATATGAACGAACCGTTTCTACGGCATTCATATATGAATTGATGGCATGATATGAACGAACCATTTCTACGGCATTCAAACATGTATTGACGGATGATATGAACGAACCGTTTTTACGGCATTCACATACGTCTTGATGTGATGATATGAGATTTAGTTATTCCGGAATACTAGTCTTGAATTGATGAATTGACGAATACATTTACCTTATTGTCGAGAAGTATTGTGTTTCATACTTGATATTTTTGCACTAGCTATTCGACGGCTAACCCCTTTATGGGGGAAATACTTTTTATGTATTTCAGGTTCCAGGAGAGCGGACGGGCAGGTATCGGGTCGGCATAAAGATGGTGGGCAAGTGTGATACTGTGTCTTTCCTCCAGTTATGTTTGGAGTTTCCCATTCAGTGTTGTTGTACGGGATTGGCTATTGAATACTCGAATATTGTTTTTCCTTTTCCTTGATGTTCCGGCCTGTGTTTGCCGAAGTATTGATTCGAGTTGTGATGTTTCTGAATACATTGGTTATGTTTTGAATACCTTTGTATTGTTTTTCATTCCATCGTGTGTAGATCTTATCGGTCAAATTTCATGGTTCCGTGTATGTTTATCCTTGTGGGTCCCACGGTGGGGCTTACGGCACTGTAATATCCCTGAATAACTTGGGGGTGTTACACTGATCTGCCAACAACCGCATAGGACATATAACCATCCGAATTCGGGGTCAAAATGCAAGAAAGCAAAAAGTCTGGACCAAGTCCGAATTTTTCTGGAATTTTCACAAATCTGGAATTCTAGGTTCATCACAAGTCATCTCGTAAAATTTCGTTAAATTCCGAGCTAAACTCATAGCTCTATAAGCCTCGGAACGATTTTCTTAAGCTTTGGGGCGATACTGTAATTTCCGGAAATTTCAGTCCCAAAACTGGAAATTTCTGAATTTTTCCTTAATTCTGGAGTCGAGGAAGTATTTTTGGCTTCCTCATAAATTTTCATAACCATTCGATTTCGTTTCATACTCCAAACGCTTAGGCTTGAGCCTAAGGGTAAAAACGTCCTTTCAACCTATTCCAGGTAAACCTCATTTTCGTTTCATCGAACCTATCCATCTAATATATTTGACCTGAACCCATCATACCATTAATAAACTATTGAGGATATTTTCGAATTTATATACAAGTTCTATTCCATATTACCATGCCACAAATATAATTAACCATATTCCATACTTAATCAAAAGACGCTATTAACCTCACTGGCCGAATGTTTACGTAATACTTGTCAAATGCGTCAAAGAAAATCATTGTAACTGTTTCCACTTTCTCATAATTGATAAAATCATGCATCACTTAAAAATTTTCAAAGAAAAGAGCCACACTCGCACACGATCACCCACTCACGGAGACCTTTTGTCTCACCCCACCGTTTTCCCTTATAAAACTAGAGCATGAGCCACCAGTTGAAGACGAAGAAGTTTTCGAGGAATAGACTGAATAGAAGACTGCCATCAAGACATAGAATTTCTGTCGTTATCCCAACTTGTAATAGTTAATTATGCTTCGTGCTTAACTCGTTTGGTATTTTTCCGCTGCAAACTTATGATCAGTGTAATTTTGATTATGAGCTTTTGTCACAACGAATCTTAGAACATCGGGTTAAGATTGTTGTTTTGAAATATTATCCAATCATTATTTTTCTTTCGTTGACTATTGTTGCACTTTTATTGATTGATCGACCGATACGTCGCTCCCTCATCCTTCCCGATGTTGGGGGCGTGACACGGCTTGTGGGTTCCGGCAATTGTAGGCTATGTCTGGAGGCCGTGGGTTGCGGGTTTTGGTTACTGTGGGTTCCGACGATGGTGGGTTTCGGTGGGTGCGTTGCAGCTGTGTAAGGCGATGGGGGGTGGGGGTGAGGGTGCGGGTGCGGGTCTTGACCGGGAGGAGAGAAAGGACGGATTGAGAGAGAATGAAGATTGAGTGATTGTGAGATGGTTGATGGATTTTATAGGATGGGTTTAGCCGACGACAATCGCCGACTAAGGTTTAGCCGACGGTCTTCAAGTCGTCGGCCAAAGGTTAAATAAAAAACTAACAGCTTAGTAGCAGCGGGGCTCGAACACGGGCTGTTCGTATGTGGTTTGGCTCTCTTCCACTGCCGTATTGGTTATTCCGTTCATTAACAACATTTTATTACATATATATATAAAAATTACTTTTAAGTTTAGCCGATGACCAGCCCATATGTCTTCGGCTTTTCCCCTATTAATTTGGGCACGACCGTGTCCCCAACCATGTCTTCAGCCAGAGGAAATTGACATTTGTGGATGTGTATGACACAGCCATGTGCATTGACACGACCGTGTCAATTATTTTTTAATAAAATTTAGCTGATGACCATTGCTTTGTCATCAACATTAATATTTTTTTTAAATTATCTTTAGCCGACGACCTTTTATTCTATCGTTAGCTGAACCTTTTTTTAAATGAAACTCAGTTATATAAAATTTCTAATTGACATATTACATATTTTTTCATTAAGGCTCATAACGAGAATCATCACTAGAATTGGTCTCAGTTACGGAAATAGTAACTGGCAACACGTGCCTAAACTCTTTTCCATCATCTTCATCTAAATTTTCAAGTAATTCATCTGCATCCACATCAATGAATCCATGTGCATCACCTTGTAGTCGAACCACTCGACCATCAAAAATATTATTCAAAAGAATTATGGAAGATCGTGGAATATTGGTTGCATCTGGCTCTTGATATGCTTCATATTCATCATTATCTCCTACTTCTCCAAGTGTAGCAGCAGGGTATATGTTCCTCGTAGCAACATGGTTGACTATTTTTGATGGCCCTTTCTTGACCAAGCAATCTAGATAATACACTGGTTTTGCGGATGTTGCAAAAATGGATCACTTTCATACCAAGTTGTACAAGTGTCAACAAAAAAAACCCCATAGTCATCTTCTAATTGAATTCCAAGGCTAGTATCAGACCATCTGCACTTGAAAAGGTACACTATCATGCCCTCTCCATAAACTAGTTCTACCACTCCCAAAAGAACACCATAATATCCACCATTAACCATCACCCCCGAATTTTTACATCTTCTTTTTTTGTCTTTTTCCATATATATGAATATCAAACTATTTACTTTACCATTGAATAAACTCTCGGCATAACAGGTTTCATAGGTAGGAGCATGAGTTCATGCGACCAGATATGGTGGTTATCCTCTTATATATGGTTCATCTGGAGAACATTAATCCGACTAAGTATGCACCACATATTATAATATGAAGTCAAATTATCTATTTAACAACTAAACAAGCATACCCATTCTCCAAAGTATTCTACAAAAGTCTCAATGTGGAATTTAATATCACCGTTCACCCCATCACAGTTAAGATGTATGTTTTTCCAGTATTGGACTTCTGGATAATTGAGCAGTATCCACCAATGTGAAATTTTAAGCTCGTACGGATCTAATTCAGCAGACAACCTCGCATAAACTTCAACTTCTTTGGAGATTATTGAAAGATTGAATTGCAGGTTAACTGGCATATGCTGGGTAGGGGACTTTGTCAGGCCCAAATACATAGAAATATAAGATACACATTCCTACGTGAAGTATGCTTCAATGATACATCCTTCAGGTGCAGATTTATTAGTCCCACTTGCTTTATATTCACCTAGTTTTCTGTCATCGTGCATTGCTACTTAGTAGAAAAATAGTAGAAAAAATTATATCATATAATAGAACATTAATGTGAAACTCATATTTAATATACCGTTTTTTCCGAAACATCCATAAAATGTTGCACCATCCGTACACCATATATGTTCCCTGTCAACCCAAACCCGATGACGCATTCAGATTAATTTTCTATAATGGTACCTCGCATAGTCTGCATTCAAGAACATTGGACAACCTCTATATCCACTAATAACAGATCTGGATAACATACCATATGCTGGAAAATGACTAATTGTGCTGGAATAGAACATCTCTTGCGAATCCGCAAGTGGGATGACCTTGATCCCAGAATGACATCAATTCTTCTATCAATGGTCTAAGATATATATCGATACATTTTCCTGGATATCCTTGCCCCCGCAATAATATAGTCAACATAGTATTCCTTCTTCATGCACATCCATGAATTACGACCACCGGCTATATAGTATATGAAAGACTCATGTTACCAAAAGGATTGAACCCGTCAGATGAAAGCCCCAATCTCATATTCTGGACATCAGATAAAAACTCAAGATACTCCCTATCTATATGCTTCCACGCCTCTCCATCCTAAGGGTGTATCATAGTATCGTCATCATATGCAGGAACCTTATTGTGCCAACTCATGGCCTTGGCCGTGTGAGGCGACATAAAAAGCCTTTCTAACCTATCTTTCAGTGGGAAATACCAAAGTAACATAACCGCTTTCTGTTTTCCAGAATGAGTAAGCTTATACCTCTCTGTGTCACATACTGGACATCTCTTGAGATCTTTATTCGGCTGCCCCCAGTATAGAGCACAATCGTATCTACAAACATGTATCTTGATGTAGGAAAGTCCAAGATATTTTAGGATCCGTCTAATTTTCATGTGCATATTAGGAAGATGATGACCTTCTTGTAGCATATTACCATTGAGCTCCAAATAATCATCTATAGCCTTAATGGATAATCTATTTTCCACCTTTAACCTCATTGTTTACATGACACTATCAAGAATAGTCATATTAGGATATAGAGAGGTTTGTTGAAGTTGTATTTGTCAACAACATTAGTGTTAAGAGGCATTGGTCTAGGAGAACGGTGACTTGGCTCAACATCATGGTACTCGTGATCTTCAAGAGGTACACCTGTCTTTAAATAACCAAATGCATCGTCAATCAACCTTTTTGTGGTATTGTTGACGTGTTTCTAATGTACTGTCCATGATCATGCGGAATAAGTGACACTAATTCTTTATCGTGATAAATCCAACATGTATTTTTTTCCCAAAATCTACTTTTTTAGGTGCTCCCATAAAATATCAAATATGAAACGATACATATCACTATGACATCTACATTTATTGTACGAACAATAGTCACTGTACTATTGTTGTCGTGATCCTTCACAAATTGCATGAACATTTTCATTCCAACCATTACTCTAGCATCCCATTTCTGTAATCCATTCCAAATTTATTTATTATCCTGAAAATATGAATACAGTAATTAAATCAATCAACATATTTTCATCTATACATAATTTCTTCACAGTTTCATCACAAATCATCACATTCATGAATTTCATCGAGATTCATCATGTACATACCCACAATATTCAACACATTTCAAAATGTTAAATCAGGATTCGTTATGTTATAACTAATAAGATTAATATACACCTATATATTGCGAAATATAGCTTCACAAGTGCAATCCAGATAGATTTTGAGCTTTTTCCTTATCTTTTTTAATTTTTTCTTACGGAGTTGTGAAAAAATGGCTTCAAAATGATTACAGAAATCGAGTATTTTATATTTTTTTAAGGTTTTGTCGACTATAAAGGAGTTGTTGTCAGCTAAAGTATGAAATATCATCGTTTAAAGTTAAGTGGAAGTCGTTGGCTTAACTTTATACTTTAGCCGACGACAGATACGACTTTAGTAGATGGCACACGGAATGACGATGGGATAGTCGTCGCCCTTTCTTGTGGACTTTAGCCAACGACGGAATAGTTTCGTCGGCTATTCTATCTTGCGTTGTCAGCTAAGTCCTTTTGTGGTAGGGTTAATGTAAAAAGTGTATCATATAATCACGTAATACTCCACAAACAAAACTAAGTTATAAAGTTTACTAGGTTTCCTACCCTCCATCAAACTCATGGAAAATTGAAATATAAACCGAAATACTATTCTTCCGAGTATGTTGGGGTAGTGATTTGGGGAAGGTTAATAAATTCTTAGAGTGAATTAGATGCCTTCGGTTGTGATAAATCAAATCCCAAGAAGCCGCATGGGCTTCCAGGTGAGATTCAATGGTCAAACTGATAGGAGTTGACGATTTAAACTTAGATAGTTCAGCAAACCATATAAACCATATGGGTTGAGGGCAAGTGAGGTAGGGGTAAAAGAAGATCGAATCATCCATTAGATAGGTTGGTGTTAGACACCACTTTATAAGGAACGATAGAATATAAACCGAATGGGTTGCCCTTTATTAAACTTTATAAAGAACTCGATCACCACTAAGAAGTTCACCATGAATTTAGGATTCCACATGGGAGTGTGTAATGCCGAGAAAATAGTGGGAGCTGAGTTAACGAATATAGAAAGTCCTAAAATTGTTTACTCGGATCATAATTAAACTAGAACTAATGAATCTACTATTTTTCATTTGTAGTCAAACAAACAACACACTCTCAAAATTAAAATGAACTCGCTCATAATTTTACTTGAGAAGAACACTCTTATTAGCCCCAACTTTATATACTGGCTCCGCAATCTTAGGATATGCCTAAGTATAGAGTCGATGGGTTACGTCTTGGAGGCGGACATACCACTGGCGTCTGACCAGTGCTAATCAGAAAGAAGTTGATGCCCATGAAAAATATGCTAATGATTATTTCAGGGTCCGTGGTTTCATGATGGCCTCAATGAACAATGAGCTTCAGAGGGCCCACGACAAAATGCCCTCTCAAGGGCGATCGTGGCACATCTTTTGAGCTCTATGGTGAGCACAGTCGAATTGCTCGGTATGATATATTGAAGCAGTTGTTTGGTGCTTGGATGAAGGAATGTGAGAAAGTTAGGGACCACATCCTCAAAATGATATCCATGATCGAGAGACTGGAGACTCGTGATTTTAAGATACTTCTCTCCAGACTGACCTTATCCTACAATCACTTCCTGACTCCTTCTCTGAGTTTCTCATGACTTTAACTTCATTGAAATTGCTTGTAATAGAGTTGGACTGATAAACAAACTAAGGACGTCACAGTCTCAGATGAAGACTAAACTAGAGGAAGCTGAACTTGTAATTTCTTAAGGGCATTGGAGGTCTAAGAACAAGAAAAAAAAGACAATAAGTAGTTCAAGCCTAAAGGGGGGAACAGAGAGATAAGGGCAAGGCCTTAATATTTCCTAAGAGTAAGTGAGCCAAGAAGATAGATATATGCCACAACTGTGGTTAGGCCACTAGAAGGGGCACTGTCGAAACCTTGACCTGAAACCTTTAGGTATGGAACCGCTAGTTTTGGAAATGAATTGCTCTGTAACTATTTATTATACTTCTTGGGTACATGATTCTAGTGCGAGGTGTCACATATGTACAATGAATCGGATCTGTAATGAAGTATGAAGATTGGAGATGTAGAAGTCATGATGATAGTTGACAGTGGGCATATTATCGAGGCTACTGACATCAGATCACTTATGCTGGATCTGGTTTTATTATTACTTTCGATGATGTACTTATTTTACCTAAAAGGCATAAAAATATTGTATCAATTCTGGTCATTTACCGTAAGGAATTTTATTTCTTTATTGGGGATGGTCCTTGTCGCCATTATTTTAAAAATAAATTGGTTGGTATTGCTACATTATTATGTTATATACTATTTAAATCTAAAGAATAAAAAATGTATAGCATCACTATAACGTCAATAAAATAGTAACACGAAGGTGTCAGTATTTTGCATATCATTTTTAGTGTTAGTATTTTTTGTGACTATATTATCAGAATACCAATAAAACAATATTGTAGTTTTACATTATTTAAAATCCATCTTTATTAAGATTAAATTATACCTACAATTATTAAGATAAAGGAAATGCAAAAAATT
Organism: Orobanche coerulescens; assembly: GCA_033398695.1. Classification (NCBI taxonomy): domain Eukaryota; kingdom Viridiplantae; phylum Streptophyta; class Magnoliopsida; order Lamiales; family Orobanchaceae; genus Orobanche; species Orobanche coerulescens. The sequence goes on from CM065802.1 coordinate 120,560,705, forward strand.
AAACAAACATGGAATTGATGTTAATAACATGTGAGGACACCAATTTTATTATAAATAGGAAAAAAGATCACTTTATGGTCCAACAAGGATTGTGCCCGACTGTAGAATTTCGCAAGACTGCATTGAAGTGACAAAGCAAAAATCCAAGTCATTGAGAAACTACGCACATCTATCCCAGTGAAGGGATTATGGAGCTCTTTAGGACATGCTGATTACACTGGAGGTTTACAAGGACTTCTTAATATTTACAAAGCCATTTTGTTCTTGCTTGAGAAAAATACTTCATTTGTTTTCTCACTCGAGTGACACGTGGATTTTATTACTCTCAAGGAGAAGCAAATCGCAGCTGCAATCATAGACATTGGATTAGACTCTTTGCTTTGTTATTGTGCAACACGGGCGGTTTTGTCGTAAGGTTTTTTTTCCAAGAAAAAATGTCCATTGGGACGGGGGGTTGAGGCGGGACCCACCAACGTGTGAGATAAGGAAAATATCGAGAGTACAAGCAAGCAGTCCCGAATTATGACCAAAAATGGGCCATAATATGGATCCTAAATCTAAAGAACGAAGTGCCGACGACCCGCTAAATAAATACAAGGTGCACCACTAAAGGCGTTGGCTAATGTGCGGACTGAAAGGAAAAACATCACATCCGAATTATGACCAAAAGTGGGCCATAAACTGGATCCTAGAAACTAAAATGCCAGCAGCCTGCTAGAAAATACAAGGAGCACCACTAAGAAAAAGTGGGCTAATGTTCGGGCTCATAGCAATAAATCAAGCGGTAAAATATTACCTAAATCTAAAAGAAGTATAGCCATGCTGGTCCATCCATATAAGAGATAGGAGAAACGGAGGAGCAGTATCATATGTATAAGTCTGAATACCGAGGGAAAACATGCCGAGCTCAGAGAGATAATCAGCCGGTCTCTTGCCCTCCCGGAAAATGTGAGTGATTCTGTACTGAATGTCTCGGAGAATGTGTCGGATACGTATAAGGTTGGGACGAACCTGCCAAGAGCCCCGACGGCCATATGAAAGCAGGGTCACCACACCAGCAGCATCAAGCTCAATGCAAGCATGTCTCAATCTCTGGGAAGCCAAAATCAGTCCAACAGCCAGTGCCTGGATCTCTGCATCAAAGCTTGAAGAGGCCTGAAAAGAGGACTCGAAAGCAAGGAGTATCTCTCCGTGATGATATCTAATCAGACCCCCACCACCATCAATCTTAGTATCTCTATCGAAGGAGCTATCCATGTTCAGCTTAATCCAAGGGGACTCAGGTCGAAGCCAAACCACCGGAACAGAGCGATGATTCTGGGTGGGGAGGGAGTAGCTCGCTGGAAATGGTCAGGAGATGAAATAAGACGAAATAGGCCTATCCCCAATCCAAGTGTCGTCCCAAAAACTGACCTCCCCGCTGCCACTACCGAGAGTCCAAGAGATGAACTCCTGAGCATTGATACCCATACGGAGGAGACGGCGCCAAGGGCGGATGGTATGAGCTTTAAGAGCAGTACGCATAGGCGTAGAAGGGCCAGTGAAGCAGTATTTGTGGAGCATAAACTGCGCCCACAAAAACGTGCCCGCGTGAAGATGCCACCCGAGCTTATAACTAAAAGCTCTCTCCATATCCGAGAGACTCCAAATCCCGAGGCCCCCTCGTAGACCGGGTGAAAGATATGCTGCCAACAGACCCAATGCGTCTTCCTCTTAGAACCGACAGTACACCAGAAATATCTCGCCATAATCTGCTCGAGCTCCTGGATTACATACTGGGGGCGGGTCCAACACCTGAAGAAGGTGCAGAGGAATCGTGCAGAGAGTGCTTTAATAAGAGCCAACCGACCCCGAAAATCAAGGTGGCGATGGGACCAACTAGAGATCCTATCCAACAGCCATTGCTTCACCCCATCAAAGATATCTCGTCTCATAAAGCTTTTATATAGGGGTGCACTAAGATAGGTGATGGGGAGATCACCCTAGCGGAAACCAGTAAGATCATGAAGTCTCTGATGCCAACGAGGCGGATGCTTCGGTGGAAGGATAAAAGTGCTCTTTTGGATGCTAACCATCTGTCGGGAGGCCATGAAATAGTGATCCAGGAGTCGCATAAGGTCAACGAGGCCATCATCCACAACCCGTGTGAATATAATGATGTCATTGGCATAGGAGAGGTGTGAGAGGGGGAAAGGCCGTCCGACAGTCCTATACCTCATCAAAGGATGTTCACGAATGAATTGATCCAAGCAGCGCGATAAATAATTGGTGGCAAGCACGAAGAGCGACGGAGAAATGGGGTCGCCCTGACGCAAACCCCGACTAGAGGTAAAATAGCCGGCCGGGCTGCCATTCACCAGAATGGAGAACATGCAGCACTCGGCACAGAGACGGATGATCAGAATCCATCTAGTTGGGAAACCCATCCTCACCAGGACCTCATGTAAAAAATGCCAGTAAACCTTATCATACGCCTTAGCCACATCAAGCTTCAGCACGAGGTTCGGGACACCATGATGTTGGGATTCGGTGCCTAAAACGAAGGCCCAGCAGAAGCGATAAAACGAAAATTAATTGGATCTGAATCCCTACGCGGATCGATCAAGCTAGTATATACGAATATATAAATGAAAACAAGAGTAGGATTCGAAATCATGCCCTTGATGTCCGTTGATTAAATGATTGTCTCGTCCACGAATCCGATCCGCCAAGCTCTTGAAATCCCGAGCACCGAAAGCACCGTGCCTCTACTTGCCACGTGCTGGAAAAACGATCGGAACGACTTCCACTTCGTTGTCCTCCAAGGGCACGGCTAGAACAAAGTGGTAGGAGCTATCAAATATAATCTAAAACACTCTAAGTGTATAAATATATTTTCTCTCTATTTCTATCGATTTTTCTCCAAGAAAAACTCAAGAAGGAATAAACAAGATGAAGACTATGGAGAAAACTATTTTTCTCTCTCTTTTGCTATGGATCGGCCGTGAGTTGCTCCACCTTCTTAATGAGAAGTCTTCTTCTCTTCCTATATTCCCTCACCCACCAAGACAAAGTCACCAATCATCCCAAGAAATGAGATCTTTGTCCCCTCATTGTCTCAAGTCTTCCACAATACAAGGAAGACCAAGACTAAAGAAAGAGGGAGAAAAGGGAGGGCGGCCTACTAGCAAAAACAGACGAGTTCGGTCCGTTTCGGACTCTCGTGAGTCCAAACAGATAAACTTTATTCTGTTTCGATGTATTTCATATCAATTAATTAATCCAATTAATTAATTATATCAAATACAAAATCATATAATTAATTTCTCCAAGAAATAATTATATTCATGAATTAAGTTAATCACCCAGCAATTTATTTAATTTCATTAGGCCGTAAATTAATTTATCTAATAAATTAATTTAGACGTCCAATGTCCGAAAATAAATTAGACATCCAATGTCCAATAAATTAGATATCCAATATCTAATATTATCAAAGAGAGATTAAGCTCGATTTGTTCCGTCGTCAATCCTAAAGCGCGACTCGGTAGGTCCATCTCAGTCAGCAATGGGAGGAACCAAAGAGTAGTAGCACCACCTAGCCAGCCTGGCGGCCTACACTGTACCCCAACTAAAAACCAATGATTGGGATCATTCAAGAACCATTCTGTCGTGAATACCAGTATATGTATAAACCCTTCTTTCTAATGTCCCGATCAAGTTATAGGGTCACGGTCAGTCAAACCCTATCTCTACTTGACGCTATGCATACGTTAATGCAAATCGAGATCATCGAGCTCTTGTGTGTCCAATACAACTAGCTCCAATGATTTGTCTAAAGACTTATGATCTCATCTGCCAATAACCGCATATGACATATAACCAGCTCACTAACAGGAGAAAGAATTCTATCTTGGTGTTTAGTAGGACCTGCTACTTGCCAGTCAAGACGCACGTTGAGGTTGACCCTCGCCTCCCGGTTTATAGGGTCGAACTACTCTAATGAAAATCTTAACGTCACAAGCAGATCCCTACTAAATCCTCAAGTCGAAGGTTCACGAATACCTATCACAACCTTTCGATTCCGTCATTGACTGTCCCAGAGTGAAACCCGTGTGACGAATCGAGGGTGAGTTGGTTCGAGTATACTAATCCAATTAGCATACCTATAACGTGTGCTCCCACTAACCATTAGTGTTCGACAATTACTATCCATGTCAAAGAACACGTCATACAAGTCTTCACATAAACTTAAAGCCTAGTCAAGTTTCATCGCGAACGATTAAGTATTTGAACTATAAGTCTTTACAGTGCCGACCCCCTTATCCAATAAGGAGTGGAACGTTTTGCTCTTAAATACACGGACTAGTTTCTATATGTATATTTACGAGTTAGGAATGCCAGTAACTACCAGTAAATAAAGAAACATCTATTGTCTTATATTAATGATTTACATAATAACAAGTACAATGCCCTCACTCAACATCCTCTGAGTGGCATTCGAGGGCATACTCCTAACACATGAATGTCCGAGACTTGGAGGTCGTGAATCAGTTCCTGGGACAAAAGAATATTATCCATAATAACCTGCCCCTGAACGAATCCACTCTGGTTTGGAGAGATGACAAGGGGGAGGATAGAAGCGAGCCGAGCATTAAGGATGTTCGTGATAATCTTATTGGTCACATTACACAGACTAATAACCGGTAATCTGACCAACTGCTCGGAACGGGCTTCTTCAGGATCAAGATGATTGTGGTCACCGTGAAGGCCGGAGGCATGGGATTACCATCAAAGAACTCGAGCACAGACCCCTCCACATCGGAAGATACAATCTCCCGACAATGCTGAAAAAATAAAGACGAAAACCCGTCGGACCCAGAAGTGTTGTGAGGATCAATATCAAAAACCGCAGCACGAATCTCCTGGGGAGATGGGGGGACACATAAACTATCAGAATCAAAAGAAGGGGGGATAGAAGGGAAACAAGTGTCATCCGAGGGGGTGAGAACATCACCATCGGATGTAAGCAGAGTCCTGAAGTAATTCACAGTAGATGAACGAATGTCCAACTCAACAGCAATAGTCGTACCATCATCCTCGATACTGTGAATATATGACTGGCAACGCTTTTGCTTCGCAAAACCCTAAAAGAAATGGGTAGTGCGCTCGCCATCAGTAACCCAACGAACTGCAGTCTTCTGTTTCCAGGAATCTTCCTCCATGGAGAGACGAGGTTGGTACTAAGCGCAAAAATGGTGCATAGCGGTTCTATTTTCCGGACTAGGGTCCGAATCATATCGCCACTCAGCCTCGTCAGTATCCCTCAGGGCCTCATCCAACTTTGCATGAAGATTTCCAAAAATGTACTTCCACTGCTTGATCAGGCTTTGGACTCGAGTAGTTTGGCTCAGAATTACACATGCCAACTAAACCAGTCGGGGAAAGACAAACCTCACTAACAATGTCCAAAAATGTGATGACGAATCCATATATTCTGGAAATGGAATGACGACTTGTGATGAGTCGAGGAAAATCGACACTGGATAAGAAGGGGCGTATGATTCGAATGAAGACGAGGCAGGTGAGAAACAGTAGAAACTGCAAACACGTTCGACCATGCTTCATTAAATAAAGCACGGTCTAGCATTTCCCACAAACCAGTATGTCCCCAAGTGAAAATATCACCCTCACAGCCCGCGTCAATCAACTCACAGTCAGCAATAGCCTGTGAGAAGTCAAGGATCTCAGGCGTGCGGTCAATGGAACTACCCTCGGGTTCATGCGAATGCAGGAAGATGTTGAAGTCACCACTAACTAACCATGGCAACCCCTCCACTTCCAAAGCAATCTCACGGAGGGTGTCCCAAAGGGCGTAACGGCCAGCACGAGCGGTATTGGCATAGACAAAAGTGATAAAAATAGACTAGGGAAGAAGGGGAGAAGAAATAGCAAGATGAAGGACTTGATCAGTATCCAACAAAACCTGGTGCTGAAAACCACAAGAGGAGAATCAAAGTCCCGACGCAAAACTTAAGGAACGAGTATAAAAATCAAAGTTAGCATTGGAACCCATGGGTTCCAAAATGCCAATAAAAGAGAATCTATGAGAGCGGTGGAGATGTCGAATACGCTTCTGTGCTCCGGTGTTAGCCAGACCACGAGCGTTCCATGTCAGAATGACGATCGACATAACTAACCAACCGACTCAAATGAAGATCCAGGAGGCTGACTGGAGCGCCCCCGTCTCTGGGGTGTGCCCTGCCGAGAGGATGTATCCCCTTTCAAGGGCGATGCAGATCGCCCCTTGATAGGGGGAAAGGATCAACGGGAAGTTGCCCTTCCTCGTGAGGAAGTCGAGAAGTCAGAGGCAGATTTACCCCTGGTCATGACTCATGGGGTAGCAGACGACGACAACAGTCGTCTCTTAATAGGTGGCTTTGGTGCCTTCACGAGGGGCACCATGGCCGACGAAGAGAGACTGGACTTAGAAATCTCAAGATGTGTGCGGATGAGAGCACACTCAGTTTGAGGAGAGGGAAGAGAGGGAAGAGAACAAAAGGGGGAGGGGGGCTCATAGACCACCATGGCCAAAGTATCAGGCTCCACGATGATCAGCTCATCTGTTGGAATATTTATTCCACATATTAATAAATAAGTGTTTTGATGATTAAGTTGCTAAACAAAGCAAAACAACATAGAGGCCAAGCAAACATCGAAGCAGACGAAGACGCAAAAAGCTGGACAAAATACAAAGCTAGCGCACGCTAGATATATAGGTTAGCGCACGCTAACGGGTCCCGGCTGCAGATCATATGAGTTCGAAGTAACCTGAAGTGAAGTCACCTGATGAGAATAGCGTACGCTACACACTATAATATAACACGCTATCGAGACCATATTACCGTTGTGAAGAGATTCAAACACAGAATGACGTATGCAGTGAAGTCATCTTAGCGAACGCAACAAGTGATATTTAGCGCACGCTAAATATCAAGTTTGAATCAAGTCAATCAATCCGTTGGGGAGAATCTGCTGCAAGTCAAAAAGTATAAACAGATATATAACGCATGCAATGATGCATGATTAGCGCACGCTACAAGAAAGTGTTAGCGCACGCTAACTGTGAAGGACAGAAGCCACTGGACTAAAACTGGAAGACGTTAACGTACGTAACATGTGGTACATAACGTACGTCAAGGCAAATACACGCGATAGCACATGCTAAGGAAAGAATCCTAGCGCACGCTAATAACAACTGGCAGTAACGGGTAGTTTGTGGAAGAAGGCTATAAATACCAAATGAGTTAGTATCATTCCACACAACAACATTGAGCAATTCATATACACTTGAGATATCATTGTAATCATTATAGTTGTTGTTCTTGAGCTTAAATTAGAGTGATTGAGTGTTATACACAAAATCATACACGAGTGAGAAAAAGAAAAGATACTATTGTATACGGTGTTATTAGGATTAAGGATCCAGCAGCAATCACTATCTTAGTGAGGTTTATCTAGTACCGATAGAAAGTTAGAGTGGTTGATTCCTTGTCCAATAGAAAAGGAAAACTGTTTAACTTGGACCAACAAAAAGACAAGTAAGAGAACAGTTTTACTCGGATCGATAGAAGACGAGCTTGTAATGGTAATCCCTCGACTCATAGAAGAGAGGTGCAGAGGTTTTGATCTTTAACCTATAGAAAAAGATACATCGAGAGAGGACGTAGGCACGTTTGGCCGAACCTCTATAAATCCATGTGTTGTTTAATTTCCGCACATTTATTTTACCCTTCCGCATCACGACGCATATTCCAATCCCGATCCAATAATTGGTATCGGAGCGGTACTCCTATAAGTGGCTTTATATCCGAGGAGAAAAGACAAAATGGCTCTCCAATTTGCTCCAGTCGAAGGTCTTGCGCTAAACCGACCACCATTCTATGATGGATCGAACTTCATGACTTGGAAGAAAAAGATGTCGATATTCATTCGAGCTTATGACATCGAGCTTTGGAAGGTGTTTGTCTTGGTCCAAAAATTCCAACGAATTCCAATGGTACGCTTAAAACTTTTGAAGTATATGACGATTCCGATTGGAAAAATGACTACTACAACTGTAAGGCAACTCAACTTCTTTATTGTGCCTTAAATTCGGAAGAACACAACCGGATATCATCGTGTGATAGTGCCAAAGAAATTTGGAAAATGCTTGAGGTAACACACGAAGGTACGTCTTAAGTCAATGAGATGAAAATAAACATGCTCCTTCACGATTATGAGCTATTCCAAATGAAGAACGATGAATCCATCACGATAATGCTTGACCGCTTTTCGGTCATCACAAATGGATGAGCATGTTTTGGGAAACCACTTTCGAGTAATGAGAAAGTAAAGAAAATTCTCCGATCACTACCTCGAGAATGGGACGGTACGGTGACGGCAATAATGGAATCTAAAGATTTAAATAATCTTGATTTTAGTGCTCTCATTGGTTCTCTTATCAACTATGAGATTGTTCTAAAATCTCGGAATGCCAAACCAAAACCGAAGGAAAGATCGATAGCTATGAAGGCTCAGATGTCGAGATCAAGAAAGGAAGAAATCCCGATGGACGAAAGCGATGAAGAATCGGCATATTATGCCAAGAATATTAATAAGTTCCAACGCTTATTAAACCGGAGGAAGCAGGGCATCCAAAAGGACGAATCTAAGAAATTCGACAATACTTGTCGATTATGTGGTAAACTAGGCCACTTTACTAAGAATTGTCGGGTTAAACCCAAGGAAGTTTTAGTTGCAACATGAAGCGACGAAGATCCTGATGAAGATTTCATAAATCAAAATAATCTCGCGCATGGCCCGGAGTTCATTCGACGATAGCGACGTCGAAAGCCAAGTAAGTAATTCTTACGACGAACTTTTTGAAGCATTCGAGTTATTACATACTAATTATCAAAATGCTTTAAATGAGATTAAATCCCTCAAATCTAAATATAAATCTTTGGAAAATGAAAATTCCAAAATTCTTGAAAAGGGAAAATTTGTTGAAATCGATAATTCAAAATGCATTGAAAATGAGAATATTTTAAAGGATGATCTTGTTAAAGTTCAAACCGAGCTAAAAAATTTAACGAAGAAATTTTCTCTCGGAAATGAGAAATTTGAAAATATCCTCTCGGTTCAAAAATACACTATAAATAAAGAGGGGTTAGGATTCAAACCGCGTTCTAAAAATGAATCTGTAAATTTCAAAATACCCCCGTTGTGAAAAATATTTGAAAATCGGGCACCATATTTCAAACTGTAAGAGCCCAAGACGGACGATTAAAGATAAGAAAATTTGGGTTCCTAAAGGAATAATTGTTTCAAATATCGTCTACGTCTCGAATGAAAAACCGACTTTCGGTTGGATCCCCAAAAATTAATTTCTATATTTTACAAATGGGGAGATAATATTTTCAGGGGGAGATATTTCCTATTATTGCATACTTTTTATATTCATGCATATTTTTTATATATTCAAATTGGTATCCTTTATATTTTTTACACTATTTTCTGAATACAAAAAGAGGGAGAAGAAGTTGAATCGGATAAAAGCGTCATGAAAGATATGACGAGAAAAATAAAGAAGTCGAAAAGGAGAAGAAATCTTACAAAAAGGGGGAGAAACAAAGGAGTTGAAAAATGAAAAACGAAGAAGTCGAAAATAACAGAAAAAGAAAAAGATGGGTGAAACTAACGAAACGATCAAAGCCGAAAACTTTGAAACGTACATATATATATATATATATATATATATATATATATATATATATATATTTTATTGTGCAGGTTTTATCCAATTCAAGAGTTGTTTTGTAATCATAAAAAAGGGGGAGATTGTTTGAATACTTATTCCACATATTAACAAATAAGTGTTTTAATGATTAAGTTGCTAAACAAAGCAAAACAACATCGAGGTGAAGCAAACATCGAACCAGATGAAGAAGCAAAAAGCTGGAAAAAATACAAAGCTAGCGCATGCTAGATATATAGGTTAGCGCACGCTAACGGATCCCGGCTGCAGATCAAACGAGTTCGAAGTAACCTGAAGTGAAGTCACCTGATGAGGATAGCGCACGCTACACACTATAATATAACGCACGATATCGAGCCCATATTATCGTTTTGAAGAGATTCAAACACAGAATGACGTAGGCAATGAAGTCATCTTAGCGCACGCAACAAGTGATATTTGGCGCACGCTAAATATCAAGCTTGAATCAAGTCAATCAATCCATTGGGGAGAATCTGCTACAAGTCAAAAAGTATAAACAGATATATGACGCATGCAATGATGCATGATTAGCGCACGCTACAAGAAATTGTTAGCGCACGCTAACTGTGAAGGACAGAAGCCCCTGGACTAAAATTGTAAGACGTTAACGTACGTAACATGCAGTACATAATGTACGTCAAGGCAAATACACGCGATAGCGCACGTTAAGGAAAGAAGCCTAGCGCACGCTAATAACAACTAACAGTAAAGGCTAGTTTGTGGAAGAATGCTATAAATACCAAATGAGTTAGTATCATTCAACACAACAACATTGAGCAATTCATATACAGTTGAGATATCATTGTAAGCATTATAGTTGTTGTTCTTGAGCTTAAATTAGAGTGATTGAGTGTTATACACAAAATCATACACGAGTGAGAAAAAGAAAAGATACAATTAGATTCGGTGTTATTAGGATCAAGGATCTGGAATTGTTAGAATCGCAATCGCTATCTTAGTGAGGTTTATCTAGTACCGATAGAAAGCTATAGTGGTTGAATCCTTGTCCAATATAAAAGGAAAACGGTTTAACTTGGACCGATAAAAAGACAAGTAAGAGAACGGTTTTACTCGGACCAATAGAATACGAGCTTGTAACAGTAATCACTCGACCGATAGAAGAGAGGTGCTGACGTTTTGATCTTTAACCAATATAAAAAGATACATCGAGAGAGGACGTAGGCACGTTTGGCCGAACCTCTATAAAACCGTGTGTCGTTTAATTTCCGCATATTTATTTTACGCTTCCGCATCACGGCGCATAGTTTGATCCCGATCCAACATCATCGAGGCAACCCTCACTGGCATGGCGCAGGGGGGAAGAATCATGGACTCTAGATGGAAAAGGACGACTCCGTGTCATCACCAATGACAAGCTCGTTATCAGTATTGTGGTTACTAGCATCGCTACCCAAACCACTCTCCTTATCACCTACACTAATAACATCACCAGTACCTACTAAATCTTCCTCCTATCTAGAAGAGGAGGCCAAGTAAGTGAAATATGAGTGCTGACCAGTGGCAGTCTCCTTACCTTTAGAGGCTTTAGGAGCTGTCAGAAAAGTAGTAGCCTTAGGGGCTTTAGGAGGGGCCGTCTGCGCCTTCTGCTGCTTAGGAAGAGCAGGAGAAGGCTTCTTACGCTGGGGCGGCGGGGGCCGCTCTTTGTTGCCAGCAATGTAGCAACTAGAGGGCTCGTGCCCCACATGTGAGCAGAGAGAGCAATACAAAGGAGCTCTCTCGTAAATTACGTGTTGCGTGAGAATATGGTCATCAAATGCGATCTCAATCTCTAGCAATCTGGGCGCAAGGAGATCAATCTCGACGCACACACGAGCGACAGAGAGTCGTGAGTGTGTAGCCGTCGGCATATCCACTAAAATGGGATTGCAAAGGCCTTGGCAATCGTGTACAAAGCACGTGGATGGAATAAATGAATTGGGAGGCCCGGGAGCCTAATCCACACTATGCAAATCGAAGTCTCTATCTTAATGGAAAATATAGGGGTCCACTTAAAAACACGAGAGGGGCAACCAAAAAAGTTCCAACTAGAGCCTAGCCACACTCGTCTATAATCTTCTTCATTTTCAAACTTAATCGCAATATGACAATAATTAATCCAACTCCAAATGCATTTATCCCACATATTCATATTAGTAAATTTGGAGGACACATCGCGAGGGATGGGAATAACATGTGAATGTTTTAAAATTAAAGTCCATTCCCACGATGCAGCCAAAGTATTCACATCAGAGGTAGAAATAGATACAAGAATCTTCACATTCACGGAGGGTAAAGTACCAAAAGTACATACCTTAGCGCCATCAAAATTAAAGGATTTGCTTGATGGACCGGTCATCTGGGTCAAACCGGGATGAATTACAACACTAGGCTGGTTGCTGGCCATTTGGTCATAAGAGACCGTTGGATGGGTCGGGATGGCTAGGTCAGTGGCTGGGGTGCTCTTGCCGGGCGGAATGCTCCTGCCGGAAATTGGTTGGTCGGTTGTGGAAGGCGTCGTTCCTTGGCCACGATCCGGTGTTGTGTTATTTGGGTTCGTACCCACATTTGGGTTGGGCTGTTGGGGGTTGGGCTTCAGGCTGGGTTCCAAGGGATAACGCGGACTGGGCAGTGAGGAGCGGCGGATGAAGACTAATATTTGAAGGCTGGGGAATGTTACCAGAGGTGGGCCGATTGTGGGAAATTGAAGGAATTAGGCGAGGTATTATGGCAGTTAGGTTATTAGATGGCAATGAAATGGGCGAGTTGGGTTGGTTAATAGGGTGGGCCGAATTATTGGGAATGGGCTTGTCGGGATTGGGATGAGGGATAATAAAGGTGGGCTTTTTAAGATTGGGTTGAGGTTTAAGATATGGGTTAGGTGTATCGGTTGGGCTTAGAGGTTGGGTTAAAAAAGAAGGGTTGTAGGTTGAATCATTAGGGCCATAAGAAGGGCCGGCCTGATGATGAATGTGATGGGTATAAATAGTTGGGCTAAGGGTTGGAAGTGGGCTAGAGGTAATAACTTTTTGCTTGGGTTGCAATTGTAAATTGGGCCAATTAGTGGCAGGCCCATTATGATTAATAATAAGGGGAGCAGGCCCAACCTCAATAACATTGGACCGGGCTTCTTCATTATGCTCGTTGATTAGGGACAAGAGATCGCATCCGTTTGATGGTGGTTGCCCTAAGATGGACGGCTCTCCTCCGTCCATTTTTTTGTTTAAGTTCCTTATATTTTCCGTCGCTGGAGCTGCAAACTGCGGAAGGTACCCTGCATTCACGGAGGGTAAAGTACCAAAAGGACATACCTTAGCGCCGTCAAAATTAAAGGATTTGCTTGATGGACCGGTCATTTGGGTCAAACCGGGCTGAATTACAACACCAGGCGGGTTGCTGGCCATTTGGTCATAAGGGACCGTTAGATGGGTCGGGATGGCTAGGTCAGTGGCCGGGATGCTTTTGCCAGGCGGAATGCTCCTGCTGGAAATTGGTTGGTCGGTTGCAGAAGGCGTCCTTCCTTGGTCGCGATCCGGTGTTGTGTTATTTGGGTTCGTATCACATTTGGGTTGGGTTGTTGGGGGTTGGGCTTCAGGCTGGGTTCCAAGGGATAAAGCGGACTGGGCAGTGAGGAGCGGCGGATGAAGATCAATATTTGAAGGCTGGAGAATGTTACCAGAGGTGGGCCTATTATGGGAAATTGAAGGAATTAGGCGAGGTATTATGGCAGTTAGGTTATTAGATGGCAATGAAATGGGCGAGTTGGGTTGGTTAATAGGGTGGGCCGAATTATTGGGAATGGGCTTGTCGGGATTGGGCTGAGGGATAATAAAGGTGGGCTTTTTAAGATTGGGTTGAGGTTTAAGATATGGGTTAGGTGTATCGGTTGGGCTTAGAGGTTGGGTTAAAAAAGAAGGGCTGGAGGTTGAATCATTAGGGCCATAGGAAGGGCCGACCTGATGATGAATGTGATGGGTATAAATAGTTGGGCTAAGGGCTGGAAGTGGGCTAGAGGTAATAACTTTTTGCGTGGGTTGCAATTGTAAATTGGGCCAAATAGTGGCAGGCCCATTATGAATAATAATAAGGGGAGCAGGCCCAACCTTAATAACATTGTACCGGGCTTTTTCATTATGCTCGTTGATTAGGTACATGAGATCGCAGCCGTTTGATGGTGGTTACCCTAAGATGGACGGCTCTACTCCGTCCATTTTTTTGTTTAAGTTCCTTATATTTTCCGCCGCTGGAGCTGCAAACTGCGGAAGGTACCCTGCAACTAGGGTTTCTGGGGACTGCATTGGAGAAGATGACTTGGCGATGATAGACTCCGGAAGAGTTGTCAGAATAATGTTTTCGGGAGGACTAGACGTAGGATAACCTTTGCTATCTGGATTCATTTCGGAAGATCTAGCAGACGGTGCAAGAAGCACAGGAGATGGCGATTTCAGTTTTTCTGGTACCGGCGAAGGAGCTGGAGTGCAGCGGTTGATATCGTGGATGGCAAGAATTATAGTAGGTGACTTCTCAGGCATCCGCGATGCCCGACTTTTCCTTGTCATGGGCGAAGCACTTCTTAGTCACCGGTCGGGAGATGGTCGGCAGTGTACATGAAGTTGTGGGACTGCTGTGTGCGATGCAGGTGCTGGATCTGTGATCAGATGAAGTTTTCAATGTTAGGGGATGTTTGGAAAGTGCAGGCGACGAAGGGCAATTTACACCTTGAGTGTGTGAAAATTGCGAGTGTCGCCGGGGCTGATTCCGACGTCTGATCTGGCTGGGGATTATTGGCGAAGGGTCGCGGGATGATGGGGAGTTGGCTGGAAGTGGTGGTGGCCGGAGGGGAAGGCCGGATGGGGGTGCGGTTTAAGAGAGAGGTGGCGGCGGATGTGTAAGGAGCTTGGGGTCCGATTTTGTCATAAGGGTTATGCGAGTTCAAAAGCATATATGTCCTTTATAGCCAAAAAAATAGAGGGCGATGATGACAACAATGATGAGGTAAGCTCAACCTCGACTATTCTTATTAATGTATCACATACGTTTGAAAATATGATGAATGAATTTAAAACCATTTAAAAAGCCCATGATATGCTCAAACAAGAAAATATACACCTCGACATTTCAAACCTAGAGCTGAAAGACGAAAATGACTTGCTCAAAAACAACTACGAAAACATATCTTTGGATTGCGAAAATAGCAAAGTCACTCATGAAAAACTCATGAAAAGCAATCATCAACTTGCAAAAGAACTAAATGAGGCAAAATCTCATAGTGAGTGCAAGACAAATGATTATGCTTTACTCGAAGCTAAAGTACAATCTCTAGAGAAATGAGAAGGAGAACTCAAGACCATCCTGAAATATTGAAGAAGGATGGAAGAAATTCTAAGCACTATGCAGCATGCCCTCGATAAACGTGGCTTAGGTTATGACTCATTCTCCAATAAGGGAAAGACTAGTACGGTGTTCGTCAGGGGAGTGGTATCCATTCCTAAACCCGAAGAGGCCCTAAGTCCTATAAAGGTTACAGTTGCCCCTCTTCGTACAGCAAAGGCTGTGATTCCGCCCCCCAAGTTCCTAACATAAGCAGCAGAAACCTCAGCCTCCCAGACCTATGAGACGTAATCAACGGTATGCTCCCCGAGCATACCAACAGTTCCAGAAGCCATCCAGAAAGAAGTTCGTATCTAAGTATCAAAGGCACGCACCGCAGTACTACCAACAGTACAATACGCCTAGATACTGGATACAAGAGCCAGGTTATCCATCCAGAGAACAGGCTCCCACGTATTACCACCGACAGATCTGGGAATCCAACTGGAAACCTAGAAGGCAGGCTGTAAGACCAAAGAAAATGGTTACCCCTACGAAACGGCAACCGTACTGGAACCAAAACCTTAGATTTTTTATACATCATATTCAAGGTTACAGCAAATACGTGCCTGTCCCATGTAAATATCGCAAAAGTAGACCAAAAGCAACCTACAACAAACCAATTATTGTCAGGTAAATTTGGGTACCAAAAGCCGCTAACATTCATGGACCCAATAATCAAAAGGGACCTAAATCTACCTAATTTCTTTGATTACATGACAGCAAAGAAAAGGACATCTGGTACTTCAATAGAAGGATGTTCTCGGCACATGATGGGAGATATTAGCAAGTTGTTAGATTATGTAGAACGTCGTGGTCCAAAGGTACGATTCGGTGAGAAATCCAAAGGAAGAACAAGAGGGAAGGGAACCCTGCTTTTAGGAAAGTTTAAAGTCCCCAACGTAGCCTATGTTGACGGCTTACAGTATAATCTACTTAGTATTAGCAGTTCTGTGACAAACGGTTATCGGTCAAATTTTATATAGATCATTGTAGGGTGAAGGACATCAAGACCAAGCAAGTCATCCTCACAGGAATCCGATCAGGTAATATGTACATTGCTGACTGGAAGCCAACAAGATCCATTATTACATGTTTTGTTTCCAAATGTAATGCAGATCATAGCTAGCTATGACACAAAAGGATGTCGCACATCAACTTCAAGACTATAAACAAGCTCGCTCGACAATTAATGGTCAGAGGCTTGCGCGATGTGTCATTTCATAAAAAAGCATTTGTGAAACCTCTCAGAAATGCAAGCAAGTTAAGACCATCCTGAAAAGCAAGTCTTATTTGTCCACCCACAGCGTACTGGATTTGCTACACATGGACCTCTATGGACCTATAGACCCTGTAAGTTTGGGAGGTAATAAATACTGTCTTTTTATTGTTAACGACTTTTCCAGGTATGCTTGTACAATCTTTCTGAGCAAGAAGAAGGATACCATCACAAAGTTGCCAGAGCACCTGAAGAAGCTACCGAATGAGAAAGGGTTGAGTATTGTGTCCATTCGTTCCGACATAGGGACAAAATTCACAAATTGCTTCATAGAGCAATATTGTGCAGACAATGGAATACACCATGAATACTCAGCAGTCCAAACTCCTCAACAAAATGGTGTTGTCGAGTGAAAGAACAGGACACTCAAGGAAGCAATTGCTGGGAGTATGCCCTCGATTGCCACTCAGAGGATGTTGAGTGAGGGCATTGTACTTGTTATTATGTAAATCACTAATATAAGGCAATGGATGTTTCTTTATTTACTGGTAGTTACTGGTATTCCTAACTCGTAAATATACATATAGAAACTAGTCTGTGTATTTGATAGCAAAATGTTCCACTCCTTATTGGATAAGGGGGTCGGTACTAGAAAGGTTTATAGCTCAAATACTTAATCATTCGCAAGTCGATGAAACTTGACTGGGCGTTAAGTTTATGTGAAGACTTGTATGACGTGTTCTTTGACATGGAGAGTGCCTGTCGAACACTAATGGTTAGTGGGAGCACACGTTATAGGTATGCTAATTAGTATAATCGAACCGACTCACCCTCGATTCGTCATACGGATTTCACTCATGGACAGTCAATGACGGAATCGAAAGGTTGTGATAGGTATTCGTGAACCTTAGACTTGAGGATTTAGTAGGGATGTGCTTGTGATGTCAATATTTTCATTAGAGTAGTTCGACCCTGTAAACCGGAAGGCGGGGGTCAACCTCGACGTGCATTTTGACGGGCAAGTAGCAGGTCCTACTGAATACCAAGATAGAATTCTTTCTCTCGTTAGTGAGCAGGTTATATTTCCTATCCGATTATTGGCAGATGAGATCATAAGTCTTTGGCCAAAGCGTTGGATCTAGTTGTATTAAATACACGACAGCTCGATGATCTCGATTTGCATTAACGTATGCATAGCGTCAAGTACAGATAGGGTTTGACTGACCGTGACCCTATAACTTGATCGGGACATTTGAAAGAAGGGTTTATACATTTACTGGTTTTCACGACAGAATGGTTCTTGAATTATCCCATCATTTGTTCTCAGTTGGGGTACAGTGTAGGCCGCCAGGCTGGCTAGGTGGTGCTACTACTCTTTGGTTCCTCCCATTGCTGACTGAGAAAAACCTACCGAGTCGCGCAATAGGATTGACCATGGAATGAATCGAGCTTATTTTCTCATTATTAATATTAGATATTAGATATCTAATTTATTGGACATTGGATGTATAATTATTTTGAGACATTGGATGTCTAAATTGATTTATTGGATAAATTGATTTACGGCCTAATAAATTAAATAAATTACTGGGTGATTAATTTAATTCATGGATATAATGATTTCTTGGAGAAATTAATTATGTTATTATGTATTTGATATGATTAATTAATTGGATTAATTGATCGATATAAATACATCGGAACGGAATCGGAGTTTATCTGTTTAGACTCATGGGAGTCCGAAAACGAACCGAATTTGTCCGACTCCTTCTAGATGTCCGTCCCACCCCAACTCACCTCTATGTGAGTCTTCTTGTCTACATCATGATGTTTGGAATATCTTTAGTCAAGGGGACAAGTATCATGGACATTATTAGGTTGGGAGTTTTATATTGTAAAATGAACAATAAAAGGAAGACTTGAAATCCCTCACTTCACCCTTGGTGAGCTTCCATACGTGAGTTGTGAGAGAAAAGAGAGAGAAAAGGTTTTCTCAAAGTCTTCTTCCTATTCTTCATATTCCTCACAATCATCTTGTATTTTTCTTGGAGAAAATTCAAGACATCAATTGAGAGACTATAGATTAAACACTTAGAGTGTTGTAATCTTAATAAACAAGCTTCTACAACCTTTTTCTAGCCGTACCCTTGGAGGATAACGAGGTTTAGTTATTACGGTCGTTTCTCTGGCGCGTGGCAAGTAGAGACGCGATGCTTTCGGCGTTGGAACATTCAAGAGCTTGGAGCGGATTAAATTGCAGGGAGATCGCCTAAAGCTTGGGGAATAGCTCAAGAGAAGGATACCATTTAATCAACGGACTACAAGGGTATGTTTTCTCGTAACTCTTGTGTTTTGTTTATATATTCATATATACGTAGCTCGATCGATCCTCGTAGGGATTCAGATCGAATTAATTTTTGTTTTACCACTTCTGCTGGGCCTTTGATTTAGGCACCGAATCCCAACAGTGGTATCGGAGCGTAGGTCTTGCGATCGTATATACGATATTGGCATTTGGAATGCTCGATTAAATGGTGAATGATTTGGAATCATTTTAGTCATAATCGTGGTATATGTTTTTCGTTCGTTATAGTTGTATTTTTCATAAGTTTATGTCTAAATATAAATCTTCTATATCTTGAAAATATGATTTATATTGATGATATGAATGTTGGAAAATATAGATATTGGATATCCGGTCGAAAAACTAGCCCCGAATTGCCGTTGGATGGTCTGGGAGTGGTCCGGAAGCAGGGGGTCGTGGCCCAGAGCTCGGGGGCCACGGCCCAGGGCTGTTGCAGCCCGAATGTGAAGTTTCTTACTGTGGGCCACGGCCGAGGCTCAGGGGGCTGTGGCCCAGGGCTGCTGGGCAGCCCTACTGCAGTTTTTCGGGCGCGGTTCAGCCCATTTCGGACACGTTTCAGGCTTCTTTTGTTCGTGTATTCCTAAAATTAATTTCCCGCATGTTAAATTGGATTTAATATGATTACAATGATATATGGTATTTCATTTTACAAGGGAAAATTGATTTTTTGGAATACTTGTAATCGACCGAATTATTTGAACGTTTTTCGTATTACCGGTTGTATGAATCGATTGGATCGATTCGAATTGTTGATTGGATCAATGTATATCTATGCTTTCCGTTTATATAGTATTTATTGGATGCGTGCTTTTGAATGGGGATGTGGTTCATGGACTTAGTTTTTGAATCGTTCGTTTTATTCGATTGTGTTGTAAAGGCCGTTTTGAGCCTATTTATTTTACTAGAAATATTTGTATCTAGGATGCAATTTTCAATGTAAAATTTACACGTAATGTCGAAGACCGGAGGAAGATCCGTTTCGAGAAGACGAAGATTCAAGACAAAGACTTGTAATTAGATTACGGAGTTTTTGTTTATAGGAATGGTCCATGAACCACATGTTGGTAGCATCTAGGTTGTGAATGGTTTTTTCATATTGTATGAATGCCAAAAACGCGCTTAAATGATTAATTTGCAAAGTGTAACGTTAATCGCGAAAATTCTCCCACCACAAATTATTAAGTTTATAAGGTTTCAAGGTTTTCCTTCCCTCCATCGAGCTTTCGGGAAATTGAAATCCAAACCGGATGTGTTATGCTTCCGAGTTATCAGGGTAGTCATTTGGGGAGGACGGATAAATTACCAGGAGCGCATTGGATGCCTTTGGTTGGAGCAAATTTTATCCCTAGAAACCTGATAGGTTGTTGGATAAGATTCAATTGTGAAACTGATTTGCGCCGATGGTATAAACTTAACTTGTTCACGAACCATAGAAACCGTATAGGTTGAGGGGAGTGAATAAGGGGAAAAAGAAGATCGAATCATCCATTAGATGGGTTGGTGTTGGACACCACTTTATGAAAATTAATAGACTAGAAACCTGTTCGGTTGCCCTCTATTAAGATTTATAAAGAACTCGATCACCACTATGAAATAGTGCGACGATACTTCCGGTTTTCACATAGGAGTGTGTTATTCCGATAAAATAGTGGGAGCTGGGTAACAAAAATAGAAAAGACCTTAATTCTATACTCAGAACATAATTGAACGAGTCACTAATTAATATGTCATACTTAATGCAGACATAAATCTCTATATGACAATGAATCCACTCGCAATTCTAATCGAAAAGAACACCTTGATAGGACCTAACTTTGTGGATTGGCTCCACAATCTGATGATTGTCCTCAGTATAGAGGCACTGGGATATGTCTTGGAGACGGACATTCCAGCGCCTCCTGTGCGGACAAGAGCCAATCAGGAAGAGATTGAAAACCACGAAAAGTGGGTTAAGGATGACGTGAAAGTCCGTGCTTATATGATGGCTTCCATGTCTAATGAGCTTAAGAGAGATCATGAGAAAATGACTTCTGCTAGGCAGATTCTATCTCACTTAACCAAGCTTTATGGTGAGCACAGTCGAACTGCTAGATATGAGATATCCAAGCAACTGTTCAGTGCAAGGATGAAGGAAGATGAGAAGGTTGTGGACCACGTCCTCAAAATAATATCCATGATCAAGAGATTGGAGGCTCTTGATTTTAAGATGGATACTTCTCTTCAAACCGACCTTATCCTACAGTCTCTCCCTTAATCCTTCTCACAGTTTGTTATGAACTTCAACTGTAATGAGATTGCATGTAACTTAGTTGGGCTAATGAACAAACTTGTGACTGCTCAGTCTCAGATGAAGACTCCGCGGATGAAGGAGTCTGCCCTTGTGATTTATTTTGGATCTCGGAAGTCCAAGAACAAGAAGAAAAAGACCAAGAAATAGATAGGACCACAAGTCGAGGACCTTAAGGGTAAGGGCAAGGCCCCAATGGTTCCGAAGAACAAGAAGAAAAAGGACGGATGTCTCAAGTGCGGTGAGCTGGGCCACTGGGCAAGAGACTGTCCGATTCTTCATGGCACTTTACGTACAGAACTTTTTGTTTTGGAAACAAATTGTTCTGCTACTGTATTTTCTACTTTCTGGATACTGGATTCTGGTGCTCGTTCTCATATTTGTACCATGAATCAGGATCTGGAACAAAGTAGGAAGCTTGGAGCTGGAGACGTTATGATCACAGTCGTAAGCGGGCATAATGTCGTGGCAACCGACATAGGATCACTTCTTTTGGGTTTAGAATCCGGCTTTGTTTTGACTTTAGAATATGTACTTGTTTTGCCCAATGGGCACCAAAACATTGTATCTATTCCGGTCATGGACCGAAAAGGCTTTTCATTCTTCATTGGTGATGGTTCCTGCAAAATTTATTTCAGAAATAAACTAGTGGGTACTGCTACATTGTTAAATGGATTGTATCATCTAAATCTCAACAACAAAGTAGTTGTGAATACTATGACTAGAAAACGTGGTAGGGATTAAACCAATCAAGTTTTGAAATGGCATCTAAGACTTGGTCATGTTGGTCAGACCAAGGTTTACAAAATGGAAAAGGATGGACTTATGGGTCCATTGGGATCGGATCCCTTTCCTACCTATGAATCCTGCCTTAAAGGCAAAATGACTAAGTCCCCCTTCACAGGGACTTTTGAAAGAGTCGCTGATAAACTGGGATTAATCCATACCGATGTATGTGGTGCTTTGGAAGCAGCACGGGATGGATATCAATATTTCATTACGTTTACAGATGATAATACTAGGTATGGTTATGTGTACTTAATGAAACATAAATTCAAGGCCTTTGAGAAATTCTAGGAATTCAAGGCCCTAGTCGAGAAACAAATTGGTAATCATATCAAAGAACTTCGGTCGGACCGAGGTGGCGAGTATATGAATACGAAGTTTGACGAGTTCCTTAAGGAACATGGAATAGTATCACAATTAACACCTCCAAGTACTCCTCAGTTAAATTGTGTGTCAGAAAGAAGGAACCAGACCTTGTTGGACACGGTCCGTTTCCATGATGGGCTATACTAACTTACCGATTTACCTGTGGAGGTATACACTCCTGACTGCTGCAAATATCTTGAACAGATGTCCTTCCTAATCGAGTCCTAAAACTCCACATGAGATGTGGGAGGGCAGGAAACCAAGTCTTAATGACATTAGGATTTAGGGATGTCCCGCCTATGTCTATAAGACTAAGGTGGACAAGTAGGAAGCTAGGTCCGTGCGGAGACTTTTCATTGGATTCCCATATGAGACGATGGGTTATCTATTTTACATGCCCAAAGATCGAAAGATCGTTGTTGCTTTGCATGCACACTTCCTGGAAGAAGAGTTCATTCAGGAAGGCGGAGCACGTAGAAATATTTCTTTGGAAGAATACAATGAAAATCCTTAGGAGACACATGCACAATAAAAATGGAACCGAACCTTCTATAACACAAGTAAAACCACCTCGTAGGTCAAGTAGGGTGTCTCAATTACCTGAGAGGTATAATTTTATGCACTTGGAGGAACTGGGTTTCCTTGAGGTTCTAAGTGATAAACCAGAGGCCGACCCGCGATAAATGACCTAGCAATGGTGGATGTAGACTCCATGAAATGGACTGTAGCAGTTTTCATGTAGTTGGGACCTTCGTTTTGACGAGACGGTCAAAGAGTTTGACTTCATGCAAAATGAAGAGGAATCTTGTGTATACAAGAGGGTTAGTGGGAGCAAGATCGCATTCTTAGTACTATATGTAGATGACATTCTACTAATAGGAAATGATGTGGGAATGCTCAGTTCTGTGAAAGCTTGGCTTTCGAGTAATTTCTCCATGAAAGACTTGGGAGAAGCAACCTATATTCTTGGAATTGAACTCTACCGGGATAGAGCGAAGAGAACAATAGGTCTTTCCCAAGCCCTCTATATAGATAAAATCTTAAAGCGATTTAAGATGGATGATTTTAAAAGAGGGTTCCTACCGATGCGATATGGAATAAAACTCTCCTTGAAGATGTGTCCTCAAAGTGAGGAACAACGAAAGGAAATGAGTAATATACCATATGCTTCGGCCGTGGGTAGCCTTATGTATGCTATGTTGTGTACGAGACCTAACATTGCGCATGCTGGGAGCGTGGTAAGTAGGTTTCGGGCTAACCCAGTTCGGGAACATTAGACCGCCATAAAGAACATTCTCAAGTACTTTAGAAGGACTAGAGATCTGGTTCTTATATATGGTGGTGGAGAACTGAATGTGATGGGATTCACTGTATTGGACTTCCAAGGACATAAAGACGATTCTATGTCTACTTTTGTCTACATTTACTCTTAATGGAGGAGCAGTATCATGGCATAGTGCCAAGTATAGCGCGACTGCTGATTCCACCAGTTAGTCTAAGTATAAAGCAGCCTCGGAGGCCTCCAAAGGAAGGGTTAAGAAGTTACTCGGTAAACTTCTCATCACACCTTGTGTTGTGCTGCCAGAGCGGTAACACAG
This sequence comes from Orobanche coerulescens, assembly GCA_033398695.1. Taxonomy (NCBI): domain Eukaryota; kingdom Viridiplantae; phylum Streptophyta; class Magnoliopsida; order Lamiales; family Orobanchaceae; genus Orobanche; species Orobanche coerulescens. The sequence continues at coordinate 120,584,492 of CM065802.1, forward strand.
GCCTAGGAGCCGAGGTTGCACAAAAGTACCAAACATATTGAGAGAGTATCATCTCGTAAGAGAATTTGTTCGCAAAGAGATACATTGTGTTGCATAGAGTAGAGTCAGCCGACATCGTCGCTGATCCACTGACCAAGCCACTTTCTCAGATTAGATTGGAGCGTCATCTAGAGAACATGGGTATTAGATACTGTAGTGTGTGGCATTGAGTGCAAGTGGGAGATTGTTGGGAGTATGCCCTCGAATGCCACTCAGAGGATGTTGAGTTAGGGCATTGTACTTGTTATTATGTAAATCACTAATATAAGGCAATGGATGTTTCTTTATTTACTGGTAGTTACTGGCATTCCTAACTCGTAAATATACATATAGAAACTAGTCCGTGTATTTGAGAGCAAAACGTTCCACTCCTTATTGGATAAGAGGGTCGGCACTGGAAAGGTTTATAGCTCAAATACTTAATCGTTCGCAAGTCGATGAAACTTGACTGAGAGTTAAGTTTATGTGATGTAACACCCACAAATCCCATTGTAATATCCGCAAATTCGATTTCCGGTAATTTTTCTTTGTTGGCGAAAGTCAGTTTTGACGACTTGCTTGGGACCGTTTCGTCATCCTGAGAATGATTAATTCTACACTTTTTGTCATCCGAGTTCGTTTCGGTATCGTTCTGTTGAATTCCGTATTCTTTAGCGACTTTTCCGCGTATGAGTTCGACTTTGTTAAATCACCATTAATTTTTGGAAACTCCAAAAATTCTGAATCTTTGCGATATTATAAAGCATCGAGTTAGCTTTCCAATGGTTCAAACGGCGAGTCAATCGGAGTCCAGACGTGGGAGTTATGGTCGAAATAGCTAAGTCACTCTCTTTTTCCAGATTCGGCCAAAACCGTCTGTACCCTGTGCCGCGGCACACCTCAGCTGAACCGCGGCACACTGCCGAGCCCTGGGAGCAAATTTTGGGCCTGTGCCGCGGCACACTTCTACTGAGCCGCGGCACACATGACAGTTAACCCTATATCTGTGTTTTCTTGAGCGGATCACCTCATTTTTCCCCATTTCTTCACTTGGGCACGAGAGAGGAGGCTTGAGAGGAAGAAGTTTCTTCACCTATCACTTGAGTGTGTGATTTCTCTTCATCTCTTTTCGATTGTGAAGCTCGGATCATCGATCTATCGCGTACTCTTCGAATCATAGTGCTTGGATCTTCAAGAGGTAATTTCTTCAACATCTTGGATTTCGATTTTGTATTGGGTAATGATGTTTTGGATGTTAAAATCATGGGGTATGAAGTGATATACGCATGATTATGGACATGTTTGAGTATTCATTGGATTATTGAAAGATTATTCAAGAACACTTTGAATTTTGTGTTGGAAATTGGGGATTTTGTTTGACATCATCCTTTTAATCCGTAGTAATTTAGATTAGTGATGGATTGATGATTATTTAGGTGTATTCTATCATTTCCATCGTTATTCCTCGGTTGGATTGTATTGATTCGTCGTTTTGGTTGAGTTATTAGTCGACGCCATGAAAGTGTCCGACAAAAGGTCTAAGAGGGGGGGTTTGTGCGTTGTACGATTATTATTCATCGTACGATTGTTGATTTATCATTGATATGACTTAGGGACAAAATCCTTGTGAAGAACTCAAGTCGGAACCCTTCCGTTCGTTATCTTCTTCGTGGTTCAAGCTTCCCGGTCCAACCGTGTTCTTCGGTATTTTCGGTAACGTTTATTAAGGCAAGTATATATTTATGATTGTACGTTCTCGACTTTGAAAGTAAGATATATGTTTGGCATAATTATTTATATCCACTCCAGGACGGGCCGACGGGTCCTCTGAGGGTTTCGTAGCCTCTGGTGCGATTCCATGGATAATATGAATTAACCACTCCGGGATGGGCCGACGGGTCCTCTGAGGGTTCCGTAGCCTCTGGTGCGGTTCCACGGTATTCATATATGTATTGATGACGGATGATATGAACGAACCACTTTGGGGCGGGCCGACAGGTCCCCTAAGGGTTCCGTAGCCTCTGGTGCGGTTCCACGGTATTCATATACGTCTCGTTGTGATGCTATGAGATTTAGTTATTCCGGAATACTAGTCTTGAATTGATGAATTGACGGATTACATTTACTTTATTGTCGAGGAGTATTGTGTTTCATATTGTTATACTTGCACTAGCTATTCGACAGCTAACCCCTTTATGGGGGAAATACGTTTCATGTATTTCAGGTTCCAGGAGAGCGGACAGGCGGGTACCGGGTCGGCATGAAGATGATGGGCAAGTGTGATACTGTGTCTTGTCTCCGGTTATCTCTTTTGGTTTCCTCCATTCAGTGTTATTGTACTGGAATGGATTTTAAATACTCGAGTATTGTATTTCAGTTTCCTTGATGTTCCGGCCTGTGTTGCCGAGGTATTGATTTGTGCAGTGATGTATATGGTTTCATTGGTTATGGTTTTGAATACCATTTGTATCGTCTTTCCTTCAATTGTATGTAGACCTTATCGGTCAAGTTTATAGTTCCGCGTATGTTTAGCCTTGTGGGTCCCACGGCGGGGCTCACGGCGCTGTAATATACCCTGAATATCTTGGGGGTGTTACAAAATATGGTATCAGAGCTTAGGTTTATGGATACCTAGGCTGTCGGTCTTTTGGGTCGATTGAGTCGTCATTTGCCCACAGTATCACTACTCTGCCATCATCACAGTGCGACCGGTACTTGTAAGTCCTCTCACTCTTCTTGTATTTTTTTAATCGTTTCGTTTATAGCTTGGTATTCTTGGGAATTGGTCACTTCGAGAATGTGCGATTTGGATTATACTTACGCACGTGTGTGCCCTTCAGAATGTTGGTTGAAAGTAGGAAGAATCGTGGCCGTGGTCACGGACGTGAACTCTTCCTTGAGATTTTGTTAAATTGCTAATTGCTAATTGCGATATTGGTGTGTATCGGTATTATGTCGAGACTTTGTTTAGAAGTTGCATGCTAGTATCACGGAGGATCTTCGACTTCACAGACTTGTAAGTATGTTGTTCGGATTATTCGATAATTCGTGGTGAATTTGAATTTCCGTTGAAATGTTGTGTGTGCGAGTGATTGCAAGTTTCGAGGACGAAACTTATTTTTTTTAAGGGGGGTAGAGTGTAATACCCTGATTTTTTCGGATATATTTTTTTTCGTTTATTTGTTGGATGTCGTTGATGGATAATTGTGCTTGAGGATGATGTGAACATATGACAATATTGCTGAATGCGTATATGTATTCATTGTGCCGTATGATCGTTTGGTATGTCGAGATGTTGGTAGAGAATAGCGGAAAATGGCTAAGTACAGCTACGTTAGCGCACGCTACAAGGTATGCCTAGCGCGCACTAAGACATATACTTATCGTACGCTACGGTGCATACTTAGCGCACGCTAAGAGATTCGGTTACGTACGCTAAGGAGGACCCCTAACGTACGTAACGACTTGCTGGGTTAGTTTCGGAAGGTGGCCGACAGGTAGGCCCAGGTTGATTTTTATATTCAGTTAGCGCACGCTAACGCATGTTGGTTAGCACACGCTAACACCAGATCGCCAATATTGGAATCTTAGCTTTCGGCAGGTGGACCCGGCCATGTTCGACGCGTGTCCAGATAAGGTCAACGAATACTTGTTGTGTAGAGCTAGCGCACGCTAAAACCGTACGATTAGCGCACGCTAATTCCATATCGGTCAAAGGAATCCTGATAATCGCGGATGCTTTCGGCAGGTGGGGGCACAATACTATAGCAAGTCAACGACGATTAGCGCGCGTTAAGGTCGAAGAATAGCGCACGCTACTGAGCATTTCACTGTAGCAAGTCAACGCCTATTTGCGTACGTTAATGCATGGGCATTACGTACGTTAGATGAATTTCCAAGCAATGTAGTAGCTTCTGGACTGCCCGATAGCGCACGCTATCAAGGAAGAATAGCGCACGCTAGTCCTGTAGCGCACGCTAAATGTAAGGTCTAGCGCGCACTAGTGATGTGTTTTATAGAGAGGATAGACGAGTGCTGAGAGGCATTTTGTCCATTCTCCTTCCGTCAGTCAATAGAGAGAACCTTGGGAAGTACTTGAAGTTCCTAAACATTGAGAGATGATTCTCTTAAACAAGATTAAGATGGAGAGCTCGGATTTAAGTATTGTTCTTGAAGTTTTTGATGATTCTTGGAATGGAGTTCAAATTATTCTTCTTCGTTGTTAGTCCATACAATGTAATCCTCGTATCCCTTTGATAGTGGTTCATTTTTTTTTCTTTAAAGATTACTACTTGTGAGGGAGTATGTTGGGAATCGTGTGTTTTGATGTTTGTCTTATTTCAATGTAAATGCATAAATTGGACTGTACTTTTATCCGCCGCGTGAGTATTTTTGAAATGGATTTTCGTATTTTGCCAACTGAATTTTATTTTGTAAAACCGATTCCCTAAACTGAGTTTTTGGCATTTTGGCCTTGATCGTTTTTGACGGCATTTTTATGACGGTATTTGGAAAATAATTTTTTTTAGTATTTGAAAAATATTACCATCATCGGTCTTCTTGGCATTTTTTTGAAATGACGTGGAAAATTGTGCTTAGCCTGGTAAATCCTTGTGAGAAGGGTTTTCGTCGTGTAATATTCCCAGGAGGATCTGGGGGTGTTACAATTATGGTATCATGTGATAATGTTATACGAGATTTTTTTTGGAATTGTAATAAGAGATTTCGGATGTTGATATGATTATTGAGATCTTCTTCATATGATGATAAGGGTTTCGTTGCGATTCTTGAGGTTTTATGAATGACATGATAAAGAAAATGGTAACATGGAGATATATATACCTCGGATATGTTGTTCTGAACGTGATTTCGGATATTTCATGTTCTTGAAGAACTCTTGAATTATACGAAGTGATGAAAATTTTTAAGAAGTGTTGATGTTTTGAAAATGAATATGGAATATTCATATCTAGAGCTAAACTATGTGTTGGAGATAATATTCGTATAGGAATACGAATGTGATTATGAGTTTGATGAGACTATTATTCATCTCTGAATTTGGAAGCCCATACGTATGGAGCAAATATTCAAATCGAATGATTGGATTGTTTGATAACCTTTTTAATATGATTATCTATTGTTTTGAACCAGTCGGATGATTCGAATTGATGACGGTCATAAGTAAATTTTAACGATGGATTTACGAGAAGAGAACCTTATCAATTCATATTTAAGAATTGAGTTTGGAACATTTAGACCCTTATTATTGGTCCGAATTGGTTGCTGATATGATCATCATATTTCGACTCGTATTGTGGACAGGATTTGTAAGTGTCTGAGTTGGATTGTTCAGACTGTGATTAGTCGAGATATGGTGAAACGGTTGAGTTTGTGGTTTGGTGGTGTTGATATTGGTCGTCATCAAACCTGTTGATTATTAATCCTTCGTTTTACGATAAGACATGATGTGTGATCATGGATTATGACTGTTGTGTTGCGGTTGAGGTTGAAGAATTCGTAGATTTCCTTGGTCGGGACTGAGGAACTCGTAAGATGAAATCAACTGAATTGGTAACAGTTCTTTGTATTGATATCGAGGCAAGTTTTATACTTGTACTAATCAATGAGATTAATGTTGTCGTGTTGGTGTACGAATGTGTGTATCATTTCGAGACTCGGCCTCTTTATGATTGTATTGATATCAGGGGATTGTTTGATACGACACCCGTCGACAAATTATGCCAAATATTATTGTTGTTCGTAAATAGCCGATTTAAGTCATTGCGATACTTGTTGGTAATATTTGTCGATAGCTGGTTCGCGGTATCGACGTATCGATTGTTATTATTGATTGATGTTCCATCAAGATATTTTTTTTTTGTGAATCGTCGTTATTGATATCAGTGTTTTTCTATTGATGTCGTTTTGGCCGATTGAAGGCATTGACGTATTCGATTATCATCTTCGTTATCGGTAACCGATTAAAAGTGCCGAGACATCCGTTGTATAATTGTTATCGATTGTCCGCTCTAAAGGTAATCGATATATTGAATTGGGATTATCAAAGATAATTCCCATCCGTTGTCAAAAATATTCTCATCCGTTGTATCGTTGTTATCGATTAACCATTCTACGGTAATCGAAGTATTGAATTGGGACTGTCGAGGATAGTTCCCATCCGTTGAATTATTATTGTCGTGTTGGCCGACTCAAGGCAGCACACTATTATTCTTGTGAACTCGGTAGTTTTGTGATCGTTGAGGGTTGAGGATTTTCCGAATTGTTGTGTTGTGATTATTGCTCGTGTTAATCGGTCCTTAGGGATTTTGATCCCAGGATGGTTATGTTGGATATTGTTAGTCGTGTCGATCTTTCATTATTCGTGCGTCATCGTTCACTTGGTGAGTCGCGTGATTCGTATTGGATATGTTATCCTTTGAGCTTCGCGGTCATGTTGTATCGTGGCATATCTGGAATCATATCTGCGTGTCGATTGGTTATGCGTAGGATTTTTAGCCGGGCACATGATGGTCATGCGTGGATGTTTCCGCATTGGACCGTGCACACGAGACGTAGTTCGTGAGGCTAGTTAGGTACATTGTCACACGTATATTCTGGATTCCGTATACGGGGTGGACATGTGCACGGACACATTTCCGGATCGGGCGCACTGTGATGTTCCCTCTTGAGCCTTATTGTTTGGTCGTTCGTAGTCCATGTTGTATTGGATATGTCCGACGATTTGCGATTGGTTGTTCATACGCCGAGGGGTATGTCCGACAGTCAGGTTTGCTTCTTTGAGATCTGTATTGTGATGATTTACAACTTTGGACTGTTCGGCTTTCAGGCCATCGTGATATACAGCTTCGGTTGAGGGGCTTTCAAGCCATTGCGACGTATTGGTATTTCTATTGGAGCCTTCAGACATTGTGATTCGTATTTACTTCAGCGTTGGCTTGGATTACCTTCGGGTAATGTATTGTTGTGTTACTTGTAACGTTTCGCCGTTGGGCGTAAGTTACGTGTTTCTTGTGTATCTCGTTGAGTTTTCCTGGCGGGATATTGCTCCTCCCTAGTTGTTTTAAGTTTCGGGACGAAACTTCTTTTAAGGAGGGTAGAATGTAATATCCGCAAATTCGATTTCCGGTAATTTTTCTTTGTTGGTGAAAGTCCGTTTTGACGACTTTCTTGGGACCGTTTCGTCATCATGAGAATGATTAATTCTACACTTTTTGTCATCCGAGTTCGTTTCGGTATCGTTCTGTTGAATTCCGTATTCTTTAGCGACTTTTCCGCGTATGAGTTTGACTTTGTTAAATCACCGTTAATTTTTGGAAACTCCAAAAATTCTGAATCTTTGCGATATTATAAAGCATCGAGTTAGCTTTCCAATGGTTCAAACGGCGAGTCAATCGGAGTCCAGACGAGGGAGTTATGGTCGAAATAGCTAAGTCACTCTCTTTTTCCAGATTCGGCCAAAACCGTCTGTACCCTGTGCCGCGGCACACCTCAGCTGAACCGCGGCACACTGCCGAGCCCTGGGAGCAAATTTTGGGCTTGTGCCGCGGCACACTTCTACTGAGCCGCGGCACACATGACAGTTAACCCTATATTTGTGTTTTCTTGAGCGGATCACCTCATTTTTCCCCATTTCTTCACTTGGGCACGAGAGAGGAGGCTTGAGAGGAAGAAGTTTCTTCACCTATCACTTGAGTGTGTGATTTCTCTTCATCTCTTTTCGATTGTGAAGCTCGGATCATCGATCTATCGCGTACTCTTCGAATCATAGTGCTTGGATCTTCAAGAGGTAATTTCTTCAACATCTTGGATTTCGATTTTGTATTGGGTAATGATGTTTTGGATGTTAAAATCATGGGGTATGAAGTGATATACGCATGATTATGGACATGTTTGAGTATTCATCGGATTATTGAAAGATTATTCAAGAACACTTTGAATTTTGTGTTGGAAATTGGGGATTTTGTTTGACTTCATCCTTTTAATCTGTAGTAATTTAGATTAGTGATGGATTGATGATTATTTAGGTGTATTCTATCATTTCCATCGTTATTCCTCGGTTGGATTGTATTGATTCGTCGTTTTGGTTGAGTTATTAGTCGACGCCTTGAAAGTGTCCGACAAAAGGTCTAAGAGGGTGGGTTTGTGCGTTGTACGATTATTATTCATCGTACGATTGTTGATTTATCATTGATATGACTTAGGGACAAAATCCTTGTGAAGAACTCAAGTCGGAACCCTTCCGTTCGTTATCTTCTTCGTGGTTCAAGCTTCCCGGTCGAACCGTGTTCTTCGGGATTTTCGGTAACGTTTATTAAGGCAAGTATATATTTATGATTGTACGTTCTCGACTTTGAAAGTAAGATATATGTTTGGCATAATTATTTATATCCACTCCGGGACGGGCCAACGGGTCCTCTGAGGGTTTCGTAGCCTCTGGTGCGATTCCATGGATAATATGAATTAACCACTCTGGGACGGGCCGACGGGTCCTCTGAGGGTTCCGTAGCCTCTGGTGTGGTTCCACGGTATTCATATATGTATTGATGACGGATGATATGAACGAACCACTTTGGGGCGGGCCGACAGGTCCCCTAAGGGTTCCGTAGCCTCTGGTGCGGTTCCACGGTATTCATATACGTCTCGTTGTGATGCTATGAGATTTAGTTATTCCAGAATACTAGTCTTGAATTGATGAATTGACGGATTACATTTACTTTATTGTCGAGGAGTATTGTGTTTCATATTGTTATACTTGCACTAGCTATTCGACGGCTAACCCCTTTATGGGGGAAATACGTTTCATGTATTTCAGGTTCCAGGAGAGCGATGACGGTACCGGGTCGGCATGAAGATGATGGGCAAGTGTGATACTGTGTCTTGTCTCCGGTTATCTCTTTTGGTTTCCTCCATTCAGTGTTGTTGTACTGGAATGGATTTTAAATACTCGAGTATTGTATTTCAGTTTCCTTGATGTTCCGACCTGTGTTGCCGAGGTATTGATTTGTGCAGTGATGTATATGGTTTCATTGGTTATGGTTTTGAATACCATTTGTATCGTCTTTCATTCAATTGTATGTAGACCTTATCGGTCAAGTTTATAGTTCCGCGTATGTTTAGCCTTATGGGTCCCACGGCGGGGCTCACGGTGCTGTAATATACTCTGAATAACTTGGGGGTGTTACACCCTTTGGTTCATTACAGTGCCGTGGATCCCACACCAAGAGATCCACCAGGCGAACACAGCTGACATTACATTAAATTAACCAACAAGGGCAACCACAGCCCTTAATATGATAACTGACACAATATTCCGATAAGGAATTTTAAAGACAATGATGGGCCTACATGGCCAAAAATGAAAATACATCAACTGATAAAACTGGAGTACACCCCAACTGACTGACCAACATGAACAACTCGGACTAGTATCGCTCGAATGCCTCGTCGCCATCATCATGCCCCTGTGTCTCAACTCTCTCCTCGCAAGCACCTAAAACATGAAAACATGTTCCGCCCCCACGGGGTCAGTCATCTAGATAATGAACATCAAATACATGTATAACATGATATGCATCCAAAGGCAGACTGAAACTGTAAAATGATAATAATACGAGATGCTCACAAACCAAGTTAAGAACCGAGCATTCGTGAAACACTATGCCCACATCATATGAATAATACCTGCTCAACAGGTTAGAACATTAATGCCCAATGGCGAATCATAACTTATAAAGCACCATAATGAATTACACGAACATGAACCACACCAGGACTGAATTAAATATAAATCACAATGCCCGAAGGCTCCAATGAAATTACCAAGACATCACAAATGCCTGAAAGCCACTCAACCGAAGCTGTAAATATCACAATCACCTGAAATCAAAACAGCGCGAAGCTGTACTAATGAGGGCCAAAGCCACGGCACGAAGCCATATCACAATGAGGGCCGAAGCCACGGCACGAAGCTGTATCACAATGAAGGCCGAAGCCACGGCACGAAGCCGTATCACAATGTGGGCCGAAGCCATGGCACGAAGCCGTATCACAATTAGGGCCAAAGCCACGGTATGAAGCCGTATCATAATGAGACCATCCAATGGCCGTTGACCTACTGACATGTAGGTGTTGCGAAGTCAATCACGAAGGTTTCAAACTCCCCAAACTTACCCATAATGAAATCACCTAGTGACCGTTGACCTATTGACTGTAGGTGTTGGGAAGTCAACCGCGAAGGTTCCAATCTCCCCAAACTTACCCATCTAGCACTAGCCGAGACTAGCCTCCAAAACACAACTGATAACAAACGGCAATGATCCCAAGATTACCGAATTCACGAGAATGATAGTGTAATGCCTTGAGTCGGCCAACACGACAACAATAACTCACGGATGGGCACTGTCCTCGGCGGTCCCAATTCAATACCTCGATTGCCTTAGAATGGCCAACCGAGAACAATGATGCGATGAGTGATTGAATACTTCGACTGACTTGGAACGGCCAATCGATAACAATGATATGATGAATGATTGAATTCCTCGGTTACCTTAGAACGGCCAATCGATAACAATGATATGATGAATGATTGAATACCTCGATTGCCTTAGAACAACCAATCGACAACAATGATACAAAGGATGTCTCGGCACCTTTAATCGGTTACCGACAACGAAGCAGAGAAATGAATACGCCAATGCCTTCAATCGGGGAATACAACATCAATGATAAAACACCAACCTTGATAACGATGATTACAACGACGTCTTAGGTCGACATCAATATCACAACAATAATCGATACATCGATACCGCGAACCGGCTATCGACAATAACATTAGCAACGAGTATCCCGATGCCTTGAACTGGCCATTAATGAACAATAATACCGTTTGGCATAATTGCCGCAGAGTAGCATATCGAACGATCCCTTAATATCAATGAACTCATGGAGAGACTAAGTCTCGGAATGATACAACATATTAATACACATATATGATGACATTAATCTCATTGACTAGTATAAGTATAAAACTTGCCTCAAACCGACGGCGAGAAAGTCCTTCCACGAACAACGTCCTTAATGAAATTGTCGGCCGCTTGAACAACCTTGAACGACACAAATACCAACAATTCGTTTAATACACGAATCAAGCATGATCACAACCAATTCAAGAGGTCGTTACAATAAATCCCAAACTCATTGAGGCATTTCGACAAACACCTTGAAAACAATCTCCCATCCTAAACAACCAAACCCAATTGTATTGAAAACCAACTTCAAAAAAATGATTCAATCCAATAAAACACCTTCAATACAATCGATAATCCAATAGGAATACTCAAATCGAGCTTACGATAACATTTAATCGAAAATCCCAATTCCAAGTCAACCTTCAAAGTATTCTTGAGAAAAACTTCCAACAATCCGATGATAACTCATAAAAACTCGTAATCATATGTATATCCATCACAAATCATGATTATATCATCCAAAGCATCAATCTCCAAATCAAAATCAAATCTAAGGTTGAAGAAATTACCTTGGATTAGGATGAAGAATCCACAAACATGTTGTTAATCCACACCATAACTTTAAGAAGATGAAATTATCTGAGTTTTAATGATGTTCAAACACCCAAAAATTGCTCAAAATCGCCCATGTTGAGAGAGGAAGGAGGAAAGTGAAGAAATGAGGATGTTTTTCACAACAAACGCAGAAATACAAAAATTTGTACTGTGTGTCACGACACAGGCTGAGTGTGCCACGGCCCACGGCCAAAAACGCCAAGCAAAACAGCTTTGTGCCGCGGCCCGGCCAGAAGGGGCCGCGGCTCGCGGTATAGCCCGCTCCAGCATCAAAAGGCACACGGTGCAGTTTTAGCTATTTCGACCATAACAACTTCATACGGACTCCGATTGATTCATCGTTTGAACCATTGGAAAGCTAACTTGATGCTCTATAATATTGAATAGATTAAGAATTTTTGGAGTTTCCAAGTATTAATGGTGATTTTACAAAGTCGAAATCATACGTGGAAAAGTCGCTTAAGAACACGGAACTCAACAGAACGACACCGAGACGAACTCGGATGACAAAAAGTGTAGAATCAATCATTTTCAGTATGACGAAGCGTTCACAATAGAGTCACTAATATGGACTACAATATCAACATCGATTAATGAAGTAATTATAACGATCAAGATAATATTCTCGTCTCGATTCTCGAGCTGTAATATCCGCGGTTTTGATTTCCAATAAAATTTTTTTTCTAGTGTAATTACATCTTAGAAACTCTATTGTGACAGTTTCCTCATTCCAAGAATGATTAATTCTACACTTTTTGTCATCCGAGTTCGTCTCGGTGTCGTTCTGTTGAATTCCGTGTTCTTAAGCGACTTTTCCACGTATGAGTTCGACTTTGTAAAATCACCATTAATTCTTGGAAAAGCCAAAAATTCTGAATCTTTTCAACATTATAGAGAATCAAGTTAGCTTTCCAATGGTTCAATCGGTGAGTCAATCGGAGTCCGAACGAAGGAGTTATGGTCGAAATAGCTAAGGCTGCACCATGTGCCTTTTTGTGCTGGAGTGGGTCAGACATGGGCCGCGGCCCCTTCGGCCGGCCGCTGCACAAAGGCAATGTCTTGGCGCTTTTGGCTGTGGGCCACGGCACACTCATCCTGTGCCGCGGTACACAGTACAGGTTTGCCTATATCAGCGTTTTCTTGTGGAATCATCCTCATTTCATCACTTTCCTTCTTCCTCTCCTCCTTGGGCGATTTGTGGGCGATATTTTGGGCAATTTAGCATCATCAAACTCAAATAATTTCATCTTCTTCAAGTTATGGTGTGGATTAACAACATGTTTGTGGATTCTTCATCCTAATCAAGGTAACTTCTTGAAATCTCCTAAAATTTGCTTTTTGGGAGTTTTGGCCTTGATTTCATTTTCCGTCCAAATTTGATGAATCGGTTGATGTTTGTAAACATTATTAATCATGTTCTATGGATTGTATATCCATATCTTCGATTTGTTCAACCCGATTGATGATTCTTATGTTTTTGAGGAACTTTGAACATTTAGTATTCGATTAAATGTCTCAAAGAGTTTCCTTCGATCGTTGTGTTATTTTCATTCGATATTGTGTTATTGAATGAATTATATTTCATTTAAGGTTGTTCGAGCGCTTATATTTATCGGAGGACACCGTTCGTTGTTCGTGGAAGGATTTCATCGCCTTCGGTTGAGGCAAGTTTTATACTTGTACTAGTCAATGAGATTAATGTTATCATATATATGTATGAATGTGTTGTATCATTCCGAGACTTAGTCTCTTCATGAATTCATTGATATTAAGAGATCGTTCGATACGATACCTTTCGGCAATTATGCCAAATGTTTTTATTGTTCGTTAATGGCCGGTTCAAGGCATTGTGATACTCATTGTTAATGTTATTATCGATCACCGGTTCGCGGTATCGATGTATCGATCGTTGTTGTTGATATTAATGTCGATTTAAGACGTCATTGTAATCATTGCTATTAATGTTGGAGTTTTGTCCTTGATGTTGTTTTGGCCGATTAAAGGCGTTGACGTATTCGTTTATCTTCTTCGTTGTCGGTAACCGATTAAAGGTGCCGAGACATCCTTCGTATCATTGTTATCGATTGGCCGTTCTAAGGCAATCGAGGTGTTCAATCATTCATCATATCATTGTTATCGGTTGGTCGTTCTAAGGCAATCGAGGTATTCACTCATTCATCATGTCATTGTTTTCGATCCGTTCTCAGGAAAATCGAAGTGTTCAATCATTCATTGTATCATTGTTATCGATTGACCGTTTTAAGGCAATCGAGGTATTGAATCATCTGCTGCATCATTGTTATCGGTTGGCCATTCTAAGGCAATCGAGGTATTGAATTGGGGCTGTCGAGGATAGTTCCCATCCGTTGTGTCGTTGTTATCGATTGACCACTCTAAGGTAATCGAGTTATTGAATTGGGACTGTTGAGTACAATGCCCATCCGTGAGTCATCATTATCGTATTGGCCGACTCAAGGTAGCACACTATCAAAATTGTGATACGGCTTCGTGCCATGGCTTCGGCCCTAATTGTGATACGGATTTGTGCCGTGGCTTCGGCCCTAATTGTGATACGGCTTCGTGCCGTGGCTTCGACCCTAATTGTAATACGTCTTTGTGCCGTGGCTTCGGCCCTAATTGTGATATGGCTTCGTGCCGTGGCTTCGGCCCTAATTGTGATACGACTTCGTGCCATGGGTTTTGCCTTAATTGTGATACGGCTTCGTGCCGTGGCTTCGGCCCTAATGGTGATACGGCTTCGTGCCGTGGCTTCGGCCCTAATCAATAATATCTGCGGGCTATTTTGGCTTCATGTGATTGTGATATTTGACAGCTTCGGCTGAGTGGCTTTCAAGCCTTTATTATTGTCCTGGTAATTTCATTGGAGCCTTCGGGCATTGTGATTCATAATTAATTTAGTTCTGGTTTGGTTCATGTCGTGTAATTCATTGTGGTACTCTATAATTATGATTCGCCGTTGGGCATTTACGTTCTAACCTGTCGAACAGGTATTAATAGTATGCCGTGGGCATAGTATTTCACGAATGCTCGGTTCTTACATTGGTTTGTGAGCATCTCGTATTATTATTATCACTGTACCGTTTCATTCTGCCTTTGCATGCATATCATGTTATACATGTATTTGATGTTCATTATATGGATGACTGACCCCATAGGGGCGGAACATGTTTTCATGTTTTAGGTGCTTGCGAGGAGAGAGTTGAGACACAGGGGCATGATGATGGCGACGAGGCATTCGAGCGATACTAATCCGAGTTGTTCATGTTGGTCAGTCAATTGGAGTGTTCTTCAGTCTGTCAGTCATTGTCATTATGTATTACCCGAGCAGATGCTCGTGGATGTTGTTGTATTTTGTTTTTGGCCATGTAGGCCCATGGTTGTTGTTGAAATTCCTTATCGGAATATTGTGTCAGATATCATGGTAGGAACTATGATTTTCCCTTGTTGTTTAATTTAATGTATTTTAGTCATGTTCGCCCGGTGGATCTCCTGGCGTGGGGTCCACGGCACTGTAATAACCCAATAGGATTTGGGGGTGTTACACGAGCAAGGTTGAAACAATGAACGATATTGATACATGACTCAAAATTAGTCCAAACGGTGAACACGAATGAATGAACATGAATGATGAATGATTATTACTGAGTGAAAAATTTCTGAGTGACAATTACTGAATGATAACAATGACTCCAAGGCTGGGTATTACATACTCTCCCCCTTAGAAGAGTTTCATCCTCGAAACTAAGGGTAAACATCTCGGGATATGAACCGCCCATCATGATCTAAAAACAGCACTGCACAAATATCAATCGCACGCCCAAGTCCCCATGGCTAGAGGTCTCGAATCTCAATGAACAATTTCCTAGATAATCACCAAATCTCGGGTACAACACAAAAAGAAAAAATACTAACCAAGGCTACATCTCAAATGTGCCCAACATCGATATCCTCCAGATTGTCGATCCCCTCGATCTCATCGATTCAAGGAATACCTAAATCTGAAATCATCACTAAAGGTGATCCCGGAAGGTCACGAGACTGAGAGTGACTAAAATGAATGAGGAATGATAAATGACTATAAATCCGACAAGGATTAAGAATAACTCACCAAGGTGAATTAATAACGTAATGAGTGATAGCTCAATGAAGAAATTGGAACAGTTGTTCCCCATGAAATGAATGATTAGTTTGATAATTATAAGTCTCAACATGATTGATATATGATGAATGAATTATATGAATGAATGAACGACAATGAAATGAATGATTATCGTATTACCGAGCAAGAATTAACTTGTTCAAAACCTGTGATGAATGTCCTTACCTCTGGCTCTCGAAGCCTGATAGGACCTCTTGGATGAGGCACATGCTATAGTAACAAAATCCCTCGAGGCTTGTGAGCCCTCTCGAGATTTATCGGCACTAGAATTTCTGCAGTATTTCCGTAGGTGTCCCGGCCTCCCACACAGAAAACAAACAATAGCTGGCACCATACACCGAGTACTAACATGTCCTGCTGAATAACAATTAAAGCAAACAACAGTCGAACTCTTCGTCTGAGAATAAGAAGCTTTCCCAGCAAGAAGACGATTAGAAAACGACCTTTTGGAGGCCAAAGCCATATGTCCCTCTGAACGAGCCGACATCTTAGTTCTCTCACCAAAAGAAACTTAAGGGTGCTTCTGAGTAAGCTCCTTGATCAAAAGCTCTGCTCCAAGAGCCTTCTCGATGAACTCACTAAATGAATTACAATTGTGATTGAACAACTGCATCCTCAACTGCGGATTTAGCCTCTTGCTGAAATACTTGATCTTATCTGCTTCAGTACGGATAATAGACGAAGCAAATTGAAGAAGTCCCTAAAACTTCTCAGCAATGACAATAACACCCTCGTCCTCGATAGATTCGGGGTTCAAAATCTCCGATAACTTGGCTTCGCCAAGTGGATCCGGACAATACCTCTATAACATGAGAGTCTTGAACTCATTCCATACACAATCACGATCGGTGGGTTTTACGGAAAGCCACCAAGAATACGCACCCTTACTCAAGTAGTAAGCCGCTACTGACACCTTACTCTCTTCCGCGCACTGAACCATGTCGAAGAGTTTATCAAAATGCTCAAGCCAATGAACAATATCAGCTAGTTCCGACGAACCCTCAAAAGTAGGTGGCCTCTGACGAGAGATATCGCCAACAATATGACTCACTCCTCCAGTCTGACCATGAAACAGCATCTGGGATTCCTACTGCGGTGGACCACGAACCATCGAGGTCTGTAGGGTCTCCATTATCCGCGTCATCTGAGTCATCTGGGCCATCAGGCCCTGTATACATATGAATGGGTCCACCCGAATACTTTCCGGCTGGGCTGCATCTCGGGTACGACCCTCTGATAGTGACTCATTATCTGACGGTGAATGAGTAGAACTGATATCTGATGAACTAATGATATCCCTTGCATCCGCGCGGGTATTCACACGAGATCCCGGGTTTCGGCCCCCACCGTAGCCTCTTACCCTGCATCCTCTAACAGCTCTATCCATACTGAAGCAGGAAAACCACATGATGATTACAGATGCCGCATGAAGATCGCATTATGATCATGTTACAAAATGATAATAATGAGCATACACGCTCTAACACAATGAATGCAGTAATGATGCAATGAAATGATCGTCGACATTACGTCGGAATATGATAAGATCGTATGAGAGATTAAGTGAGGTGACATAATTATCTGATGAAATTCCTGAAATGATTATCTTGAACAAGTTAACAGGATTGATAATTCAACCTATGAGATCAACAACCGAGCAATGAGATTGACTGAGTGATTAATGAATTAACATGATTGACAAGATCAAAATTGATGATTGAGGATTATTGACTGATGAATGAGTTGATTCTTATCGTTTACACAGATCACACGTGTTCTAAAACAATTTGTCATGAATCAATCGTAACATTTATATCACATATATGTTTCAACAAGGCATGTATAATTAATGACATGATGAATGTATGAACATAAAGAGAATAGAGTCCTTACACAGGTCATACGAAGCTTCGAGGTCTTGCGATACTAGTCTTTACTGATTACGAATCGATGAATGAATGACTCGTGCAGCCGTAATAACTTAACGACTCACAAAACTCGACTATCCAGATTGTCATAATCTGACAGCCCCCTACTACCGCGGCGGTAGAGCCACATAACTCACATATCAGGGTATCTCACAACCCAAATCTCTGATACCATCTTCGGTAACACCCCCAAATCCCATTGGTTCATTACAGTGCCGTGGATCCCACACCAGGAGATCCACCAGGCGAACACGACTGACATTACATTAAATTAACCAACAAGGGCAACCACAGCCCTTAATATGATAACTGACACAATATTCCGATAAGGAATTTTAAAGACAATGATGGGCCTACATGGCCAAAAATGAAAATACATCAACTGATAAAACTGGAGTACACCCCAACTAACTCACCAATATGAACAACTCGGACTAGTATCGCTCGAATGCCTCATCGCCATCATCATGCCCCTGTGTCTAAACTCTCTCCTCGCAAGCACCTAAAACATGAAAACATGTTCCGCCCCCACGGGGTCAGTCATCCAGATAATGAATATCAAATACATGTATAACATGATATGCATCCAAAGGCAGACTGAAACGGTAAAATGATAATAATACGAGATGCTCACAAACCAAGTTAAGAACCGAGCATTCGTGAAACACTATTCCCACAGCATATGAATAATACCTGCTCAACAGGTTAGAACATGAATGCCCAACGGCGAATCATAACTTATAAAGCACCACAATGAATTACACGAACATGAACCACACCAGGACTGAATTAAATATAAATCACAATGCCCGAAGGCTCCAATGAAATTACCAAGACATCACAAATGCCTGAAAGCCACTCAACCGAAGCTGTAAATATCACAATCACCTGAAACCGAAATAGCCCGAAGTTGTACTAATGAGGGCCAAAGCCACGGCATGAAGCCGTATCACAATGAGGGCCAAAGCCACAGCACGAAGCTGTATCACAATGAGGGCCGAAGCCACGGCACGAAGCCGTATCACAATGAGGGCCGACGCCACGGCACGAAGCCGTATCACAATGAGGGCCGAAGCCACGGCACGAAGCCATATCAGAATGAGGGCCGAAGCCACAGTATGAAGACGTATCACAATGAGGGCCGAAGCCACGGTATGAAGCCGTATCACAATGAGACCATCCAATGGTCGTTGACCTACTGAGATGTAGGTGTTGCGAAGTCAACCGCGAAGGTTTCAAACTCCCCAAACTTACCCATAATGAAATCACCTAGTGACCGTTAACCTACTGACTGTAGGTGTTGGGAAGTCAACCGCGAAGGTTTCAAACGGTGAGTCAATCGGAGTCCGAACGGAGGAGTTATGGTCGAAATAGCTAAGGCTGCACCATGTGCCTTTTTGTCTTTGGGAGCGGTCTGCATGCCGCGGCCTCTTGGCAGACCGGGCCGGCACAAAGCGATGTCTTGGCGATTTTGGCCGTGGGCCACGGCACACTCATCCTGTGCCGCGGTACACAGTACAGGTTTGCCTATATCAGCGTTTTCTTGTGGAATCATCCTCATTTCATCACTTTCCTTCTTCCTCTGCTCCTTGGGCGATTTGTGGGCGATATTTTGGGCGATTTAGCATCATCAAACTCAAATAATTTCATCTTCTTCAAGTTATGGTGTGGATTAACAACATGTTTGTGGATTCTTCATCCTAATCAAGGTAACTTCTTGAAATCTCCTAAAATTTGCTTTTTGGGAGTTTTGGCCTTGATTTCATTTTCCGTCCAAATTTGATGAATCGGTTGATGTTTGTAAACATTATTAATCATGTTCTATGGATTGTATATCCATATCTTCGATTCGTTCAACCCGATTGATGATTCTTATGTTTTTGAGGAACTTTGAACATTTAGTGTTCGATTAAATGTCTCAAAGAGTTTCCTTCGATCGTTGTGTTGTTTTCATTCGATATTGTGTTATTGAATGAATTGTATTTCATTTAAGGTTGTTCGAGTGCTTATATTTAGCGGAGGACACCGTTCGTTGTTCGTGGAAGGATTTCATCGCCTTCGGTTGAGGCAAGTTTTATACTTGTACTAGTCAATGAGATTAATGTTATCATATATGTGTATGAATGTGTTGTATCATTCCGAGACTTAGTCTCTTCATGAATTCATTGATATTAAGCGATCGTTCGATACGATACCTTTCGGCAATTATGCCAAATGTTTTTATTGTTTGTTAATGGCCGGTTCAAGGCATTGTGATACTCGTTGTTAATGTTATTATCGATCACCGGTTCACGGTATCGATGTATCGATCGTTTTTGTTGATATTAATGTCGATTTAAGACGTCGTTGTAATCATTGCTATTAATGTTGGAGTTTTGTCCTTGATGTTGTTTTGGCCGATTAAAGGCGTTGACGTATTCGTTTATCTTCTTCGTTGTCGGTAACCGATTAAAGGTGCCGAGACATCCTTCGTATCATTGTTATCGATTGGTCGTTCTAAGGCAATCGAGGTGTTCAATCATTCATCATATCATTGTTATCGGTTGGCCGTTCTAAGGCAATCGAGGTATTCACTCATTCATCGTGTCATTGTTATCGATTGGCCGTTCTCAGGAAAATCGAAGTGTTCAATCATTCATTGTATCATTGTTATCGATTGACCGTTTTAAGGCAATCGAGGTATTGAATCATGTGCTGCATCATTGTTATCGGTTGGCCATTCTAAGGCAATCGAGGTATTGAATTGGGGCTGTCGAGGATAGTTCCCATCCGTTTTGTCGTTGTTATCGATTGACCACTCTAAGGTAATCGAGTTATTGAATTGGGACTGTCGAGTACAATGCCCATCCGTGAGTCATCATTATCGTATTAGCCGACTCAAGGTAGCACACTATCAAAATTGTGATACGGCTTCGTGCCGTGGCTTCGGCCCTAATTGTGATACGGCTTTGTGCCGTGGCTTCGGCCCTAATTGTGATACGGCTTCGTGCCGTGGCTTTGGCCCTAATTGTGATACGGCTTCGTGCCGTGGCTTCGGCCCTAATTGTGATACGGCTTCGTGCCGTGGATTCGGCCCTAATTGTGATACGACTTCGTGCCATGGCTTTTGCCCTAATTGTGATACGGCTTCGTGCCGTGGCTTCGGCCCTAATGGGGATACAACTTCGTGTCGTGGCTTCGGCCCTAATCAATAATATCTGCGGGCTGTTTTGGCTTCATATGATTGTGATATTTGACAGCTTCGGTTGAGTGGCTTTCAAGCCTTTATTATTGTCCTGGTAATTTCATTGGAGCCTTCAGGCATTGTGATTCATAATTAATTTAGTTCTGTTTTGGTTCATGTCTTGTAATTCATTGTGGTACTCTATAATTATGATTCGCCGTTGGGCATTTACGTTCTAACCTGTCGAACAGGTATTAATAGTATGCCCTGGGCATAGTATTTCACGAATGCTCGGTTCTTACATTGGTTTGTGAGCATCTCGTATTATTATTATCACTGTACCGTTTCATTCTGCCTTTGGATGCATATCATGTTATACATGTATTTGATGTTCATTATCTGGATGACTGACCCCGTAGGGGCGGAACATGTTTTCATGTTTTAGGTGCTTGCGAGGGGAGAGTTGAGACACAGGGGCATGATGATGGCGACGAGGCATTCGAGCGATACTAATCCGAGTTGTTCATGTTGGTCAGTCAGTTGGAGTGTTCTTCAGTCTGTAAGTCATTGTCATTATGTATTACCCGAGCAGATGCTCGTGGATGTTGTTGTATTTTATTTTTGGCCATGTAGGCCCATCGTTGTTGTTGAAATTCCTTATCGGAATATTGTGTCGGATATCATAGTAGGGACTATGATTTTCCCTTGTTGTTTAATTTAATGTATTTTAGTCATGTTCGCCCGGTGGATCTCCTGGCATAGGGTCCACGGCACTGTAATAACCCAATAGGATTTGGGGGTGTTACACGAGCAAGGTTGAAACAATGAACGATATTGATACATGACTCAACATTTGTCCGAACGGTGAACACGAATGAATGAACATGAATGATGAATGATTATTACTGAGTGAAAAATTTCTGAGTGACAATTACTGAATGATAACAGTGACTCCAAGGCTGGGTATTACATACTCCCCTCCCTTAAAAGAGTTTCATCCTCGAAACTAAAGGTAAACATCTCGGGATATGAACTGCCCATCATGATCTAAAAACGGCACTGCACAAATATCAATCGCACGCCCAAGTCCCCATGGCTAGACGTCTCGAATCTCAATGAACAATTTCCCAGATAATCACCAAATCTCGGGTACAACACAAAAAGAAAAAATACTAACCAAGGCTACATCTCAAGTGCCCAACATCGATATCCTTCACATTGTCGATCCCCTCGATCTCATCGATTCAAGGAATACCTAAATCTGAACTCACCAATAAAGGTGATCCCGGAAGGTCACGAGACTGAGAGTGACTAAAATGAATGAGGAATGATAAATGACTATAAATCCGACAAGGATTAAGAATAACTCACCAAGGTGAATTAATAACGTAATGAGTGATAGCTCAATGAAGAAATTGGAACCGTTGTTCCCCATGAAATGAATGATTAGTTTGATAATTATAAGTCTCAACATGATTGATATATGATGAATGAATTATATGAATGAATGAACGACAATGAAATGAATGATTATCGTATTACCGAGCAAGAATTAACTTGTTCAAAACCTGTGATGAATGTCCTTACCTCTGGCTCTCGAAGCCTGATAGGACCTCTTGGATGAGGCACGTGCTATAGTAACAAAATCCCTCGAGGCTTGTGAGCCCTCTCGAGATTTATCGGCACTAGAATTTCTGCAGTATTTCCGTAGGTGTCCCGGCCTCCCACACAGAAAACAAACAATAGATGGCACCGTACACCGAGTACTAACATGTCCTGCTGAATCACATTAAAGCAAACAACAGTCGAACTCTTCGTCTGAGAAGAAGAAGCTTTCCCAGCAAGAAGACGATTAGAAAACGACCTCTTGGAGACCAGAGCCCTATGTCCCTCTGAACGAGCCGACATCTTAGTTCTCTCACCAAAAGAAACTGAAGGGTGCTTCTGAGTAAGCTCCTTGATCAAAAGCTCTGCTCCAATAACCTTCTCGATGAACTCACTAAATGAATTACAATTGTGATTGAACAACTGCATCCTCAACTGCGGATTTAGCCTCTTGCTGAAATACTTGATCTTATCTGCTTCAGTATGGATAATAGATGAAGCAAATTGAAGAAGTCCCTGAAACTTCTCAGCAATGACAATAACACCCTCGTCCTCGATAGATTCGGGGTTCAAAATCTCCGATAACTTGGCTTCGCTAAGTGGATCCGGACAATACCTCTCTAACATGAGAGTCTTGAACTCATTCCATACACAATCACGATCGATGGGTTTTACGGAAAGCCACCAAGAATACGCACCCTTACTCAAGTAGTAAGCCGCTACTGAAACCTTACTCTCTTCCGTTCACTGAACCATGTCGAATAGTTTATCAAAATGCTCAAGCCAATGAACAATATCAGCTGGTTCCGACGAACCGTCAAAAGTAGGTGGCCTATGACGAGAGATATCGCCAACAATATGACTCACTCCTCCAGTCTGACCATGAAACAGCATCTGGAATTCCTACTGCGGTGGACCACGAACCATCGAGGTCTGTAGGGTCTCCATTATCCGCGTCATCCGAGTCATCTGGGCCATCAGGCCCTGTATACATATGAATGGGTCCACCCGAATACTTTCCGGCTGGGCTGCATCTCGGGTACGACCCTCTGATAGTGACTCATTATCTGACGGTGAATGAGTAGAACTGATATCTGATGAACTAATGATATCCCTTGCATCCGCGCGGGTATTCACACGAGATCCCGGGTTTCGGCCCCCACCATAGCCTCTTACCCTGCATCCTCTAACAGCTCTATCCATACTGAAGCAGGAAAAGCACATGATGATTACAGATGCCGCATGAAGATCGCATTATGATCACGTTACAAAATGATAATAATGAGCATACACGCTCTAACACCATGAATGCAGTAATGATGCAATGAAATGATTGTCGACATTACGTCGGAATATGATAAGATCGTATGAGAGATTAAGTGAGGTGACATAATTATCTGATGAAATTCCTGAAATGATTATCTTGAACAAGTTAACAGGATTGATAATTCAACCTATGAGATCAACAACCGAGCAATGAGATTGACTGAGTGATTAATGAATTAACATGATTGACAAGATCAAAATTGATGATTGAGGATTATTGACTGATGAATGAGTTGATTCTTATCATTTACACAGATCACACGTGTTCTAAAACAATTTGTCATGAATCAATCGTAACATTTATATCACATATATGTTTCAACAAGGCATGTATAATTAATGACATGATGAATGTATGAACATAAAGAGAATCGAGTCCTTACACAGGTCATACGAAGCTTCGAGGTCTTGCGATACTAGTCTTTACTGATGACGAATTGATGAATGAATGACTCGTGCAGCCGTAATAACTTAACGACTCACAAAACTCGACTATCCAGATTGTCATAATCTGACAGCCCCCTACTACCGCGGCGGTAGAGCCACATAACTCACATATCAGGGTATCTCACAACCCAAATCTCTGATACCATCTTCGGTAACACCCCCAAATCCCATTGGTTCATTACAGTGCCGTGGACCCCACACCAGGAGATCCACCAGGCGAACACGACTGACATTACATTAAATTAACCAACAAGGGCAACCACAGCCCTTAATATGATAACTGACACAATATTCCGATAAGGAATTTTAAAGACAATGATGGGCCTACATGGCCAAAAATGAAAATACATCAACTGATAAAACTGGAGTACACCCCAACTGACTCACCAATATGAACAACTCGGACTAGTATCGCTCGAATGCCTCATCGCCATCATCATGCCCCTGTGTCTAAACTCTCTCCTCGCAAGCACCTAAAACATGAAAACATGTTCCGCCCCCACGGGGTCAGTCATCCAGATAATGAATATCAAATACATGTATAACATGATATGCATCCAAAGGCAGACTGAAACGGTAAAATGATAATAATACGAGATGCTCACAAACCAAGTTAAGAACCGAGCATTCGTGAAACACTATTCCAACAACATATGAATAATACCTGCTCAACAGGTTAGAACATGAATGTCCAACGGCGAATCATAACTTATAAAGCACCACAATGAATTACACGAACATGAACCACACCAGGACTGAATTAAATATAAATCACAATGCCCGAAGGCTCCAATGAAATTACCAAGACATCACAAATGCCTGAAAGCCACTCAACCGAAGCTGTAAATATCACAATCACCTGAAACCGAAATAGCCCGAAGTTGTACTAATGAGGGCCAAAGCCACGGCATAAAGCCGTGTCACAATGAGGGCCAAAGCCACAGCACGAAGCTGTATCACAATGAGGGCCGAAGCCACGGCACGAAGCCGTATCACAATGAGGGCCGACGCCACGGCACGAAGCCGTATCACAATGAGGGCCGAAGCTACGGCACGAAGCCATATCAGAATGAGGGCCGAAGCCACAGTATGAAGCCGTATCACAATGAGGGCTGAAGCGACGGTATGAAGCCGTATCACAATGAGACCATCCAATGGTCGTTGACCTACTGAGATGTAGGTGTTGCGAAGTCAACCGCGAAGGTTTCAAACTCCCCAAACTTACCCATAATGAAATCACCTAGTGACCGTTGACCTACTGACTGTAGGTGTTGGGAAGTCAACCGCGAAGGTTTCAAACTCCCCAATCTTACCCATCGAGCACTAGCCGAGACTAGCCTCCAAAACACATCTGATAACAAACGGCAACGATCCTAAGATTACCGAATCACGAGAATGATAGTGTACTGCCTTGGGTCGGCCAACACGACAACAATGACTCACGGATGGGCACCGTCCTCGGCGGTCCCAATTCAATACCTCGATTGCCTTAGAATGGCCAACCGATAACAATGATGCGATGAGTGATTGAATACTTCGTCTGACTTGGAACGGCCAATCGATAACAATGATATGATGAATGATTGAATACCTCGATTGCCTTAGAATGGCCAATCTATAACAATGATATGATGAATGATTGAATACCTCGATTGCCTTAGAACTGCCAATCGACAACAATGATACGAAGGATGTCTCGGCTCCTTTAATCGGTTACCGACAACGAAGAAGAGAAATGAATACGCCAATGCCTTCAATCGGCCAATTCAACATCAATGATAAAACACCAACCTTGATAATGATGATTACAACGACGTCTTAGGTCGACATCAATATCGCAACAATAATCGATACATCGATACCGCGAATCGGCTATCGACAATAACGTTAGCAACGAGTATCCCGATGCCTTGAACTGGCCATTAATGAACAATAATAACGTTTGGCATAATTGGCAAAGAGTATCGTATCGAACGATCCCTTAATATTAATGAACTCATGGAGGGACTAAGTCTCGGAATGATACAACATATTAATACACATATATGATGACATTAATCTCATTGACTATATTAATACACATATTCAGTTCAGAGTCACTCACATTTTCCAAGAGGGCATTAGGCCAGCCGACTATCTTTCTGAGCTCGGTATGTCGTCCCTCGGCATTCAGACTTATACTTACGATACTACTCCTCCGTTTCTTCTCTCCCTTATACGGATGGATCAGCTTGGTTATCCGTCTTTTAGGTTTAGATAGGTTTTTATTTTATTGATTGCTTGCTTGCCTATTGGTCCGCACATTAGCCTACAGTTTTAGTGGTGCACCTTGTATTGATCTAGCGGGCCGTAGGCACTTTAGATTTTAGGTTTCCAGATTATGGCCCATTTTTGGTCATAATTCGGAGTTCAGTTATTTTAGTCTACGGGTCCGCACATTAGCCCACGGTATGTGGTGCACTTTGTATTTCTTTAGCGGGCCGTAGATTTCTTCGATGTTTGGACCCGAATTATGGCCCATTTTTGGTCATAATTCGAGGCTGATACTTTGTATTTCTTGATTTTTTCTTATCTACATGTTGGTGGGTCCCGCCTCAACCCCCCGTCCACACTGGATGCTTTTTCTTAAAAAAAATCTCATTGACTAGTACAAGTATAAAACTTGCCTCAAACCGACGGCGAGAAAGTCCTTCCACGAACGTCCTTAATGAAATTGTCGGCCACTTGAACAACCTTGAACGACACAAATACCAACAATTCGTTTAATACACGAATCAAGCATGATCACAACCAATTCAAGAGGTCGTTACAATAAATCCCAAACTCCTTGAGGCATTTCGACAAACATCTTGAAAACAATATCCCATCCTAAACAACCAAACCCAATCGTATCAAAAACCAACTTCAAACAAATGATTCAATCCAACAAAACACCTTCAATACAATCGATAATCCAATAGGAATACTCAAATCGAGCTTACGATAACATTTAATCGAAAATCCCAATTCCAAGTCAACCTTCAAAGTATTCTTGAGAAAACTTCCAACAATCCGATGATAACTCATAAAAACTCGTAATCATACGTATATCCATCACAAATCATGATTATATCATCCAAAACATCAAACTCCAATTCAAAATCAAATCTACGGTTGAACAAAATTACCTTGGATTAGGATGAAGAATCCACAAACATTTTGTTAATCCACACCACAACTTGAAGAAGATGAAATTATCTGAGTTTTGATGATGTTAAAACACCCAAAAATTGCCCAAAATCGCCCAAGTTGAGAGAGGAAGGAGGAAAGTGAAGAAATGAGGATGTTCTTCACAACAAACGCAGAAATACAAAAATATGTACTGTGTGCCACGGCACAGGCTGAGTGTTCCACGGCCCATGGACAAAAACGCCCAGGAAAACAGCTTTGTGCCGCGGCCCGGCCAGAAGGGGCCGCGGCCCGCGGTACAGCCCGCTCCAGCATCAAAAGGCACACGGTGCAGTTTTAGCTATTTTGACCATAACTCCTTCGTTCGGACTCCGATTGATTCACCGTTTGAACCATTGGAAAGTTAACTTGATGCTATATATTATTAGAAAGATTCAGAGTTTTTGGAGATTCCAAGAATTAATGGTGATTTTACAAAGTCGAACTCATACGTGGAAAAGTCGCTTAAGAACACGGAACTCGACAGAACGACACCGAGACGAACTCGGATGACAAAAAGTGTAGAATTAATCATTTTCAGTATGATGAAACGGTCACAATAGAGTCGCTAATATAGACTACAATATCAACATCTATTAATGAAGTAATTATAACGATCAAGATAATATTCTCGTCTCGATTCTCGAGCAAGGTTGAAACAATAAACGATATCGATACACAACTCAACATTAGTCCGAACGGTGAACACGAATGAATGAACACGAATGATGAATGATTATTACTGAGTGAAAAATTTCTGAGTGACAATTATTAAATGATAAAGTGAGTCCAAGGCCGGGTATTACATGTGAAGACTTGTATGACGTGTTCTTTGACATGGAGAGTGCCTGTCGAACGCTAATGGTTAGTGGGAGCACACGTTATAGGTATGCTAATTGTATTATTATACTCGAACCGACTCACCCTTGATTCGTCACACGGATTTCACTCCGGGACAGTCAATGACAGAATCGAAAGGTTGTGATAGGTATTCATGAACTTTCGACTTGAGGATATAGTAGGAATGTGCTTGTGATGTCAAGATTTTCATTAGAGTAGTTCGACCCTGTAAACCGGAAGGCGGGGGTCAACCTCGACGTGCATCTTGACGGTCAAGTAGCAGTCCTACTGAATACCAAGATAGAATTATTTCTCCCGTTAGTGAGCGGGTTATATGTCTTATGCGGTTATTGACAGATGAGATCATAAGTCTTTGACCAAAGCATTGGAGCTAGTTGTATTAGATACATGATGGCTCGATGATCTCGATTTGCATTAACTCATGCATAGCGTCAAGTACAGATAGGGTTTGACTGCCCGTGACCCTATAACTTGATCGGTACATTTGAAAGAAGGGTTTATACATTTACTAGTATTCACGGCAGAATGGTTCTTCAATGATCTCATCATTCGTTCTCAGTTGGGGTACAGTGTAGGCCGCCAGGCTGGCTAGGTGGTGCTACTACTCTTTGGTTCCTCCCTTTGCTGACTGAGACGAACCTACCGAGTTGCGCAATAGGATTGACGACGGAACGAATCGAGCTTATTCTCTCATTATTAATATTAGATATCTAATTTATTGGACATTGGATGTCTAATTGATTTAGAGACATTGGATTTCTAAATTGATTTATTGGATAAATTGATTTACGGCCTAATGAATTAAATAAATTACTGGGTGATTAATTTAATTCATAGACATAATTATTTATTGGAGAAATTAATTATGTTATTATGTATTTGATATGATTAATTAATTGGATTAATTGATCGATATAAATACATCATAACGAAATCGGAGTTTATCTGTTTAGACTCACGGGAATCCGAAACGAACCGAATGTGTCCGACTCCTTCTAGATGGCCGTCCCACCCCAACTCACCTCCATGTGAGTCTTCTTGTCTACATCATGATGTTTGGAATATCTTTAGTCAAGGGGACAAGTATCATGGATATTATTAGGTTGGGAGTTTTATATTGTAAAATGAACAATAAAAGGAAGACTTGAAATACCCCACTTCACCCTTGGTGAGCTTCCATACGTGAGTTGTGAGAGAAAAGAGAGAGAAAATGTTTTGTACAAGTCTTCTTCCTATTCTTCATATTCCTCACAATCATCTTGTATTTTTCTTAGAGAAAACTCAAGACATCAATTGAGAGACTATAGATTAAACACTTAGAGTGTTGTAATATTAATAAACAAGCTTATACAACCTTGTTCTAGCCGTATCCTTGGAGGATAATGAGGTTTAGTCATTCTGGTCATTTCTCCGGCGCGTGGCAAGTAGAGACGCGGTTCTTTCGGCGTTGGATCATTCAAGAGCTTGGAGCGAATTGAATTGCAGGTAGATCGCCTAAAGCTTGGGGAATAGCTCAAGAGAAGGATACCATTTAATCAACGGACTACAAGGGTATGTTTTCTCGTAACTCTTGTGTTTCGTTTATATATTCGTATATACGTAGCTCGATCGATCCTCATAGGGATTCAGATCGAATTAATTTTCGTTTTACCGCTTCCGCTAGGCCTTTGATTTAGGCACCAAATTCCAATAGCAACAAGGACCATGTCAGCCTCAATCAAATTATCGCAGCGGTTCTGGGGAGAAGCAACAAATACAGCATGCTATACACAAATCAAATGTGTCATCAACAAGCATTAAAACAGCATATGAGGTATGGAATAATAAAAGTCCAATGGTTGCATACTTTCACATTTTAGGATGCAGGTGTTATGGACTAAATAATGGGAAGGACCAACTCAAGACTTTTGACGAAAAGTTGGATGAAGGTATTTTCGTAGGATACTCCTCTGTCAGCAAAGATTTTAGGATATTTAATAAGAGGAAGCTGACAATAGAGGAATATGTCCATGTAGTATTCGATGAACCTCATTGTGACCCTACAGGAGTATAAGACTTAACCCAGAATATCCAAGCACTCTCTATCGATGATTCCCAAACTCTTATAGAACCTATTGGGACCTAGAAATCAATTCTGCCACTGTAAGATCTGAAGTCGTCAAAGCTGAGGCTGTACTAGCTGAAGCTGAGGCTACAACACCACAAGAAATAGCATGAGATGCCAAGTTAGAACCTGATAGGAGGTGGCTAAAAAATCACCCCCATTAATTGATAATATGAGATATCGATGTGGAGTAACCACACGAAGAAAAATACCAAATACACAAGGCACTATAGTTTGTGCACAGGAAGAAACTGAGTCTGAAAAGTCTCAGTTTACTGTATGGAAATCTCAATCCAAACTTAGAAGACTATCTATGTGTATCCTAGATGTATTATTAGCCTAGTCTGAACCTATTTCGACCAATGAAGTTCTGAATAACTCTCACTGGATCAATTCAATGGAAGATGATCTAAATGATTTCAAAAGAAAAAATATATGGTATCTTGTACCCTGACCAAATCATCAAGCTGTAATTGGAACCAAATGGTTATTTATAAACAAAAAGGATGAAAATGGACTTGTCATAAGAAACAAATCCTGAACGTAGACCTCGTCGAGGAAGTCTATGTTAACAACTACCAGGGTTTTATCAATACTAAAGGTGGAGACCTAGTATACAGGCTAAAAAAGCATTATATGGACTTAAGCAAGTGCCTAGAGCCTGGTATGGAACCCTATCCCTGTACCTAATCAACAATGGATTTGATTAAGGTGCAGTTGACAAGACTCTCTTTAAATTACAAGAAGGTGACGACCTGGTAATGGTGCAAATTTATGTCGATGATATTATATTTGGTTCAACTAACCATGATATATGTCAAAGGTTCTCTCATTTAATGAAAAGTAAATTTGAAATGAGTATGATGGGAGAACTTAGTTATTTTCTAAGATTGCAGGTTAAGCAATTGCCTACATGTATATTCATCAACCAGGAAAAGTACAGCAAGGAGCTGCTCAACAAGTTTGGGATGAACAACTCCAAATCCTCGTCCACCCCCATGAGCACTTCCACACAGATAAGTGCTGACGAATATGGAAAGCCGGTTTATTAATCACTCTACAAGAAGCTAATAGGCTCACTCATGTAAGTAACAACTAGTAGGACCGATATCCAATTTTGTTGTAGGAGTGTGTGCTCGGTATCAGGTAGCACCTAAGGAGTGCTTCACCACAGCCAAACGAATCCTTAAATACGTGAGAGGAACAATCGGCATAGTATTGTGGTATCCTAAGGAAGGAGGATTTGATTTGGTAGGCTACAACAACTCGGATCTCGGAGGCTGTAAGTTGGATAGGAAGAGTATAAGTTGTCTGAATTTAAAATGATGTATCCTTTAATACTTTTAAGACACCTGGACTTTACTGCCTGAAATACCGCGATTTCAAAACTCAAACCACCATTTCATGCAATAGTGGAAGACGAACTGTGTTAAAAGTGGGACCTCCCAATAATTTCAAAATTGACGGATTAGACATACAAGTTACATCTGAGTCCATCATGTACGTTCATTTAAAAGACGATTCCCATCCCTTAAATCTGAATGTTCACTGTATAACCTAGTTTTTCCTGCACCCTATAAAAGGGAATGTATGCTGATCTGCATGCTCTTGATTCTTTCTACATATTATCGAGCCTACAGCATACAACCTACATACTTTCTTGCTTTCTGCTCACTATTTTCTCAGTCTATTTTTCCAAAATGTCTTCCCTAACTTCATCTTTCTCAACTAAGAAGAAGGACCTTATCATCGATGGAATATTTTTTGCTTGCTCAGTCTTGCTGGAGCATATCACTCTTGAGGATGAAGATGATATCGGGATGAACCTTGTGGTATCCCGTGTGAAGCAAAATGGTCTCTATCGTTGTAATATCCAGAATTTCTACTACTGTTATTTAACGTTATTTTATCCGAGCTATGTTGTACAGTGTGGAATCTGTATAGTATGGACAAAATAAATGAAGGACTGAGACATCTGTATTGGTATAATTGTCATACTTGGTTGACAATTGCATTTGAGGAATATAGTGTGTCGTGTATACGTATTCGATATATTGAGACGACGAGTAAGATCAGTGTAAATGGATAAATGTAGAATCCATAACGTGCGTTAAGCATATGAGCTTACGTACATTAATCCCCAACAGTTATGTACGTTAACGTGAGGTCTTTACGTACGTTAAAGTATCAGGTGAGATATAGTTGGCTGATTAGAGAGGATCTTGTCAAGCATAGCGTATGTTAAGCATAGGAGCTTACGTACGCTAAGACATATATGTAACGTACATTACGTAGTGTGCATAATGTACGTTATGAAGAGAATCGGATAGAATCAGGCTATGGCTGACAGGTGGGTCCCTTGGTCGGCAGCTTTCGGCGCAGAACGTGGGCGGGCGAGTCAATGTCGTGTATTACGTACGTTATGGACTACCCATTATGTACGCTAAATGGATATTTACTGTAGTAATTCAACGTATGTATTACGTACGTTATGGCTTATGCATTACATACGCAAACGATCTAACGAAAAAAGACAATGAGTTGTGGAATGATGCTACATACGCTATGAAGGACATGTAGCGTACGTAAGGAGCATTACGTATGTTAATGTGGATTGTTAACGTACGTAATGAGCGCTGCAAATTATAATTAAGGATCAGTTTCTTATTTCTTCACGAGAACAAAACCATTCATCCCTCCAAAATTCGTCCATCTGAGTATGGTAGTGAAGATAAACCTCTTCTATCTTGGATATAAGCTTGGAAACATGGAATTGAGGCTTGGATATGAAGATATGGTTGATCCTTGATGTGTTTGATGGTGTTGTTCATGTTCTTGAGGTATGTTGTTGAACTCTACACCTTGATTTCGGATTCTTGGTATTGTTATCCGTATTTGATTCGTATGATGATGATTATAGTGGTGTTGATATGATTCTTAATGTTATAAGAAGTGTATATTGAATAATATGATGATACATGACTTGGATTATGAGTTGGATGATTATCTACATGTTAAAGGATATCGAATTATGTTGTTTTGATGACTATGAACATGATTTCGAATCACTTAGTGTTCTTGAGGAACTCTTGATAAATAGAACATAACAAGACGGTCGTATGTTGAATTATAGGTATTTTTAGATATGAAGATCGAACATTCGTTAGGTCGTGTTGATTGTAGTGGTATAATTCGTATGTTCTTGATGAAATACGAATCACGGTAAACAATTTGGAATCCGGAATGATTGTGATTGATCATCGAATATGATTTTCTTTACATTCGTATCCGTAATCGTATTATGGTTGTGAATTTGTATTTGTTTGAGTTGGATTGTTTGGACTTGTGGTTAGTCGAGATATTGTAAAATCGTTGGGTTTGTTGATCGTTTATATTGATTGTTAATAATGATTATCGGATTTTGGTTCGTATTATGGATATGAGTTCGTGATGGTTTGAGTGATACTATTTAGTTTTGTATATGATCGAGAAATTGTTGAGCCGTTAAATTTGTTTGATTGCTTATATCGGGAATTGATTATTATTGAATGTGTGTTAATTGATTACTTCAATAGGTTGTGATCATTGATCGTTGGTTATAATCATCGACTAGAAAAGTGTGTTGTGGTCGTGTTCGAGAATGTTCGTGAATTGCTTTGGTCAGGGCCGAGGAGCTCGTAGACGAAGAAATTGGGATTGGTAACGGCTTCATTAGTCGTGTCGGTATCGAGGCAAGTCATTACTTGCACAGTTTATAATATTTAATGAATGGTTTCCGTTTCATTCGTTTATAATTCATATAGCAATGATTATGATTGTGAACACAGGATATTTGGGATTTTAAGTTAATTTCGGATTTTGGGAATTTAAATCGTAATGTATATGATTTACTTTTGTTATTGGTATACTTGGGTATCGAAGATACATTGTAATAAAGACGGGGATATGTATTCTCTACAGTCCGTGACATTTTGGACCGTCGAGTATTGAGAATAATGGTTGGTGATGGTTTAGACATAGAGATTGCTCTCGAAGGACTTGGGGCAAGTACTCTAATCATTTTTGTCATTTTGTGTCTATCATATTGTGATAGATTGTGTATTGTTGTTGTCATGCATTTGTGTATTGTTGTTAATATGCATTTGCATTGTTGTCGTATGTTCACCTCATATTGGTCCGACGGGATCATCTTGGGTATCTATGATATGTGTGCTGGATAGCGGGACAGGTATTTCCACCATGTGTTGGTCCGACGGGATCATCATGGGTATCTATAGCTGTGTGCGCTGGATCGTTGGATTACCAGTTTTTGTTGTTGTGCATAAGTATATAATGGGTTATCCACCTCATGTTGATCTATCAGGATCATCTTGGGATCTATGCTTTGTGCGCTGGATCATTGGATTTCCATAAGTATACATTGTGGTTATTGATGTGAGCATATTGATGTTGTCATACGAGTATGCATTTGTAGGTCTTGTGTGAGGACCATGTTCGTATGTGGTATTGATCTGATCTCGAATTAGACTAACGTGATTCGTCGTGGCATTGCGTAACTCGAGGTATGTTATGTATTTTCTTCTTGGTTCTCGTCTTTGGATGGACAATCGATGATCGTGTTGATATTTATTGATGTTATCCGATGAATTGAATTGGCCAGAGTTGGTATAATTTCTGTATCGCGAGTTGTGATGATGTTTTGAGAACCTTGGGTATTGTTGAGATACAGTACAGATGTTTAGGTATGAGCTTATTGTGTTGTTAAGGATACAAATTGTGAATTTTGGTAAAGTTACGACGGTAAGATTACAGTGGTCGTATTCTTACTTAATATTTTCATTTTTATGTAATTATTGAAGTGATGTGATTGATATCATTGTTAAGTATTATGGCTGACCCCGTCGTGGGCTTTCTTTTTAGGTTATTGGGATATCGAGCTTGTAGCAGTCGTGAAGAGCCGGAGGATACTGGCTAGGGCATGTATTTATGAATTGAGTTTCCTGATCAGTTGTTGTATTCCGCTGCTAGAGTATTTTTAACTGTTATGTTTTCCGCTGCGTGAATATTTTTAAATGACCTTTCGATATCTAGTAACTTAAGTTACTTTGGGAAATCATTTTCTAAACTATTGAGTTTCGGCTGTTTGGCCTTTTACTTCCAAATGAAAGTTTTCGATGGTATTGTTTAACGGGTTTTATAAGTCTTTGAATATTTTTAAAGATATTACCGTCATCACCGCTTAGGCGTATTTGAAATGTTTGTAAATCTTTCTTTTAGCCTTGTGGGTTCCGTATCGGGGCCCACGACGTTGTAATATTACTGTATGGCTCTCGGGATGGTACAAAATATGGTATCAGAGCTTAAGTTGTGAAAACCTAGGGAGTCGGGTCGAATCAAGTCGTGTTTTTGTCGCGTCATTCGAATTGTCGAGTGACGAATAGTAGAGCCCTGGGTTTTTGTTGTTCACTCGGGCTTGTGTGTTATGTGGTTTACCAGTGTGGTACTGTGGTTGTTTGAAACTTATCCAAATGGTATTAACGTGAAACTTTGGAAAAAGATGTGTCGTATTTTGAGTTGAACTGATTTTGCAAAATGTATGTTTTGAAAATATCTGTGTCGAGTATTTTCTAGGGTTGAAGCATGTGCCAGTATCACGGGGAATCGTCGGCTTCACGATATGTAAGTATTTGAATTTTTGGATTGCATTGAGGTTATTTTCAGTTATAAGTTGACTTACTTTGAGATTTGGGGATAATATTATGTGTTACTGTATGAGGTAGCAGAATATAGTTGGGACAAAACCGATGATCTTGAGAAGCTATAATTTTGGAAATAAATATGTCGGTTAAACTTGGAAAACGGAGTTATGTATTTGGGAGAATGTTGTAGATGGTTGAAAGGAACATGTAGTCATGCTAGTTAATTTTGAGATACATGGAACTATTTTTGAATATTTGAAAATGATTTTTTTTAAAATGATATAATTTGAATAAACTATTTTGCTCGCTGTCATGAAAATATATTTTCTCAAATTTATTTTGAGAGACAGTATTGTTGTCTTTAAAAACATGTTTCATTATGGCATAGTTGAAGTGTTGCAGAATGGGATAATGATCGATGTTGCGAGTCATATGTGGAAAAGGTGATTTTTAAAAAGTCTATATAATATGATTTTGGATTCTATCGTGTGATTTTCCGACCGAATGCCAGTGGAATTGGTGATGAACCAAATTGGTATACAGGAATATGGATGTGGTCAATCATTTGCATAATTACTTTCTATTTAATCGTGTATATTCGAAAAGAATTGTCATCGAGTACTTGACATAAGCGAGCCAGTTTAACTTTTTGAAAATTAATTTTGTGGTCTTACAAAATATATGTTTTGAGTTTTGAAATTCTTGAAGAAACCTTCGAAAATTGGTTTTTATTGACAAGATTATATGATTTCAAACTGGTTTTCAAAATGTGATTGATATACATACGCATTTAGTGCATAGTGCATATCATGGTGAAGTTATGAATGTGACTCACAAACTGGATAATACATCAGTATGGTACGATGAAAAGAGATTCGAACTTTAGTATGGTAGTTTGGTTATCTATGGATGATCGGTTGATTGATCATATAAGAGAAATATACTGCGTGTTGTAGATTCATGTACAATATGTGATTTTGGAATGACGAGTTTTGTGAAACCGGGACATATGTGCTATGAGATTCCATTGGTATGGTAGTAGTACGATTTTACCATAGTGATTTTTGAATGATTCCTTTGTAAGTGTGGATTTGGGGATGGTGACCCCAAGATGTTTGCTTTGGGTATTGATTGGTCGTTCCCACTCCATGTAGGATAGAGTATATTCGTCAGTTTGCAGCTTATTGTTCATACGCCGAGGAGTATGTTCACCAGTCGGGTGTGTTTCTTTGAGATCCACTGTATGTGAATGGTGTAACGTTTTGAGAACTTTATTCGTCTGTATATCTGTCTCTATGATTCTGTGTTCATCGTGTTGGAGCTTACCATGTGACGGTATTCTCAGTTATTGTTGATCGTTCATTGGTGATATTGGAGTTTATCATGTCAATGGCATTCTCGATTAATTTGTTGGTCGATCATTGTTAATGATCGTATGAGCGTTCGAATTTTGTGTCGAAGTTTCGGGATTTGTGTCATTGTTTTGGCAGCTGTTTCACAGATGTATCTTGTATTATTTGTTTTATCGGAATTGGGACTTGATTGTGCGATCAGGCAGACAGGATTTGACACGGATGGATTATTTCATCCGAAGATGATATATTTTGTGGAGACTCATGGAATTATGACAGTAAGCGTATTGAGGCTTTGAAGTGGAGTCACATTCTAGTATCTCAAGAGATCGTCGACTTTGCGCATTTGTAAGTATACTGTTTTGGTTATTCGTTAATGATGATGATTGATCGTTGTCGTGATGGTTTTGGGATATTTTGGTTGAAAGAGTTTTTTTTATGATGGATTGAGAGTTTCGAGGACGAAACTTATTTTAAGTGGTGTAGTATGTAATATTTGGAATTTCTAATACTGTTGCTTAACGTTATTTTATCCGAGCTATGTTGTATAGTGTGGAATCTGTACCGTATGGATATAATAAATGAAGGACTGAGACATCTGTATTGGTATAATTGTCATACTTGGTTGACAATTGCATTGGAGGAATATAGTGTGCCGTGTATACGTATTCGATATATTGAGACGACGAGCAAGATCAGTGTAAATGGATAAGTATAGAATCCATAACGTACGTTAAGCATATGATCTTACGTACGTTAATCCCCAATAGTTACGTACGTTAACGTGAGGTCTTTACGTACGTTAAAGTATCAGGTGAGATATAGTTGGCTAATCAGAGAGGACCTTGTCAAGCGTAGCGTACATTAAGCATAAGAGATTACGTACGCTAAGACATAGATGTAACGTACGTTACATAGAGTGCATAATATACGTTATGAAGAGAATCGGACAGGATCAGGCTATGGCTGACAGGTGGGTCCTTTGGTCGGCAGCTTTCGGCGCAGAACATGGGCGGGCGAGTCAATATCGTGTATTACGTACGTTATGGACTACCCATTATGTACTCTAAATGGATATTTACTGTAGCAATTCAACGTATGTATTACGTACATTATGGCCTATGCATTACGTACGTAAACGATCGAATGAACCAAGATAATGAGT
The DNA here is from genome assembly GCA_033398695.1 of Orobanche coerulescens. NCBI lineage: Eukaryota > Viridiplantae > Streptophyta > Magnoliopsida > Lamiales > Orobanchaceae > Orobanche > Orobanche coerulescens. Next base: position 120,623,153 of record CM065802.1, read on the forward strand.
TATGGAATGATGTTACGTACGCTATGAAGGACCTGTAGCGTACGTAAGGAGTATTACGTACGTTAATGTGGATTGGTAACGTACGTAATGAGCGCTGCAGATTATAAATTAAGGATCGGTTTCTCATTTCTTCACGAGAACAAAACCATTCCTTCCTCCAAAATTCGTCCCTCTGAGTATGGTAGTGAAGATAAACATCTTCTATCTTGGATATAAGCTTGGAAACATGGATTTGAGGCTTGGATATGAAGATATGGTTGATCCTTGATGTGTTTGATTGTGTTGTTCATGTTCTTGAGGTATGTTGTTCAACTCTACACATTGATTTCGGATTCTTGGTATTGTTATACGTATTTGATTCATATGATGATGATTCACTACTACAAATCATGGTAAAGGAACCAATAATAAGAAATCACTTTTTTCAGAGAAGGGGTCTCTTATTAAAAGAAACCGTTTTCCCAAATAAAGGGTCTTTTATATATGTATATAAGAAACCCCTTCTAAAGAAAAGTGGTTTCTTATTTATATTTATAAATTTATTAAGATCTAAGGAACCACTTTTAGTGAAAAGAGGTTTCTTATATTTTTCTAATTAATAAACTAAAATTAGATCCGGCAATTTACCACTCGACACGAAAACACGACACGAAAACGATATGGAAATTTAGTGTTTGGGTTTGCATTTTGAGTACACGACACGAAAATACACGAGCACGAAACTACACGACCGAGATATAGTGTCGGTTTTGTGTTTACCCTTTCGGTACACGACACGACACGAGGTACACGAAATAAATAAATATATAAATAAATATATATATATATATATATATAATATTTTATATTTAATTCAATAAAAATATATATTTTATGAATTCTGTCTATACTAAACTTTAAATTTTGAAAATATAATGTGAACTTTCATAAATTTCATGTAAGCATTCGTGTTTTTGTTGCCATTCGTTTTATTTCGTCTACTAAAACCTATAAAAATAATATTAAAATATTAAAATTATTATTTTTATAATATTTTAATATTTATTTTATATAGTGTGCCTGACACGAAAACACGACACGAAACGACACGAATTTGCGCAGTACACGACACGACATGACACGAATTCATTCAGTGTCGTGTATGGGTTTGGATTTTTGTTACACGAAACACGAAAGTACACGACACGAAAATACACGGCACGAACGAATTGCCAGGTCTAACTAAAATTACCAAATAAGCATGCTAATTTGAGTTAAATTAATAATTTACTAAATTACAACTAGATGCAGTAAAAAAGGCAGAAAATAAAAAAATAAAAAAAAAGGAAAACCACACAAAAGAAGTGGGTTCTTCCACCGCCAATTATTTTCTTCCCACCATTATTCTCCCACACAACAAATCGACCCTTCAGAAAAAAACCCCACCGTGCAAGTTGTCCGCCGCATACCTTCGCAATCATTCACAATCCTTCGCAATTCGCCGCAATCCTCCGCCATACCGACGGTATTGATTATTTGCATCTCTTTTAATTTCAATTAAATTGAATTGACCTAATTGCATAGATCATGTCTCCTAAAAGTTTAGAAGATTTAGAAGCTTAAAAGGAGATATTGATGAGATTGTTAAGCAAGCTATAGTCTGGATTAGTATGAGATGTATGCAAATAAAAAAAACTTGCAAAATTATGTTCTGTTTAGCATAGGTTGCTTTCAGTTGGTGTGTTTTTGTTTCTGTTCTGCGGATAGTTTCTGTACAGGATTTTGTTTTTGATTTCTGCATTAATTTCTGCGTTTGTGTGCTGGTACGTGTGTGTGGGACTGTGTGTGTTGGTGCCTGTCTCTCTCTGTGTGTGTGTGTGTGAATGTGTGTGCTGGTGCCTGTGTGTGTGTATCTGTGAATGTGCGTGCTGGTGCTTGCTTGCTTGTGTGTGTGTGTGTGTGTGTGTGTGACAGCTGGAGGAGTTTTTAGTGACATATTCTGCCTGGCATCGTATCTTGGTGCCCCTTCATAAGTTGATTAACTAAACTGCGGATCTTGAAGATGAAGGCGTAAGATTGATTGTGCTTGTTGGCTGTTTAATTTTTTCCTTTTTCTTTTCATTGTTTTGTTGTTTCTTGATTTCCGTAGGATTTTTGCGGTCGTAGATGATTTATTTATAGATTTATAGCTATTGGATATTTTGTAAGCCATTGGTGGCGAATCTTTCTGCCAAACAATGTCGAAGGTTTTAAGAACCCTGAGGTAGATCTATTAAAGTGACATGACATTGACAGGAGTATCTAAAATGAATGGGGCTTTTTATGTTGCCTAATTTTCTTTGTATTAAACCTAAGCATTTGCTATGCTTTGAGCTTTTACTATACTTGCAATTAATCAATGGCAGGGCAGGCTTTTGTGTGATTCACAAATGTTGAGGAAACACCCATTGAGAGCAAGTCTCATACGAGATCGGTTCCCTAAAATTGATAAACCAATAAATCCAATAAATTAAAATAAAAACTCTAAAAACTGAAAGATAAAGATTTAGGAAAAATAAAATAAAACCTAAAAAATTAATGGAAAAATCCCAATAAAAACTACAAAAGAAGAGTTCAGGCTCAGTTTCACAGAATACAGAAGTTTTTGCCTTCCACTTGAAATTACCCTGTAAGTTCATATTGTCCAACGAACCCTGTCAGAATAGCGGTAATTTGATGAGGAAGATAAAAGATCTAAATCTGCCTATAGAGAGTTGAGTCTCATAAAGCTCCAAAATAGCTTTGGAATTGGAAATCTAACATTCAATTAGATTTGGGACCAAGGTAATACTTAGGGTCTCTGAAAAACTTTGCAACAATCTCAGCTTTCTCAGTTGAAAGATCAGTATTCTCCAAAATGTACTCCTTTGATGCTTTAGCTATTGCCTCTATGGAACCAATGGCTTGATGGAGCTGCAAGGTAGGAACCTGATATTAGGGGTGAGAAAAAAAGAAAAGAGACTTCACATTGTAAGGAAAACAGATAAAAAGAAAGGTAACACAGTGTGCAAAATTCAGGCAGCAGAATATAAGCTGTTATCGCATTAGCATCATGGGTATCAATCCCGGGAATGGACGTAACCACTTTGAGATAGGTGTCCATGGATTGCAATGAACTTTTTTTCTAAAAACATGTAAATGTTTTGTATTGTAATGTAAAGACAAAATAATTATCTACAAAAAAACCCAAACAAAAAAAAATGTTTGTCAACGAACCTCAGCTTTCAGTTTGGTTATTACATCCTGTCGCTTACAGACTACAATGAAATGCATGGGATAAGATAGCAAAATACACATTCCAAGATTATATATATATATATATATATATATATATATGTAACACCCCGATATATTCAGGAATATTACAGCGCCGTAAATCCTTTACATAAGGATTAACAAGGCTGAAGAATTGAACAGACATTAAAAGGTACTAACGAGTGGAAATAACGGAATTAAGATACAACAGTTCTGACCAAATACTGAAAGTACAGTTGTTCAACAGGAACTTAATAATACATCACCAAATTCAAATTCAGCATAAATGACTTCGTACTCGAGTACTTATTGAAATAACCAATAAACAACAGACAAATAAACCCGGCCGAAACATCACTCTGCACCCTCGTCGTCATGCAGCTCCAGTGGTTGTTTTCCTGCTCTCCTGGATCCTGAACATAAACAAAATGTTCACCCCCGAAGGGGTTAGCACAACGATGCTAGTACAAGTACCACAACATATTATTCATATCTCACGAAGAATAATAACGTAAACGACAAAAATACCAACGAGTCTTCTCCTACGAGAAACTCAAAAATGACATACACAACTGTTAATCACAACATGATATCATAACATACACATGGTAATTCCGTCGATCCAGCGTTCACTGCCTAGTACCCACGATGATCCCGTCAGACCAACCCGTGGTGGAAAAACCCGTCCGATGATCCATCGCAAGCTAGCATAGATCCCCCGATGATCCCGTCGGACCAACACGAGGTGGACATACAACAACGACATACATGCACGATAATATGTATAACATCAATACATAAAACAAATAAAGTACTTGCCTCGATTTGAAGACATGAACAACACTTCCACGAAAATGAACACTCGAAGGTCGTCCTCCTCAATCAATCACGTAACGAGATCAAACCTTAACAAAAGAAATGATATAGGATTTATCTCACGTCGTACGAATGTTTAACAATTCGATTTACGGCCAAAAGTTCATAAAATGTAATCTGCCTGAACTGCTTAGCGTACGCTAAGTACTCTGTGTAGCCTGCGTTAAGTCTGCTCGATAGCACACGCAAACAACAAAGCCTAGCGTACATTAACTATGCATGGTCAGTACTTCACTGATCAGTCGACTGACTCGTCTGATGGCCTAGCGTACGTTACGTACCAAACGTAGCGTACGCTAACTCATGCTCGATAGTGCACGTTAATCTTTATAGCTTAGCGTGCGCTATCTGTGCATGGCAGTTTACTGCTGAGCAGTAAACTGTTCTCATCATGATCAAAACAATGAAATCTTCCGTGATACTTCATGTTACCTCCATGAATATCATGTACATACGATTATGAATGATCTTACGGATAACAACAACTTCGGATTCAAGGATATGCATACCATTAAAACCATATTCCATTTCGACTACAATTCTTCATATGACGATTCGAAAGGCTTAACAGTTGATATCAATACCTTATATCCATCGAAATTATCATGCTGTAGTTGTTTAACATTCCATCTATACTAGATAAATCCTTCCATGATCAATCCCTTAGATTCATCTAACAATAATGATGTTAAAGTCGAGTCCATGATTGTTATGAAGTCATCTACTAGATTCGGATTACCAATGATAGAAGCTTCCTTTACTTGTCTAATGAAATAAGATTCGAATCATGATGATCATAATCAAGGTACTTAAGGCTTATTCATCTCAATATTCCAAACATGATGTACTTTGGATAATTCATTTATGAAAGTCAATATCTCGTTAATATGATCATCCAATTCTTTAGAATCCAACTCTAAGTCTGGAGATAGGTTGAACATACCTTAATATGATGAAAATCACTGAACCGTAAGGTAGAATCCGACTCCGGTTGGTTGTATGCCACTTCAAGGTACTATTCCACTTCAATGATTACTCCCAAGTGATAACCAATATACAAAGACCAACAAGATGTGTTCTAAGTGTGTAGAGGGATTATTACAGCTCTCTGGCCTCTCAAGGATGAAGAATGGACGAATGAAATGTAAGCCAAAACGGGTTGTTGTCCCATTTATAATATTCTGCATTTTAACAAGTTAGCGCATGCTACTAAGCTTCCTTAGCGCGCGCTAATAAGAGTTGACTTGAATCGCCCGTGTTCATCCGCGGGAATCTTATCCGGACCCATGTCCCGGCTGGCGCATGTGCTAGCCGTCCCGCTCAATAATTGAGCGCACGCAACTCCTACATGCATAGCGTGCGCTAGTAGTAGTCCGATAGCGCGCATTAAGCTACATTCTTAGCGTGCGCTATCACGAGTTTGCATGAGAAATTTTGCATGTTTCTATACTTATGTACAATGATATCAATGCAAGAAATATCATACTCCAATAATCAAAACCATAAATCCGAATAATACAGGGTTTGAATACAGATGAAATACACCGTAATAAATCCGGATATTACATACTCTCCTACTAAAAAGGAGTTTCGTCCCGAAACTCAAGACGAAAATAAATCGGGATATCTAGACTTCATATCAGCTTCCGTTTCCCAGGTGGCTTCTTCCATTCCGTGACGTGACCATTGAACTTTGACCAAAACGATTGGTTTGTTCCTCAGCTGCTTAACTCGACTCTCGAGTATCTTGACTGGTCTTTCTTCAAACGTCCCATCCTGCGCGACTTCGGTCTCGCCGAAATCAATGATATGACTGGGATCTGGTATATATCTCCGTAACTGGGATACGTGGAACACATTATGAACATGGCACAATGACGGCGGCAATGCCAATCTGTATGCCAACTCCCCAACTCTCTAGAGGATTTCAAATGGTCCGATATATCTCGGACTCAGCTTTCCTTTCCTTCCGAAACGAAAGATTCCCCGAGTAGGAGAGACCTTCAAAAGTACATGGTCTCCAGTATTGAACTCCAATGGGCGACGGCGTACGTCCGCGTAGGATTTCTGGCGACTCTGGGTGGTCAACAGCCTTTCACGAATCAAGGCTATTTTTTCTTGAGTCTGCACGATCAACTCTGCTTCTGTTCCGATCAAGTCTGACGAATCATCCCAACATAGGGGCGATATACATCTCCTCCCGTATAATGCCTCAAACGGTGCCATCCTAATGGAAGCATGCCAACTATTGTTGTAGGTAAATTCAATCAATGGTAGATGAACTTCCCAATCGTTTGACCAATCTAAGGCACATGCCCTTAGCATGTCTTCCACCGTTTGTATAGTCCTCTCGGATTGTCCGTCAGTCTGCGGGTGGTAAGATGTGCTGAAGTTCAATTCGGTCCCCAAGGCCTTATGAACTGCTTTCCAGAAGTGAGACACAAAACGACCGTCTCGATCAGAAACAATGGTCTTCGACGTACCATGCAATCGAACTATTTCCGAAATAAATACTCATGCCAATCTCTCTGGTCCCCACGTATCTTTAATGCCTAGGAAATGAGCTGATTTGGTTAAACGATCAACTATCACCCAAATCATGTTTATTCCTGTCCTGGTTCTCGGCATATTAGTGATAAAGTCCATCGATATGTCCTCCCACTTCCATTCAGGAATTGGGAGCGGCTTCAACATTCCGGCAGGCCGTTGATGCTCGATCTTAACCTGCTGACAAGTCAAGCATTTCGAAACATAGTCCGCTACATCTTTCTTCATGTTGCCCCACCAGAAATTTTGCTTCAAGTCTTTATACATCTTACTGGTGCCCGGGTGGATAGAATAGGGCGAACTGTGAGCTTCCTTCATAATCGTCTGTTTCAGAACATCAACATCGGGAACGCAGAGTCGGTTCTGAAATCTCAAAACTCCATCATCATGAATTATGAATCCGGGGGCCTTTCCTTTGATCACTTCATCACGTAACCGAATCATCAGAGGATCATCTGCCTGTTTAGATTTGATTCCTTCGGTTAATGATGAGGTTATCTCCATCACGCACAGTTGTCCTTGGACTCTTTGTAACCACACTTCAATTCCTTCACGAATCATCTCTCGTTGAAGGCTAAGTTGGGAGGTCAGCGTCTCCAGCATCTGAATAGAAACAGTCTTGCAGCTAAGTGCATCGGCCACTACATTCGCTTTGCCTGGATGATATAAAATCTCCAAGTCATAGTCCTTAATCAGTTCTAGCCATCTTCTTTGCCGTATGTTCAATTCTTTCTGACTGAATATGTACTTGTGACTCTTGTGATCCGTAAAGATCTGACAGTGAGTCCCGTATAGATAATTCCTCCAGATCTTCAAAGCAAAAACCACTGCTGCTAGTTCCAAATCATGTGTTGGGTAATTTACTTCATAATGTTTCAGCTGTCGTGACGCATAAGCGATCACCTTATCATTCTGCATCAATACGCACCCGAGTCCTTGGTTCGAAGCATCACTGTAAACTATAAATCCTCCAGTTCCCTGTGGAAGTGATAGAATCGGTGCCATCGTCAATCTCTTCTTTAATTCATCAAAGCTAACCTCACACAACTCATTCCACTCAAACTTTTGAGTTTTCTGCAGGAGTCGAGTAAGTTGGCGGGAAATTTTAGAAAATCCTTCCACGAATCGTCGATAATATCCAGCAAGTCCTAAGAAGCTTCGGACTTCTTTCACGTTCTTTGGAGGCTTCTAATCCATAATTGCTTCGATCTTCTAAGGATCTACTCGGACTCCTTTAGCTGACACCACATGGCCGAGGAACATTACTTCCTTTATCCAGAATTCACACTTAGAAAGTTTGGCGTACAATTGCTCGTTTCTCAAAAGTTCCAATACAATCCGCAAATGCTGCGCAAGTTCTTCCGGGCTCTTAGAATACACCAGAATATCATCAATGAACACGACCACAAATTTATCCAAAAATTCAATGAACACACGGTTCATCAATTGCATAAATACAGCAGGTGCGTTAGTGAGACCAAATGGCATCACTACAAACTCATAATGTCCGTAGCGAGTTCTGAACGCTGATTTCGGAACATCAGATTCCTTAATCCTCAGCTGATGATATCCTGATCTCAGATCGATTTTAGAAAATACTGTTGCCCCTTGCAACTGGTCAAACAGATCATCAATATGTGGCAACGGATACTTGTTCTTAATCGTCATCTTGTTCAACTCTCGGTAGTCAATACACAGTCGAAGCGATCCATCCTTCTTTTGGACAAAAAGAACTGGCGCTCCCCAGGGTGAAACGCTTGGCTGAATATAGCCCTTGTCCAGTAACTCCTCCAACTGCTTCTTCAGTTCGTACATCTCAGTAGGTGCCATACGATACGGCGCCTTAGAAATTGGCATAACTCCGGGTTCCAGCTCAATGGTAAATTCTACATCCCTTCGTGGAGGTAGCCCAGGTAACTCGTCAGGAAATACATCTGGAAATTCGTTCACAACAGGAATGGATGAAAGTTCCGCAATCTCATCTTCTTTCTTCATTGCATAGCACCGATTCGATCTGACCTGTTTCAACAATCGTGACTTTCATCGCTTTGATCAATTTTCTGGTGCCCGGTTTCCATCCCTCAAAGCGAATTTGGAACCGTCGTGATCATGAGATATTCCTCCTTCGGTAGTTTACAATTGCTCCATATCGATTAAGCCAATCGTCTCCGAGTATCAGGTCATCTCCTTGCATTTCTATCACGATCAGATTTGAGAGCCACTCTCTGCCTCCAAATGATACAGGGAAATTTCTAGTTTCTAAGTTTCCGACAATCCTCTCTCCACTCGGTAAACCAACAACATAAGGTTCACAAGTATGAAAACCGGAAATATTCAAACGATTTATACAAGACAGAGATATAAAAGAATGCGTAGCTCCTATATCGAATAAAACGCTAACTGGCTGGGAAAGGATCTGGACAGTACCTGATGCGACAGCAGCATCCTGATCGTCTGTCCTCCTCATCTCGTACAGACGTGGGGGAGCAGATCCGGCACTCGATGTCCCCTTTCGGTCCCATTGTCCTCTGCCTCGTCCGCGGCCAAAATTCTGAGGCATCTGAACACTTTGCTGCGTCTGTTGGATACTGGCTTCCTTCTGGACTGGTTGTGGTGTACGGGCTCTAAAAGACTTTGCAGCCTCTTCACAAAACACTGCCCGATGTCCCTCTCGTCCACAATCAAAACAAGTCAAGGCAGGAAGGGGGCAATTCGGTCGATAGTGCCCCGTCTGGGCGCAGTTAAAGCATTTCCTGGTAACATCAGTAATAGTTGATGTCGCTCCGAAGTTCTTTCCCCTCCTAATTGGGTGCGGAGGTTTCTTGAAAGAGTGAAAGGATGACTGGGCCTTACGGGGCCCGCTGTTCTTGTGCTCTGTAAAAGTACCAGAGACTTTCTGTTTCTTAGATTCTGAAAATTTCTCCATGGCTGCTTCCTTGATCTCATATGCCAACGCCTTATCCTGGTATTGATGGAGTGTGGTACATTCAAATCCGGACATGTACCTCTGGATTTCTGGTTTCATTCTCATATCGAAATGGATCATCATTTCTGCATCTGTTCTGACCAGATGTCGAACAAATGCTAGCTATTGGTTAAACGTCTTAATTGCATGGGATACTGGCACATCAGAAGGCTGAGCGGAGAAAAACTCCCGAACATTGGCTTCCATCACAGGACGAGGGCAATACTGAGCTTCCATCATCAATCTAAACTCTGTCCAATCAGCATCATGGTCTGCAGGCCGGATGGCTTCCCACCATTCGGACGCTTCCCCTATCAGAAAATATTGAGCGATAGAGGCTCTCCGGTCGTCTAGGCAGTTAATTCCGGCAAAGATTTTCTCCAGTTCCTTCAACCAATGGTCCCAGGTGGGAGTCTCAGAAATACCGTCGAATTTGGGTGGTTGCATCTTCGCCACCTCTTGCAGCCATCGGTCACCTCGATTTCCCATGTCTGAGATCCCTTGCTGTCTCTCTCCGTGCTGTAGTCCCACCGCCACTTGCATTCGGTCCACGACTTGGGCGAATTGAGTCATCTGGTTCACCACTTGACGAATGATCTCTGGTACAGAAGGTTCTGGTTCGTTATTAATAGATTGTTATGGCTCGCCTGAGCTATGACTGGCCTGGTTAGAAGGTGACGCCTCCCTTTCAGCATTTCTTCGTCCGCGTCCACGACCGCGACCACGTCCACGTCCGCCTCTCAACATAATGTAAGCATAAATACTCAATATACATGAAACAACACCGTTCTAATATTCGAGTATAAATAGACACAACATGTAAAGAACGAGATAGAGTTTAGGAACTTACAACCACCGTTCGCATGAAGACGTAGGCAGTGCAGTGATGTCATTCACGGCCGGTTACCTCAAAAGACATAAATGACCCCTATTTTAACCCAACGGCCAAGATATCCATAATCTTAGCTCTGATACCATATTCTGTAACACCCCCGATATATTCAGGAATATTACAGCGCCGTAAATCCTTTACATAAGGATTTACAAGGCTGAAGAATTGAAGAGACATTAAAAGGTACTAACGAGTGGAAATAACGGAATTAAGATACAACAGTTCTGACCAAATACTGAAAGTACAGTTGTTCAACAGGAACTTAATAATACATCACCAAATTCAAATTCACCATAAATGACTTCGTACTCGAGTACTTATTGAAATAACCAATAAACAACAGACAAATAAACCTGGCCGAAACATCACTCTGCACCCTCGTTGTCATGCAGCTCCAGTGGTTGTTTTCCTGCTCTCCTGGATCCTGAACATAAACAAAATGTTCACCCCCGAAGGGGTTAGCACAACGATGCTAGTACAAGTACCACAACATATTATTCATATCTCACGAAGAATAATAACGTAAACGACAAAAATACCAACGAGTCTTCTCCTACGAGAAACTCAAAAATGACATACACAACTGTTAATCACAACATGATATCATAACATACACATGGTAATTCCGTCGATCCAGCGTTCACTGCCTAGAACCCACGATGATCCCGTCAGACCAACCCGTGGTGGAAAAATCCATCCGGTGATCCAGCGCACGCTAGCATAGATCCCCCGATGATCCCGTCGGACCAACACGAGGTGGACATACAACAATGACATACATGCACGACAATATGTATAATATCAATACATAAAACAAATAAAGTACTTGCCTCGATTTGAAGACAAGAACAACACTTCCACGAAAATGAACACTCGAAGTTCGTCCTCCTCAATCAATCACGTAACGAGATCAAACCTTAACAAAAGAAATGATATAGGATTTATCTCACGTCGTACGAATGTTTAACAATTCGATTTACGGCCAAAAGTTTATAAAATGTAATCTGCCTGAACTGCTTAGCGTACGCTAAGTACTCTGTGTAGCGTGCGTTAAGTCTACTCGATGGCACACGCAAACAACAAAGCCTAGCGTACGCTAACTATGCATGGTCAGTCGACTGACTCGTCTGATGGCCTAGCGTACGTTACGTACCAAACGTAGCGTACGCTAACTCGTGCTCGATAGCGCACGTTAATCTTTATAGCTTAGTGTGCGATATCTGTGCATGGCAGTTTACTGCTGAGCAGTAAACTGTTCTCATCATGATCAAAACAATGAAATATTCCGTGATACTTCATGTTACCTCCATGAATATCATGTACATACGATTATGAATGATCTTACGGATAACAACAACTTCGGATTCAAGGATATGCATACCATTAAAACCATATTCCATTTCGACTACAATTCTTCATATGACGATTCGAAAGGCTTAACGGTTGATATCAATACCTTATATCCATCGAAATTATCATGTTGTAGTTGTTTAACATTCCATCTATACTAGATAAATCCTTCCATGATCAATCCCTTAGATTCATCTAACAATAATGATGTTAAAGTCGAGTCCATGATTGTTATGAAGTCATCTACTAGATTCGGATTACCAATGATAGAAGCTTTGTTTACTTGTCTAATGAAATAAGATTCGAATCATGATGATCATAATCAAGGTACTTAACGCTTATTCATCTCAATATTCCAAACATGATGTACTTTGGATAATTCATTTATGAAAGTCAATATCTCGTTAATATGATCATCCAATTCTTTAGAATCCAACTCTAAGTCTGGAGATAGGTTGAACATACCTTAATATGATGAAAATCAGCATCTGTAAGGTAGAATCCGACTCCGGTTGGTTGTATGCCACTCCAAGGTGCTATTCCACTTCAATGATTACTCCAAAGTGATAACCAATATACAAAGACCAACAAGATGTGTTCTAAGTGTGTAGAGGGATTATTACAGCTCCCTGGCCTCTCAAGGATGAAGAATGGACGAATGAAATGTAAGCCAAAATGGGTTGTTGTCCCATTTATAATATTCTGCATTTTAACAAGTTAGCGCACGCTACTAAGCTTCCTTAGCGCGCGCTAATAAGAGTTGACTTCAGAACTGTCCAGGTTCATCCGCGGGAATCTTATCCGGACCCATGTCCCGGCTGGCGTATGTGCTAGCCGTCCCACTCAATAATTGAGTTCTTAGCGCACGCAACTCCTACATGCATAGCGTGCGCTAGTAGTAGTCCGATAGCGCGCGTTAAGCTACATTCTTAGCGTGCGCTATCACGAGTTTGCATGAGAAATTTTGCATGTTTCTATACTTATGTACAATGATATCAATGCAAGAAATATCATACTCCAATAATCAAAACCATAAATCCGAATAATACAGGGTTTGAATACAGATGAAATACACCGTAATAAATCCGGATATTACAATATATATATATATATATATATGTTTGGGTTATTCTAAAAAGGGTCTTATAATAAAAAGTGTAGGAAGGATTCTGGGAGTGACATGTGTCATCCCCCATTCCACATCATATGACATGTGTCACCCCCACCCCACCCACCCCACCCACCCACCCACCCCCCCCCACCCCCACCCCCGTGAATTTTTTTCTGCCAAAATTTTTCTTTTGGGGCAAAAAATTTTTTTTTCCCGCCAAAAAAATTCCCGCCAAAATTTATAAGTGCATCACAGTTATAAAGCTACGGCATCACAATTATGATTTAGTGCATTAAAGTTATAAGTTACTGCATCATAGTTGATGCACTTAACTGTTAACTATGATGCAGTAACTTATAACTGCGATGCAGTAAAACTTATTATTATTGTATCACAATTATAAAGTTAATGCATCACAATTATGATTTAGTGCATTAAGGTTATAAGTTACTGCATCATAGTTGATGTACTTAACTGTTAACTATGATGCAGTAACTTATAACTGTGATGCAGTAAAACTTATTAGTGTGATGAACCAAAACTTATAACCATGATGCACCAAAAAAATGGTGCATCACACTTATAAGTTTTTGGCGGGAAAAAAAATTTTGGGCCCCCAATTTTTTTTTTGGCGGGAATTTTTTTTTTTGTTGGGGTGGGGGTGTGGGGGTGGGGGTGGGGGGGTGGGGGTGGGGGGTGCCACATGTCATATGATGTGGCATGATGATGTGGCAAGGTGACACATGTCACTCCCACAATCCTTCCTACACTTTTTATTATAAGACCCTTTTTAGAATAACCCCACCCTATATATATATATATATATATATATATATATATATCATAGTAACTTTTATAATAAATAAATACATATTATATAGATTGTTTGAATTTTGAATTGTCCAAAAACAAAGGACTGTTTATTGTTTACATGTAGCTACATTTTTTTTTATTCGTTTGAGCATATATATGAAATTTATGTCTTTCATGCTTATATCTACTTTGGTATGCGTAGACATGGATAGGAGTTGGATAACAACGACAAACCCAGGAGATCCAAAATATAAGGCCGGAGTGACTGACTTTATTAATTTCGCAGTGAGGAATAGTAGAGGCCGTGACTAGTTACCTTGCCCTTGCTTTAAGTGCCATAATTTGTTGCATAGAAGAGTTGATGAAATACTTAATCAGTTAAATAGATATGCATTTGATAGAACTTATGCTTATTGGATTTTCCATGGAGAATTTACGGGAAGTACGTCGAGTACTTCTAAGGAGGGCGAGAATGAAGGTTATGCTACGTATGAGGGTGATAGGTTGGAGGATATGTTACGTGTGGCTGAAGATAACTTAATTGGAAATCCTTCCGCTGTTCAATCCTTGTTAAATGATTCTGAAAAGCCCTTGTATACTGGTTGCAATAAATATACAAGATTTTCAGGTGTACTTAAGTTGTATAATTTGAAGGCTGGTCATGGTTGGACTGATACGAGTTTTACTGCGTTACTTGAGTTACTGGAAGACATGCTCCCAGATGACAATATGCTTCCGAAAAGTACTTATGAATCCAAAAATATATTGTGCACAACAATGGGCTTGCGTTATGAAAAGATACATGCTTGTCCTAATGATTGCATACTTTATCGTAATGAATATGAGTTATTAACAAGCTGCCCTATATGCAATACCTCGCGATATAAGAAAAACACAAAAGTGTCGGCTAAGGTTTTATGGTATTTCCCAATAATACCAAAGTTTAGAAGATTGTATTCAAACCTGGGGGATGCAGAGAAGTTGATATGGCATCATAATGGTCGAAAAAAGGATGGGTACCTTAGACACCCGGCTGATTCACCTCAATGGAAGTTTATAGATGGATTTTTTTCGAAGTTCAGTAAACGTAATTTATGCCTTGCATTGTCAACTGATGGCATGAACCCATTTAGCAACCTTAGTAGCACTTATAGTACTTGGCCAGTTATTTTGGTCACTTATAATTTATCTCCTTCTCTGTGCATGAAAAGCAAGTACATGATGTTGACATTGTTAATTTCTGGGCCAAAACAGCCTGGAAATGACATTTGCGTGTACTTGGATCCGCTTATTGATGATTTAAAGCTTTTGTGGTATGAAGGTGTAGAGGTTTATGATGCTCATCGCAAAGAAATGTTCAATTTAAAAGCAATGTTGTTCTGCACCATACAGGATTTTCCGGCATATGGTAATCTGTCAGGGTATACAGTTTATGGATAGACAGCTTGTCCGTTGTGTGAAGATGGTTTCAAGAGAAAGTGGTTATCAGGTTCTGGAAAAGAATGCTTTTTATGAGCATCATGTGTTTTTGCCATGTGAACATCATTATCGTAAATATAAGAAAGCCTTTAATGGGGAACAAATGTTTGAATGTCATCCAAAGGTTTTTACAAGTGAGGAGGTGTATGAAAAGGTGAAAAATATCCAGATTACTTATAAAAAAGAAAAGAAAAATCACCTTCCTAAACAAGGTTACAAGAAGTGCTCTCATTTATGGGATTTGCCTTATTGGAGATTCTTATTTGTTAGGCATTCTTTAGATGTTATGCATATCGAGAAGAATGTATGTGAAACTCTTATTGGTACATTTCTAAATATCCCTGGAAAGTCAAAAGATGGCCCTAAATCTAGGGCTGATTTACTAAAAATGGGGATTAGACCCGAACTCCATGCTGTCCACAAGAATGGGCCTCGAAAATACTTGCCACCTGCTGCTTATACATTATCAAAAAAGGAGAAAGTCCAATTTTATGAATGTTTGGCTGGAGTAAAAGTACCAGAGGGTTATCCTTCAAATATCAGTAGCCTTGTCTCAATGGAACACTTGAAGCTTATGGGTCTTAAATCTCATGATTATCATATTCTGATGTAACATTTGTTGCCCGTGGCTATTCGTGGCATTTTACCTAAAGATGTTAGAAATGTGATTATTAGACTTTGTTCTTTTTTCAATGCAATCTACAGCAAAGTCATTAATCCTAAAGATCTAGATGATTTAAAGGATGAAATTATCATTATTTTGTGTCAACTGGAAATGTACTTTCCACCATCATTTTTTGATGTCATAATTCATTTGACTTTGCATTTGGTGAGAGAGATAAGATATTGCGGGCCGGTGTGTTTGAAATCTCAATGACCTTTCGAAAGGCAAAATAAAACGTACAATGGGTATGTGAAGAATGCTTATCGTCCCGAAGGTTGTATAGCAGAGCGGGTCCAATATGAGTGTGCTATTTCACTTTTTAGTGAATATTTAGGAAATGTGAAGATGATAGGACTTCCTGTATCACGTCATGAGGATAGAATGGATGGGAAGGGGACCATTGGCCATAAATAAGCCGACTTGTCGACGGAGAAGTGGATGATGGCTCACACATATATTCTTCACAATGAGGATGAAGTTGCACCGTATGTCAAAAAACATATGGATTTATTGAGGAAGAAGTACAATCACAAGGCGCTTGAGAAGTCGATAGCAAATGAGCATAACCATATATTTTATGCTTGGTTCAAAGAACAAGTTATGAATGAACTTGAAGCTTCATCACATTCTGTTTCAGATCGGGTCAATAGCTTAGCATATGGGCCTAATTTCAGTGCCACCTTTTACTCTGGGTTTGTCATTAATGGCCACACATTCAACACAAAGAATCAAGATGAAAAAAGTACTATGCAAAATAGTGGGGTAACTCTGGAAGCCGTAGCTATGCATTTTTGTAGTGATAAAGATAAGAAGTCCAGGTTTTGTAAAATGCGATATTATGGTGTCATTGAAGAGATTTGCGAGTTGCATTACATTGGTTTTACTATTCCTCTTTTTGGATGCAAATGGGCTGACAATAGCAATGGTGTTTTCTTTGAGGACTTGGGGGCTACAGTGGTCAATCTTCACAAACAATGTCATAAGGAAGATCCTTATATATTAGCTAGCCAGGCAAAGCAAGTGTTCTATGTGATCGACCCTTCTGATAAGAGAAGGTTAATAGTTATATCACCATCATCTCGATATGCAATTGAGGATCATGAAGATGATAGTATGGAAGATAAGGAGTGTTGTTACAAGAGGGGTCAAATACAGTATGATGATAATGGAGATTCCTTTATCTATATAAGAAATGATCACGATGAAGGGACATGGGTCGAAAAGGACAAGAATGAGGGGAAGTCACAAAAGCGTCGTCGGGTAAAAAATATATTAAATTATACCGAAGCATATTAGTGGTATTCATTTTATAAATGCATTTAAAGTGGATTGAATATGTTATATGCATAAATTGTGTTATATTTTGAATAATCGTCAAAGTTTTAACCGAAAACAATCATTTATCATATCAAAGGTATAAGTGAAACATCATTACAAAATTGTGTTATATTCTGAAAAACTATCAAAGTTTTAATCGAAAATAGTCAATTATCATATCAAAGGTATAACTGAAACATCATTACAAAATTGATGTTATATTCTGAAAAACTGTCAAAGTTTTAACTGAAAATAGTCAATTATCATATGAAATGTATAACTGAAACATCATTACAAATTGATGTTATATTATGAAATGCATTTATATTTTCAATTTATATGGCATCTGAAGTCCAAATTTTTGCAGGTTAATGGCTAGAACGAAAAAACATGTTCTTCAAAACCATGGTAGCCACTCTATGGACGATGCTAACTCCGATCCCAAAGATGGAGCATCTGATGTCGAAGAAGATAAATGTGAAGCAGAGAGAGGTCGCACTGTACTTGCAATGGTTGGAAAGGCAATCCAGAATGATGCTAAAGTTGTTCTGGAATGGGATCCAATCTATAAAATTCCACGTGGGGATAACCGCACCTTGTTTTCTTCATACATTGGTGTAATTGCTCGTGAACGTGTGACCATCACCTATAGGAGGTGGACTAATGTTCCGAAGGTAACCAAGGATGAAGTGTATGATTTCACTGCGGTAAGTGTAATATCCGGAATTTCTACTACTGTTGTTTGATATTATTTTATCCGAGTCATATTGTACAGCATGGAATCTGTACAGTAAGGATAAAATAAATGAAGGACTGAGATATCAGTATCGGTATAATTGTCGTATTTGGTCGACAATTACATTTGAGGATATTGTGTATCAGGTTGTCGTACTTTTGATATTGGGTATATCGTATGATGATATTATTGGATTCAGTGTTTGTGTTCAGTGTGTCTTATGTTCGCTTTTGGTATGTCGAGACGTTGGACAAGAACTGCGGAAAATGGCTAAGTATAGCCTTATTAGCGCACGCTGATATTCATGCATAACGCACGCTATCGTGCAGGATTAGCGCACGCTACGTTTATAGGTTAGCGTACGCTAGTGCAGACAGATCGGAAGGAATCTGCGTGTGGACCTGGCTGCTTTCGGCGCACGTTCTGGTAAGTCAACGGTTGTTGTCCTGAAGTATTAGCGCACGCTAAAATATTAGGCTTAGCGCACCCTAACTATGTATCAGTCAACAAGGAATCTTATCCTTGCCAGATGCTGTCGGAATATGGGGGCGAGTGGTAGGTGAACACTGTAGCAAGTCAACTTCGGATAGCGCACGCTAAGAGTAAGGACTTGCGTACGCTAGACATGATGATTTACGTACGTTAATGCATGGGCATTACGTACGTAAGGTAGTTTACGAAGCAAGGCAGTAGCCTTTGGGCTTCGATAGCGCACGCTAACAAAGTCATTTAGCGCACGCTAAGGCGGTAGCGCACGCTAAACATGAGATGTTAGCGCACGCTAATAATGAATATTATAAAAAGGGACAGAAGGGTGTTATGAAGCATTTCGTCCATTCCTTCCTTGTAACCGAGAGAGAGAGTTTTTAGAGAGAGGTTTGAGGTCCCAAACACTGAGAGATGATGATCTTTAACAAGATTAAGATGGAGAGCATGGATTCAAGCCTCGTTCTTCAAGTTATTCATGATTCTTGGAATGGAGTCTAGTGTTCTTATTCTTGGTTCATCCAATCCAGGTAATTTTCGTATCCTCTTGATGATGGTTCGTTTTCTTGGATGATTTCATGTAAGGAGCATGTTGGATAATCATATGATGATGTTATATGAGATTGATGGAATTTTGATAAGAGTTTCGGATGTTAGTTAAGATTCTTCTTACTATAAGGATGGTGATTCGTTTAACCCGATCTAAGATGGATTTCGAATCTTGTTAATTATATTGATCGATTTAGAGGAGTTAAATCATGATACGAGGTTGAATTCGGATTGAATATGATATGATCCTTGTTATCGAGTCGGGTTGATTGTTGATGTTATTATTGATATATGGACATTGATATTATCCTTGTGATAGTTATGGTGTCGTTTATCTTCAAGAGATATGGAGATTTATGTCTCCCTTCATTCGGATTCGTAGTTGCAAGATGCTAGTCGATGCTTGGAATGCATGCCATCATGCGGCATTAGCGCACGCTAAGCTTACCGCTAGCGCCTTAACGGAGCAACTTAGCGCACGCCTACGTTAGGTGATTAACGTGCGCTAAGTAGGCGACAGTGCGATATTTTTGTGTTTTGATTAGGAATTCGTGATGGTTTGACTTGGTTGGTTCTCATTGTGTTTATTCGAGGTTGTGTTGAACCGTTGAGTTCGATTGGTTAGTATTGTCGGTTGTTGATTGTTATCGGATATGTGTTATTTGATTTCTTCGATAGGTTGAGATTGCTGATCGGTGATTATAACCGGATATTGCGGTCGTGTTCGAGTATGTCCATTGAATTGCTTTTGATCGGGCCGAGGAGCTCGTAGACAAAGGCAATGTGTTCGGCAAGACTTCGTGGTATCGGTATCGAGGCAAGTTATTACTTGCTCGATTATAATATTTAATGAATGGTTTTGATTTCATTTCGTTTATAATGCATATAGCGATGATTATTATTGTGAACTCGATATTCGGATCACATATCGTTCTTTCGATTCTGGGAGGTAAATCATAATGTATATGCTTTATCTCAGTTATTGGTAACTTCGAGTATCGAGGTTACATTATAATAAAGACGAAGATATGAGTATCTATAGTTCATTGTACGTTTGGATCGCCGAGCATTGAGGATAATCGTCGGTGATGATTGGACATCGAGGTTGCTCCCGAAGGACTCGGGGCAAGTATTCCATATTGATTATGGTTTAGTGTTATTTATTTTGGTCTCGTACATTTTCTTTCATGTTGTTGAACATGAAGTAGTCCTAGTATATTGTCATGTTGTCGTGCATGTTATGTTGTTCATGTGGATGAACGTGTTGATTTGCATGTGTATGCATATTGTGTTGTTTATGTTGTGTAAATAATCCGATGGGATTATGAGGATCTATGCTGAGGGCGCTGGATCGAATGTCCACCATGCGTTGGTTCGACGGGATCATCATGGGGATCTATGCTGAGGGCGCTGGATCGTTGGGATGTGTTTTCCACCATGCGTTGGTTCGACGGGATCATCATGGGGATCTATCTTGAGGGCGCTGGATCGTTGGATTACAGATTGTGTTGATGGAATCGGTGAATTCGCATCATTGATTTTATCATGTGTTGTTGTTCACATGTGTATTGTTAGTTATCCACCTTATGTTGATCGATAGGATCAACAAAGGGATCTATCTTTGAGGCGCTGGATCGTCGGATTTCCATTGAGTATACATGATTGTTATTGTTGTGATCAAATTAACGTGGTAATATTAGTATGCATTTTTATGTCTTGTGTTTGGATCTTGTCCGTATTGCATTGATCGATCTCGGATTAGTGGTATGATTGTCGTGGCACTTCATATCTCGAGGTATGTTCCGTATTTTCCTTTGGTATTTGTCTTGATGGACGATCGGTTATCCTCTTGGGATTTGATGATGTTATTCAATGGATCGTATTGGTCAGAAATGGTATATTTCCGTATCGTGAGTTGGTTATGACAGTTTGAGAACCTTGAGTATTGTTTGAGGTACAAGATTTATATTATGTTCGAGTTTATTGGTAAATCGAGTACATGATGTGAAATGTGATAATGGCTACTCTGATGAGAATCACTTGAGTAAGCAAAGTTA
Source organism: Orobanche coerulescens (assembly GCA_033398695.1). NCBI lineage: Eukaryota > Viridiplantae > Streptophyta > Magnoliopsida > Lamiales > Orobanchaceae > Orobanche > Orobanche coerulescens. The sequence goes on from CM065802.1 coordinate 120,644,268, forward strand.
TGGCGGTAAGATTACATTGGTCGTATTCTTATGTTGTATTCTCATTGGTATGTTATTATTAATGTGATGTGAAAGTTATCATTGTTGGATATTATGGCTGACCCCGTCGTGGGATTTCTTTTAGGTTCTCGGAGTATCGAGATTGTAGCGGTCGTGAAGAGATGAGCTTCCTGAGGATCTTGGCTAGGACATGTTCGTACATTGAGTTTCTTGATTGGTTCTTGTTTTCATTTTGCTAGAGTATCGTTTTGGTTGGTCTTTTTCCGCCGCGTGAGTATTTTGAGACGCTCTTTTGGTATCAGTAACCGAGGTTACTTTGGAAATCGTTTTCTAAACTTTTGAGTATCGGCTGTTTGGCCTTGCGATTTCAAATGAGTTTTACGACGGTTTTTGATAAATGGATTTTATAAGTCTTTGTGAATTTTTAAAGTTAGTACCGTCGTTGGCCTCTTGGGCATTTGTAAATGTTTGTGAAAATTTCTTTTTAGCCTTGTGGGTTCCATCTCGGGGCCCACGGCGCTGTAATATTTCCGGTTAAATCTGGGGGTGTTACAGAATATGGTATCGGAGCTTAGGTTGAGAAAACCTAGGCATTTGGGTCGAGTTGGGTCGTGTTTTTGTTGCGTAATTCGAGTTGTCGATTGACAAATACTAGAGCCGTGAGTCTTTGTTGTTCACTCAGGCTTTTGCGTTATTAGATTTGCCAGTATCGTACTGGGCTTGTTATAACTTATCCAAATGGTGTTAACGAGATTCTCTGGAATGAGATGTATTGTGTTCTTGACTCGAACTGAGTTTGCAAACGTGAGTTTTGAAAATACCTGTGTCGAGTATTTTCTTGAGTCTAGACATGTGCCAGTATCACGGGGAATCGTCGGCTTCACGATCTGTAAGTATTTAGATTTTTTTTGAGATTTATTGCCGTTCTAAGTTGATATGTTTGAGATTCAGCAGATATCATGCGTTACAGTATGAGATGTCAGAGTGGGAAAGGATTGATGATCTTGAGAAACTATGATTTTGGAAATCAGTATGTTGGTTAGATTTTGGAACGGAAGTGTGTAATCGGAAGAAGTACTATGGATTGTTGAGAAGAACATGTAGTCATGTTAGTTCATTTTGTGATATATATGAACTGCTTTTGAGCATTTGAAAATGACACTTTTCAAAATGAATATTTCACAGATGTTTTACGGAAAATGATTTTGGGCCGAGACCCAAATCGATTTTGAAATGGTTTTGTGACTCAGGACTTGGAGTCCGAAAAGGGGTTTTCTATTTTTAAACTTTTTGTAATGCGGAACGAGATACGGGCTGAGACCCTAATGTTTCTAACGGCTTTTCTGTTTTCTTAAAACTCCCGAGATTTGTAAAATACTTTACCAATCGTTTACCTATGTTATTTCCGCCTTTCGAGGCTTTGGTTTACTTGTTCAAATGGAACCTCTCAGGAAGTCTTTCGCTGTGTGGATTTGTTTCAATATTTTGTCATATCATATTTAAGGTGATCCAGGATGGGTTAATGACTGACGTTGCAAGTCATGTGTGGAAAAGGAGTTTAGTCGGAATTTATATATTGAGATTTTGGAACTCGATCGTGTGGTTTTCCGATGGAATATCAGTGGATATTGGTGACGTACCGAATTGGTATACGGGAGTATGGATATAGTCGAGCATTTGCATACTTTTCATTTTAAAACTTCAAATCGTGTGGATTCAAGGAAATCATATCAAATACTTGGCACCATCGAGCAAGTTAATTTTTCGAAAATTGATTTTGTGGTCTTACCAAAATTTATGTTTTGAGTTTTCAAACTCTTGAAAGAATTTTCAAAATTTGTCTTTTGACAAGAATATATGATTTCAAACTGGTTTTGAAAATGTGATTGATATACATACGCATTTAGTGCATAGTGCATATCATATTGATGGTACGATGGAAAAGGAATTCGAACTTGAGATGTTAGTTTGATTATCCGTGATGATCGGTTGAGTTATCGAGATAAGAGAAATATGTTGCGTGTTGTAGATTCATGCACATAATATTATTTTGGAAACTTGGGATTTTGTGAAACCGAACATATGTGTTATGTGATTCCATTGGTATGGTAGTAGCGCGATTTTACCTTACCGATTGGAAAGATTTCCTTGTAAGCGTAGATTTGGGGATGGTGACCCCATCTTGGTTGTTTTAGATAGTGAGTGGTCGTTTCCACTCCGTGTATGATCGGGTATGTTCGTCGGTTTGTGATTGGTTGTTCATATGCCGAGGGTATGTTCGCCATCGGATATGTTTATTGAGATCCACCGTATGTGATCGGTGTGTCGTTTGAGAATTTTGCTTTTCGTATATCCGTTTATGTGGTTACGTGTTGATAGTGTTGGAGTTTACCGTGTGAAGGTATTCTCGATTTCCGTTGATCGCTCGTTGGTTGTATTGGAGTTTATCACGTTGATGATATTCTCGATTGTGTTTTGACCTCTGGTTGGTCGATTGGAATTTATCATGTCGATGATAAATTCGGTTGATTGTTGATCATTGTTGGTGATCATCGGCGTTGATTGTCTATCGATGTTTCGGGATTCGTTGCCATTGTATTGAGCGGTTGTTTCACGGATACATCGGATATTATTCGCTTTATCGATTGAGACTTGATTATGTAATCAGCGTGACAGGATTTGATTCGGCGGATTGTTTGATCCGAAGATGATATATTTTGTTGAGAATCGGGAATTATGATCGTAGCGTATTGAGACTGCATCTGCGTGAGAACGGGCTAGTATCTCCTGAGATCGTCGACTGCGTATTTGGAAGTATGCTCTTTTGGATATTCGGTAATGATGATGATAAATCGTTGTCGTGATGGTTTTGGGATATTTTGGGTTGAGCAAGATGTTTGTTTGTTTTCTATGACGGATTGCAAGTTTCGAGACGAAACTTATTTTAAGTGTAGAATGTAATATCCGGAATTTCTACTCAAGTTGTTTGATATTATTTTATCCGAAGTCATATTGTACAAAGATGGAATCATGCAGTAAGGATAAAATAAATGAAGGACCGAGATATCGATATCGGTATAATTGTCGTATTTGGTCGACAATTACATTTGAGGATATTGTGTATCGTTGTCGTACTTTTGATATTGGGTATATCGTATGATGATATTATTGGATTCGGTGTTTGTGTTCGTGTGTCTTATGTTCGCTTTTGGTATGTCGAGACGTTGGACAAGAATCTGCGGAAAATGGCTAAGTATAGCCTTATTAGCGCACGCCGATATTCATGCATAACGCACGCTATCGTGCGTGATTAGCGCACGCCTACGTTTATAGGTTAGCGTCGCTAGTGCGGACATCGGAAGGAATCTGCGTGTGGACCCGGCTTTGGCGCACGCTCGGTAAGTCAACGGTTGTTGTCTGAAGTATTAGCGCACGCTAAAATATTAGGCTTAGCGCACGCTAACTATGTCGATCGACAAGGAATCTTATCCTTGCCGGATCTTTGTCGAATATGGGGGCGAGTGGTAGGTGAACACCGTAGCAAGTCAACCGGATAGCGCACGCTAAGAGTAAGGACTTGCGTCGCTAGACATGATGATTTACGTGCGTTAATGCATGGGCATTACGTCGTAAGGTAGTTCTGAAGCAAGGCGGTAGCCTTTGGGCTTCGATAGCGCACGCTAACAAAGTCATTTAGCGCACGCTAAGGCGGTAGCGCACGCTAAACATGAGATGTTAGCGCACGCTAATAATGAATATTATAAAAAGGGACAGAAGGGTGTTATGAAGCATTTCGTCCATTCCTTCCTTGTAACCGAGAGAGAGTTTTTAGAGAGAGGTTTGAGGTCCCAAACACCGAGAGATGATGATCTTTAACAAGATTAAGATGGAGAGCATGGATTCAAGCCTCGTTCTTCAAGTTATTCATGATTCTTGGAATGGAGTCTAGTGTTCTTATTCTTGGTTCATCCAATCCGTAATTTTCGTATCCTCTTGATGATGGTTCGTTTTTCTTGGATGATTTCATGTAAGGAGCATGTTGGATAATCATATGATGATGTTATATGAGATTCAATGGAATTTTGATAAGAGTTTCGGATGATAGTTAAGATTCTTCTTACTATAAGGATGGTGATTCGTTTAACCCGATCTAAGATGGATTTCTGAATCTTGTTAATTATATTGATCGATTTAGAGGAGTTAAATCATGATACGAGGTTGAATTCCGGATTGAATATGATATGATCCTTGTTATCGAGTCGGTTTGATTGTTGATGTTATTATTGATATATGGACATTGATATTATCCTTGTGATAGTTATGGTGTCGTTTATCGTCAAGAGATATGGAGATTTATGTATCCCTTCATTCGGATTCGTAGTTGCAATATGCTAGTCGATGCTTGGAATGCATGCCACTGTACAGCATTAGCGCACGCTAAGCTTACTGGCTAGCGCACGCTAACGGGAGCAACTTAGCGCACGCTACGTTAGGTGATTAACGTGCGCTAAGTAGGCAGACAGTGCAGTATTTTTGTGTTTTGATTAGGAATTCGTGATGGTTTGACTTGGTTGGTTACATTGTGTTTATTCGAGGTTGTGTTGAACCGTTGAGTTCGATTAGTTAGTATTGTCTTGTTGATTGTTATCGTATATGTGTTATTTGATTTATTCGATAGGTTTATATTTCTGATCGGTGATTATAACCGGATATTGCGGTCGTGTTCGAGTATGTCCATTGTATTGCTTTTGATCGGGGCTGAGGAGCTCGTAGACAAAGGCAATGTGTTCGGCAGCAGCTTCGTGGTATCGGTATCGAGGCAAGTTATTACTTGCTCAGTTATAATATTTAATGAATGGTTTCAGTTTCATTTCGTTTATAATGCATATAGCGATGATTATTATTGTGAACTGGATATTCGGATCGCATATCGTTCTTTCGATTCGGGAGGTAAATCATAATGTATATGCTTTATCTCGATTATTGGTAACCGCGTATCGAGGTTACATTATAATAAAGACGAAGATATGAGTATCTATAGTTCATTGTACGTTTGGATCGCCGAGCATTGAGGATAATCGTCGGTGATGATTGGACATCGAGGTTGCTCCCGAAGGACTCGGGGCAAGTATTCCATATTGATTATGGTTTAGTGTTATTTATTTTGGTCTCGTACATTTTCTTTCATGTTGTTGAACATGAAGTAGTCCTAGTATATTGTCATGTTGTCGCATGTTATGTTGTTCATGTGGATGAACGTGTTGATTTGCATGTGTATGCATATTGTGTTGTTTATGTTGTGTAAATAATCCGATGGGATTATGAGGATCTATCTTTGAGGGCGCTGGATCGAATGTCCACCATGCGTTGGTTCGTGGGATCATCATGGGGATCTATCTTGAGGCTGGATCGTTGGACGGAGTTTTCCACCATGCGTTGGTTCGACGGGATCATCATGGGGATCTATCTTGAGGCGCTGGATCGTTGGATTACTAAGATTGTGTTGATGGAATCGGTGAATTCGCATCATTGATTTTATCATGTGTTGTTGTTGACATGTGTATTGTTTGGTATCCACCTTCTGTTGATCGATAGGATCAACAAAGGGATCTATCTTGAGGCGCTGGATCGTCGGATTTCCATTGAGTATACATGATTGTTATTGTTGTGATCATATTGACGTGGTCATATGAGTATGCATTTGTAGGTCTTGTGTTAGGACCTTGTCCGTATTGCATTGATCGATCTCGGATTAGACGGGTATGATTGTCGTGGCACTTCATATCTCGAGGTATGTTCCGTATTTTCCTTTGGTATTTGTCTTGATGGACGATCGGTTATCCTCTTGGGATTTGATGATGTTATTCGATGGATCGTATTGGTGAAATGGTATATTTCCGTATCGTGAGTTGGTTATGACAGTTTGAGAACCTTGAGTATTGTTTGAGGTACGATTACTTATATTATGTTCGAGTTTATTGGTAAATCGAGTACATGATGTGAAATGTGATAATGGCTACTCGATGAGAATCACTTGAGTAAGCAAAGTTATGGCGGTAAGATTACATTGGTCGTATTCTTATGTTGTATTCTCATTGGTATGTTATAATTAATGTGATGTGACTCTAATCATTGTTTGATATTATGGTGACCGTCGTGGGATTTCTGTTAGGTTCTAGGAGTATCGAGGTTGTAGAGGTAGTGAAGATATGAGCTTACCTGAGGATAATGGCTAGGACATGTTATGTACATTGAGTTTCTTGATTGGTTCTTGTTTTCCGCTGCTAGAGTATCGTTTTGGTTGGTCTTTTTCCGCTGCGTGAGTATTTTGAGACGCTCTTTTGGTATCTGGTAACTGAGGTTACTTTGGAAATCGTTTTCTAAAATTTTGAGTATCGGCTGTTTGGCCTTGCGATTTCAAATGAGTTTTACGACGGTTTTTGATAAATGGATTTTATAAGTCTTTGTGAATTTTTAAAGTTAGTACCGTCGTTGGCCTCTTGGGCATTTGTAAATGTTTGTGAAAATTTCTTTTTAGCCTTGTGGGTTCCATCTCGGGGCCCACGGCGCTGTAATATTTCCGGTTAAATCTGGGGGTGTTACAGTAAGTACCAAAATTAGTTTCATACTTGTACTTAACTTTTGTACAAGTGCTTGTTTATATGAATTACTAACAAGAATGAAATATGCAGAAAGGATTCACAGTACCACAAACTCATAAAAAATGTGTTTTAACACGAGCATGCATTCGATGGAGGGCTTTTATGACTAGGCTGAGAAAGTACTTGATGTATAAAGTATGCAAAGGCACTAAGGTGTTAAGGGAAAAATCACCATGGAAATATCCTTGGATACAACTAGACGATTGGAAAAAATTCTTAAGTGCATATGATAACTTACAGTTTAAGGTATATATTCTTTCACTAAATTCGTCATGATGTGTATATGTTTTATAATAGTGTATATTGATTAATAATGTTAACAAATGTAAAGGAATTAAGTGAGAAGAATCGAGAAAGGTCATTAAAAAAGAATTCGAGCTATCGAGGAGGTCGACGGGGATACCAATATTATGAAGAAGAAATTGTATGTTTTAATAGTTTGATTTTTAGATGCTATGATTTAATGAATTTGGATCAACATTAGATTCTAATATATTGTTGCATCATGTCAGGCAAAAGAACTTTCAAAGCAAGGGGTTCATGTTGCACAGGTGCCTCGGCATTTAGTTTGGCTTAAAGCTCATTCCGCAGAAAAAGATGGCCAGATGGTTTTTGGTAATCCTATTGATCATCAAATTGCTGAAGCTATCGTAAGTACCTACACCATATTAAACCTTTCCTACCTACACCATCCGGTTCATAATTAAGAATTATAGGCATAATTACTAAATAATGAACATATATATTTTTTCCCTTTTATGTATTCAATTGAAATTACTTGTTATATTCGACATGTTATGGTAATATTTTAATTATATAAAAATTCATTATAATGTGATTTTATGTGTCAGGAAGAGCACAATAATTATACAATTTGTGTACGTTATATTCGACAATTTAGATACGAGAACATATGAGTTGATGATTCAATATAAAATTTTATAAAATTCAATTTATAATCTTGTAAAAATTTTATTTAGATGATCTTATTAGTTCCTATCTTAAAATATATTTCAGAGTTGTAAGATGTCAGACCTTGTTTAAAGAGAGACATTATAGAAGTGTTAGGGTAAAGGACATAGTGGTAGTGGTGGTAAATGCTCAAGTTTTTTAAGATGACACTTTTAAGATGTTGATAATTAAGATATTTAAAATAAAAGAATGTAGTTAACATATGATATTTTGTGGAAAGTGTAACACCCCGATATATTCGGAATAATTACTGTGCCGTAAATCCTTTGTATAAGAATTTACAAGGCTAAATTGAGAAATACGAAATAAATACTAAAGTGTCATCAAAGTAAAAGAAGTTCAAATGCGATCGACAATTCAATGAGTCCATTATTACAAAATATTCCCAAAATCATCAACAACATATGCGTACTCGAGTACTGGAAAATAACCATAAAACAAATAACATAATCCACATCACTGAGCCACTTCATAGTCATGTCGGTACTGTGGCTGCTTCCCCACTCCTCGGCTACCTGAACATCAAAACAAATTTCCACCCCCGAAGGGGTTAGCAAACGATGCTAGTACAAGTATCATAATACATAAATCATCAGTGCATCATAAAACATACAAAACAGACTTCCGTCACCGGAATCCAACGATGCGAATTCTCACGATTCCATCAACACAATACAGGGTAATCTAATGATCCAGCACCCTCAGTATAGATCCCCATGATGATCCCGTCAGACCAACGCATGGTGGATAACCCGTCCAACGATCCAGCGCCCTCAGCATAGATCCCCATGATGATCCCGTCGGACCAACGCATGGTGGACATCCGATCCAGCACCCTCAGCATAGATCCTCATGATCCCCTCGGATCATTTACAACATAAACAGTATAATTATGCATACACATATACAAATCAACATGTTCATCGACGTGAACAATCAAGGAATCAATAACAAATACCATGACAACTCAAAGAAATTAATCTCATCTTCAACAACATGAATAAATCGTACACATGATCAACAATGCAATATTAACAAGTTTATAATACGATACTTGCCTCAAGAGGGCAAGAATTTAAATACTCCCACGAATGTCACTCGTCCGAAGGTCGCCGCCCCTCGATCGATCACCTTGTACAAAGGAATAACAAGGAATTCAATAAACCCCCCGAAACTAACACATGAGTCCCGAACGTCTAAAGTTATAACCGAATTATCGATAACAGATAATCGGTCCTCAGTCCTATTTTCCGACGAGTACTACGCTTGGAAAAAGACTTGCGAATTCAAGAGATTGTAGTGGGACACAAGGTTGGTATCTAAAATTCCAAGAACATTCATCATATCATTATATCCTTGATCTAAACTCAAATTACGATTCTTAACTCGAATGCTCAGTTCGGTTCCTATATCGTAATATTATGACATAATCATGTTCAAGCTACTACAAGGTTAATATGTCTCTACGACTCTTGTTCTCCCATGGTGATTCTTCTTATCAAATTCTTCATTTCAAAAGATTGTCCCAATAATCCTTTCATGGCTCTAATCATCTAAGAAGGTTAACAACGAGTTCATCTAAGGTAAGAATTATACTTGAACACACTTTACATTCAACATCATAGATTCATCTTATCCTGGGATAGTCCTCAGCACTATGTTCATCAAAAGAGTGTTACAGAAGAAATAACAAGGTGTGTTCATCTCATAAGGTTCCACTTTTAAGTTCGGTAAAGATTATGGCTCAACTATAATCAAAGGAAACCTTAATTAAACCAATACAATCCTTAATCATGGGGTGTATTCATCATGACGAAACAAACTCCATAACCTCTGTGAAAAGCTCATAATTTAACAAAGAACAACATCCTCATCTTGGTGTAGAGTTTACATACCTTAAAAATGGAAGAACAATGAAAGTCTTAAAGAAACTCTTCACCGGAAGTTTGATCACGACTCCCCAACGCCCAAGATCTCCAAAAATTGGATTAATAAGGTGGCATGAGAGATATGAGGTGAGGGAAAATCTCAGGAACTCGGAATTTGGCCAAGGTTGAAAATGAAAAATGAAGATGGGTGTTGTCCTATTTATAAAAAAAAGGTTATTAGCGCGCGCTACCCTCCCAAATTAGCGTGCGCTAACGGGCTATTAGTCTACTGTATCTAACGGGTCTCGGCATAGCGTACGCTAAACAGCCTTACGTGCGCTAAATCAACGATTTGTGTATGCTAACAACTATCTTTAGCATGCGCTAACGACTGAACAAAAGTTAACTGACCTCACTATACTAGACTTAGCGTACGCTAGCCTCATAACATTAGCATGCACTAAGTACCGTTGACTCGACTTTTCCAAAAGCCGTCCAGATTCATTCCGACATGTCCCGACCAAGATCCGCGGCTGATCTCACCTACCACTCTGTCATAATCAAGTTGACTACGTATAGCGCGCGCTAAGGTCCATACACAGCGTGCGCTACCGACCCCAATTAGCGTACACTACGCTTATTGTTTAGCGTGCGCTACTGGTGGAAAAACTACAAATTTGAACACATTCATGAAATCATACGCTCCACAACACCGGGTCATGAAATACGCTGGATAATAATCAGATCAAATACAACATATACAATGTCACAATGTTCAAAATACACATTAGAATCTCGGGTATTACATCCTCTCTCCCTATAAAGAAGTTTCGTCCCGAAACTTAAGATGAAAATAACTCTGGATATCTAGTCTTCATATTGTCCTCTGTTTCCCAAGTGGACTCTTCAATTCCGTGTCGTGACCATTGTACTTTAACCAAGGGTATTGGTTTATTCCTCAATTGCTTGATCCGACTCTCAAGTATCTTGATTGGTTTCTCTTCGAACGAGCCATCATTAGCTATCTCGATCTCGTCGAAATCAATGATATGACTGGGATCTGGTACATACTTCCGTAATTGGGATACGTGAAACACATTGTGAACGTGACTCAGTGATGGTGGTAAGGCCAACCTGTATGCTAAATCCCCAACCCTATCAAGGATCTCGAATGGCCCGATATATCTCGGACTCAGTTTTCCTTTCATCCCAAATCGGAAAATTCCCCGGGTAGGGGAAACCTTCAACAGCACGTGATCCCTAATATCAAACTCCAACGGGCGACGGCGCACATCAGCATACGACTTCTGTCGACTCTGGGCAGTCAACAGCCTTTCACAAATCAGACCTATCTTCTCTTAAGTCTAAACTATCAATTTCGGTTCCGTCCCGATTAAGTCAAAAAGGTCATCCCAACATAGGGGCGATCTGCATCTCCTTCCATACAATGCTTCAAACGGTGCCATCTTAATGGAAGCAAGCCAACTATTGTTATAGGTGAATTCAATCAACGGCAGATGAATCTCCCAATCGGTTGACCAATCTAAGGCACACGCTCTAAGCATATCCTCTACTCTCTGTATAGTTCTTTTGGACTAGCCGTCCGTCTGAGGATGATAAGCCATGCTAAAGTTCAGCTCGATTCCTAAAGCCCTGTGAACTCCCTTCCAAAAGTGCGACACGAAGCGACCATCTCGATCCGAAATAATGGTCTTTGGCATTCCATGCAATCGGACTATCTGTAATAAACACTCGTGCTAATCTTTCGGGTCCCCAAGTGTCTTTAATACCCAGGAAATGAGCCGACTTGGTTAGTCGATCAACTATAACCTAAATCATGTTCATTCCCGTCTTGGTCCTTGGCATACTGGTGAGGAAGTCCATCGATATATCCTCCCACTTACACTCAGGGATCGGAAGTGGCTTCAACATTCCGGCAGGTCGCTGATGTTCAATATTAATCTGCTGACAGGTCAAACACTTCGAAACATATTCTGCTACGTTCTTCTTCATATTTCCCCACCAGAAATTTTGTTTTAGATCCTTATACATCTTACTGGTGCCCGGGTGAATAGAATAGGGCGCGCTGTGAGCTTCCTTCAGAATTGTCTGTCTCAAGACATTATCATCGGGAACGCAAAGTCGATTCTGAAATCTCAGAATTCCATCATCTTGTGTCACAAATCCTGGGGCCTTCCCTTTCTTTACTTCGTCACATAACCGCAGAATTAGCGAATCATTTAACTGCTTAGATTTGATTTCCTCGACTAATGACGAAGTTAGTTCCATCACGTATAGTTTCCCTTGGACTCCTCGTGACCATACTTCAATCCCTTGGCAGATCAGTTCTCGTTGAATGCTGGTTTGGGACGTGAGCGCTTCCAACACTCGAAGAGAAACAGGTTTATGGCTTAGTGCATCAGCTATCACGTTTGCTTTGCCTGGATGATAGAGGATTTCCAAATCGTAATCCTTGATCAATTCCAGCCACCTTTTCTGCCTCATGTTTAATTCCTTCTGACTGGAAATATACTTGAGGATCTTATGGTCTGTAAAGATCTGGCAATGAGTGCCGTATAAATAATGTCGCCAAATTTTCAAAGCAAAGACCACAACTGCTAACTCCAGATCATGAGTCGGGTAATTAACTTCGTACGGTTTCAACTGTCGAGAGGCATACGCAATCGCCCTATCCTTTTGCATCAACACACATCCCAGACCCTGATTTGAAGTGTCGCTGAACACAATGAATCCCTCGTTTCCATCTGGTAACGCTAGTATATGTGCTGTCGTCAGTCTCCTCTTAAGTTCATAAAATCTAGCTTGGCATTTCTCATTCCACATGAAATTCTGAGTCTTCTGCAACAGCTGAGTAAGCGGACAAGCAATTTTGGAAAATCCTTCTACAAAACAGTGATAATATCCAGCAAGTCCTAAGAAACTTCGGACTTCTTTCATGTTATTAGGAGATTCCCAATCCAAGATTGCTTTGACTTTCTTCGGGTCCACTGAACTCCGTCAGCTGATATCACATGCCCAAGGAAGGTTACTTCCCTAAGCCAGAACTCGCATTTAGAAAGTTTCGCATAAAGCTGTTCATTCTTCAAGGTGCTCAAGACAATACGCAAATGCTCAGCATGCTCCTCTGTGTCTTTCGAATAGATCAAGATGTCATCGATGAAGACTACCACAAATTTATCCAAGTATTCTAAGAATACCCGATTCATCAATTGCATGAATACCGCAGGAGCATTAGTAAGTCCAAATGGCATTACCACAAATTCATAGTTCCCGTATCGGGATCTGAAAGCAGATTTCGGTATGTCTGATTCCTTAATTCTCAACTGGTGGTATCCTGATCGCAAATCAATCTTACAGAATACTCTGGCCCCCTGCAGTTGGTCAAACAAGTCGTTGATCCGAGGTATAGGATACTTGTTCTTGATCGTCACCTTGTTTAGCTCCCTGTAATCAATACATAATCGGAGGGATCCATCTTTCTTCCGGACAAAGAGAACGGGTGCTCCCCAAGGAGAAACGCTTGGTTGAATGTAACCCTTCTGCAATAATTCCTCAAGCTGCTTCTTTAGTTCATACATCTCGGTTGACGCCATACGGTATGGTGCCCTATAAATAGGTGCAGCTCCAGGCTCCAATTCGATATTAAACTCTACTTCTCTCCGCGGAGGTAACCCAGGTAGTTCGTCAGGGAATACATCTGAGAATTCATTCATAACTGGAATAGATGAGAGCTCTACTCCTTCTTCTTTCTTCATGGCATAGCACCAAAATCCGTGACTTCCCTGCATCAGTAATTTCACTGCTTTCATAGCGTAGATCAATTTTCCTGAGCTTCCCGGTCTCCATCCTTTAAATAAATGTTCAGATCCGCCATCAGCAATGATAGAAATGACTCTCTTTCGGTAATTTAAAATAGCTCCATAACGGTTGAGCCAATCATCTCCGAGAATTAAATCATCACCATGGATGTCGACTATAATAAGATTTGATGGCCAATCTCTCCCTCCTATAGACACTGGAAAATCTCTAGTTTCTAGAGTTCTCACAATTTTCTCTTCGCTCGGTAATCCCACAACATAAGGCTCACAATAATACAAGCATGAAAGTTTCAATGATTAACACAGTTCAAAGATATGAAAGAATACATAGCTCCTTAATCGAATAAGGCACTAACTGGTTGCAAAAAAATCTGAATCGTACCTGATGCAACAGCAGTGTTCTGATCGTCTAACTTCCTCATCTCGTAAATGCGCAGAGGAACGGACCCAGCGCTGGACGCCTCTCTTTTCCCAACGTTCTGCTGCTGGAAACCACTCTGCTGCATCTGGTTCACACTTGTATCCTTCAGAACCGGTGCAGGAGTGCGAGTACCAAAAGATCTAGTCGCATTTCCACAAAACGTTACGCGATGTCCTTCCTGTCCACACTCGAAGCAGGTCACAACAGGTGCGTAACAATCACGTCGAACATGCCCTGTCTTGCCACAGCTATAACATTTCTTAGTTGCGTCTGAAGTTGTTGATGTTGCCCAGAACATCTTTCCACCTCGAGAAGGATGCGGAGGTCTCCTGGATGAATGAAATGAGGACTGGCCCTTGCGGGGCCCACTACTCCTGTTCTCCATGAAGTTGCCAGACACTTTCTGCTTCTTTGCTTCTGTTGATTTCTCTACTGCCGCCTCTTTCATATCGTAGGCCAGTGATTTGTCCCGATACTGTCGCAAGGTGGTACATTCAAATCCGGACATATATTTCTGAATCTCCGGCTTCATCCGCATGTCGAAATGGAAAATCCTCTCCGTCTTGGTCCTGACCAAGTGGCGCACATAAGTCAGTTGATGATTAAATGTCTTAATCACGTCTGCTACAGATGCCTCTAAATTTTGTGATGAGAAAAACTCCCGAACTCGGGCCTCTCTAACTGGGCGAGGACAATATTGTGCTTCCATCATTAATTTGAATTCCGTCCAGTCAGCATTATGATTCTCAGGAATGGCCTCCCACCAGTAGGAAGCCTCCCCAGTCAGGAGATACTGGGCGATCGGAACCTTTCGGTCGTCGGGACAGTTAATCCCTGCAAAGATCTTCTCTAACTACTTCAACCAGTGATCCCAAGTAAGTGTCTCAGCAGAACCATCAAATTTTGGAGGGTGCAATTTGACCACCTCAGTAAGCTATCTATCCGCCCGATTATCCTCGTTGTGCTGCTGTCCCATCGCCGTCTGCATGCGGTCAACTACCTGAGCAAACTGGTTTATCTGAGCAACCACCTGTTGAAGCACTCCCGGCATGTTAGGATTTGAATTATCATTCGCCGATCCCTGTTGTCCTCCAGAATGGGAATCGGTTCGACTAGCTGATAATTCTGGGGTAGACGCTGATGTAATGACCGGATAATTATTGTGTATTTATCTTGTAAGATTCAACTTTGTGATGTTATTATTCAGAGGTTGGTTTTCCGTATTTTCGTATCCTTACGTTTTGGTATCTCCAGCATTCTGCATGCATGGTTCTGCACGTGTTAACGTATTCTATCAGGCGTCCATAACATACGCTAAGAATGCAGTATTACGTACGTTATCTGATGTTGTTAACATACGTAAGCTAAGTCAACTTACGATCGGATAAGGGTCGGCGTGTAGGGGCCAAGGAAGGGGCCGGGGAAGATTCGTATGATTTCCGCGTGAACTTGGACATAGGCGTTACGTACGCTATGGTGCATGTTTTACGTACGCTAAGGGCATGGATATTACGTACGTAAAACCCTTGTGATTACGTACGTAAGGAAATGGCAAAATCAGGCCAGTGATTTCTGGTCAGACGATTACGTACGCTAAGGCTAGGGTATAACGTACGTTAAGTTTGTTACGTACGTAAGGTTAATTGCATAACGTACGTAATGCCCAGAATTCTATTTATAGACCTCGACCCTATTTCATTTGTCACCTTTCCTTTGGCCGATTTTTCGTGTTCTGGAGATCTTTCATCACCTCTTATCCTTCATATCATCTTCTGAGACGATTCTTGGGAAGCTTAGGCCTTGTAGATTGGTGTTCAAGCTTCCGGTGGTAGAGTTTATTCAAGTTCTTCATTGTTCATCAATTTATTGAGGTATGTGATCCTTCACCAACTAATTTAGCATGATCTTAGTAATGTTTTGGACCTGTTTTGAGTAGACCGAACCAGTTATCTTCTTGAGGAGCCTTTCATCATGGTTTAGAAGATTAAATTCAACTATTTTCGCTTCCTCTTGGTTGTTGTAATCGTTGAGGAAACCTTCTAGTGATTAGACTTTTGATTAGTGCATCTTGAGATTGTGAACCCAATCATATCTAGTTTTCGAAGATTATCTTAGTTCATGAGGATGTTATGATCGAACATTTCGGTGAAGAATTGATGGATTGAACTTAAGGAGTTATTCGTAGAAGGAAAGGATATTGAAACTAGTGAACTAGTCTTTATGATGATTCATCGAAGTTCGGATATCTTGTTATAATAGAACATGATTAGAATACTCCTAGGATGAATTCCACGTTATGTTGTACCAATCAACCAAAGGAATTGTGTTAGAACTTAGAAAGCATTCCGTTGAGCTATTACAAGGACGAATAGCGTAGTATCGGTCCAACCAAATTGTGTTATGGCAGAATAGTCCATCGCCATGATAGATGCATCATGCCTTTTTATGATTCATTTGATGATTTGAATGATTATCCGGAACCGTTAGTTATACCGATGTTATTGTTCGATGAAGGTTTGCATTCCGGTGAGCCGACCAAGTGAGAATTCTCTGAACGGATTGAAGACTATTGATAGTAGAAATTCTTGTCGCCATTTGTTGAGGCAAGTATCGTATTTTGAAAGTTTGTGAATAATTGATGAATTTGATCATGCATATGGTTTATTCGTGTTGTTGACATGGGATTATTTCATTAAATTGTCATGACATTTGCTATCGATTTAACGTACGTTCATATTGATGAACATGTCGATTTTCTTGCATATGTATACGCATAATTGTGTTATGTGTAAGTTGTGATGATCCGAAGGGATCAAGCGATCTATGCTGAGGGCGCTGGATCGGATGTCCACCTCGTGTTGGTCCGACGGGATCATCTTGGGATCTAGGCTGAGGGCGCTGGATCATTGGATGGGTTTTTCCACCTCCTGTTGGTCCGACGGGATCATCTTGGGATCTATCTTTGAGAAGCCTGGATCGTTGGAATACCCATGTTGTGTTGATTGAATCTTGTGGATTCGTATTGTTGGATTCCGGTAGCGGAAGTCCGTATTATGTATGTTTTATGCATCATCGTTTACATATTTGTGTGTTCCGATACTTGTACTAGCATTGTTTTGCTAACCCCTTCGGGGGTGGACATTTGTTTTGATGTTCAGGTAGCCGAGGAGTGGGGAAGCAGCCACAGTACCGTCATGACGATGAAGTGGCTCAGTGATGTTAAATGTTCGTTGTTTTTGTGATTCATCTTCTTGGTTCATTTTCAGTACTCGAGTACGCGTGTATTTTTAATATCATTTCGATATGGTTGTAATGGATCAGTTGGAACCGGCTTTGTAATTTGAATTTCGGTGGTATTGTTGGTTTGTTTTCACATTTCTTTTAATCAGCCTTGTAAATCCTTACTTAAAGGGTTTACGGCGCTGTAATTATTCCGATTATCTCGGGGTGTTACAGAATATGGTATCGGAGCCACTCTGCTGTGTCGTGCGAGTGTTCCGACGAGGGCGTTGGGTCCTTTGAGGAGGGGCAGATTGTGATATCCCACACCGACTAGCACAGAGCGGGCGAAGTGCCTTATTTGAACGTGATGCGACACCTTATAGCATGAGGCCTTTTGGGAGCCCAGTGGCTTCGGGGTGATGAGAACTCCAAAGTTAAGCGTGCTCGAGGCGAGAGCAATCTCAGGATGGGTGACCTCCTGGGAAGCTGCTTGCTGGGTTCCCAAAAAACAAAACCGTGAGGGCTAGCTCAGAGGCGAGTACCCAGAGCGGACAATATCATGCTACGGCGGAGGGGTCCCGAGATGTGACAATTTGGTATCAGAGCTAAGATTCATCGATATCTTGGCAGTCGGGTTTTAGTTGGGTCTGTTTACGTTATTTGATTTACAGGACGTTCGTAACATCACTGTTCAGCCAAAGTCGTCATGTGGACCGTGGTTGTAAGTCTCCAAATCTCTTATACTGCCGTTTTACTTAATTTCTGTTCTGTGAGTATTGACGGGCCTTATTTTTGAAAATTTTGTCCTGGATATTGAGAAATTGTGTTTACAGTATGTTGAGAGGAGGACGTAGATGCGGACGCGGTCGTGGACGCGGACGTGGTAACATGAGACAGGAGGATTCCGCAACTACCCCAGAATTATCGGCTAGTCGAACCGATTCCCATTCTGGAGGACAGCAGGGATCAGCGAAAGACGACGCGAATCCTAATATGCCGAGAGTGCTTCAACAGGTGGTGGCTCAGATAAACCGGTTCGCTCAGGTAGTTGACCGCATGCAGACGGCGATGGGACAACAGCACCACGAGGATAACCGGGGAGACAGATGGCTTGCTGAGGTAGTCAAATTACACCCGCCAAAATTTGACGGATTTGCTGAGGCACTTACTTGGGATCATTGGCTAAAGGAGTTAGAGAAGATATTTGCGGGTATTAACTGTCCCGAGGACCGGAAAGTTCCTATTGCCCATTATTTTCTGACTGGGAGGCTTTTGACTGGTGGGAGGCTATTCGACCCATTCTGGAGGCTATTTTCTGACTAGTACAAAAGGTCACATAGGCCACGTTTTTCTAGTTACATCCTAGCCACGTTTTTGTTTTTACAGTGGCCAAAGGATGAAAATAAGCTTGTGGGCTAGTTATGGCCATCAGAGTTATTGTTTTGTAGCCATAGGGCACCATTTGGTCATGGTTTCAAATCTAAATATATAATATGTGGCCATTTATGAGGATATGGTCACATTGGAATGCAACACAAAAATTAACCCGAGGCCGAAAGGCATTTTATTTAGCTACTTTGGTTTGTTTGGGTGTCCAAATGTTATATTCATTTGACACTTAGATTTTAGGAGACAAAAAGTGACATATATAGCCAATTGAGATATTAATAACTGGCCATAATTTTTGTTTTTACAGTGGCCAAAGGATAAAAATAAGCTTGTGGCTAGTTATGGCCACTACGGTTATTGTTTTGTAGCCATAAGGCACCATTTGGTCATGGTTTCAAATCTAAACATATAATATGTGGCCATTTATGAGGATATGGTCACATTGGAATGCAACACAAAAATTAACCCGAGGCCGAAAGGCATTTTATTTAGCTACTTTGGTTTGTTTGTGTGTCCAAATGTTATATTCATTTGACACTTCGATTTTGCGAGACAAAAATTGACATATATAGCCAATTGAGATATTAGTAACTGGCCATAATTTTTATTTTTACAGTGGCCAAAGGATAAAAATTAGCTTGTGGGCTAGTTATGGCCATCATGTTATTGTTTTGTAGCCATATGGCACCATTTGGTCATGGTTTCAAATCTAAACATATAATATGCAACCATTTATGAAGATATGGTCATATTAAAATTCAACACAGTTTATCAATTTGAAGCTTAGTTTACTATTGATTTTATGTTTTCATCAGGGCCGGTTCTGACATTTTTTATGCCCATGACGAAAAGTCATATTAATGCCCATTGTGTAAAAAAAAATAATAAAATAAATTTTTATGGGGTTTGCAACATATATAGTCAAGTTAGGTGGCTCATTCCCGTGTTGATTTTTATTAAAAGAAAATATAATAATACAATGGAGGACATAAACCAAAGACCTGAATAATGAAACATGAATATCACCTAAAGCGATATCTTCATGCATTTTCAAGCCCCAAAAGTTTACTTCATCAACATTAGTATTTTCAATATGTCCCTTAGTGAAAATTCATTCCGCAATTCGTTTTTTAAATTACATGCGAATTATGTGACAAGTACTGCAGAAAATCTATCTCAGTTGCCGTTCAAATAGTTAACTAGTGTGTGACCCATTGGAAAAATCAACGGGCATTTTAGTCCATTTAATTACAATTTCAACTAGAATTGATTTAATAATTGGAAAAGTTATACTATTACTATAATATTTTAAATCATCCTCACTCTTATAGATTTTTTGAAAGGGAAAATGATTAAATATCAGGTCAAATTCAGTTTTTGTTACTAAAATAGGCACATTTTATTTTTGACAACTAATTATATTTTTTTTTAAATGATTACTGCAAAATAGTTTTTATTTTTTTGAATGATTACTACTTTACTCTCGTGTGTTGTAAACTTATATATATTTGTTTCATATTTACTCCAATTTCCGTACTCAAATTTTTTGTTCCTCAATTTTTTCTTCACATATGTTTTTATTACGTCTCCTACCCCAGATACCGCATACGAAAGGCGGTCAACGGAGAATTGGACAAAATGCCGTTCCTCACAGTAGAACAAAAGATGGTTGCCGAAACAAAAGAATTGTACTATTTTTTTCAGCATAAATGGCAACGACAAGGCAGTGATGGTGCATATGATATTAGATGGAAGGTTGTAAATTAAGTTGTCATTGCCTTGGGGACCAATTCAAGATATGGATTTATAACATTCTAATACATTTTATAAAAGAATTATAAATCTTATAAAATTAAAATAGTTATAAGAATTACGACTTGTGTGGGTATTTAAATATAAAATTTAAGTAATCAAAATACTACTTATAAATATCCAACTACATTTGACTTCATTGGATAATGGGTATTGGATATCCAAACTTCATCTTTTTAAATAGTTATTTGAATCAATATCATTAACAAACTCTTCAGCATGATTTTCGACAAATTCACTAAAACATGTTTTTATCTAACAAAATATCTATTTAAATATCCCTGTACGGATTGAACAATTTCACATGTTTTTTCTTTTTATTTTATATTTTGAGTACTTGATGGTTGTGATCGTCGAGTAAACATATCTTAAAACCAAATGAATCAAACAAAATCTATAAACAATACAAATAACACCAATCGAGTCAACCAATAAAATCGGCATAGAAAGATAACAGATGGATATCAATTTCCTATTCCTTCTTTCACCTATTCACCAATCATCAATTAATACTAACAATATCAATATAACATCAACTCATTTATGTTTAAAATGACAGTAACATCAACAAGAAAACACAAAGCATTAAATTATAGAACAATTGGGTAAAAGGTAAATGCAATCAATATTTTCTACCAAAAATGGCAGAATGACTTCTGCTTAATTCCAAAATCCAAAGCATTATTTTTTAACATTATCGAACATTAAGATTAACCGAAAGAGGGCAAGCATCCAGCAAACAAAGTTGAACGACGGATGACATGAACTGCAAGCCAGAATGCTGAGATGGTAAGTAGGTAAAGATGAAGAGTGCAAACCAAGAACCATGTTTCTTTGACGGAATGACAGACGATCAACCCAATGCTCAAGATGAAGTCTGTCGAACCATATCCACCGGGCAGCCGAAAGACGAAGGTCGAACTCGAATTGAAGAGTCGAGCGAAGTAAGGTTTTTTTATTTTGAACAGGATGCTGGAACTAGTCTTTACAATGTTTCATTTATATAAAAAAAAACAAAAAAAAAAAACATGTAGCAGACAATGAAATTTCTAACAGCTGTTTTGAACGAACTGATCGATCCCATGTTGCCTCATTCCTCTCGATATTCAAGTCAAAAATCTGCTAGGCACAATAGGAAAACCAGGATCTTAGTTCAATGGTGTCCAACTTCCAAAACCAAACTAGTTCTAACATTTAAAAAAGGGGTTCTAATAAGATAACTTGTTAAAATTTAACAACTAGAATAATAAGAACATTCTGTTGATACTCATTCATATGTCGTTCTAAACATTGAATTTCTAATTCATGTTTTCAAATTTGGGTGAAATTTATCAGAAACCACTAAAAGGAAATATACCGACATACCTGGAGGAACTCTAATGATAAGAAATCAAAGAGCCGAGTCCTGCGTTTTGGTTTTCGTATAATGCAGACCCCACCGTCGATTCGAAGTAATCGGCTCGGGGTTCTTTACCCATGTCTTGTGGATCTACACCCGGCAAAATGTTATCATTAGATAAAATGTTCTTTATCAATTCCTCGTTGTTGCCATCATCATATGCATCTTTATAATTTCTTGGAGGCATTCCGAAAACAATAGACATTTTCTTATTTAGCTGGTCTTTGACATAAAATACCTGCCTAGCTTGTGAGGCTAAAATAAAAGGATCATTTTTGTGTCCCAACATAGAAAGATCAACCATCTTGTAGCCAAGATTATCTTTTTTGACCCCACGTTTATTATCAACCCAATCACACTTGAAAAGATGAATTTTTCTTATACAGTAATCTAACTCCCAAATCTCTTGTAAAACACCATAATAAGACGGTTTACCATATGTTACACCATCATCTCTAGAAATGTGCATGTCATCTGCATCGACGCTAACGCCGCTATTCTGGTGAATTCTACCTTCACGAGATTTTGTGCGAAATAGGTATCCATTGATGCGATATACAACATATCTTTTTACCTCGTAGTGTGGGCCGTGTGCTATCCACCTTAAGTTCTCTGAGATATTTTCTTTAGAGACTGCCAACTTTCCCTCAACCTGAATTCATTACAAGGAAGAGTTTTCAGCTCAAGCAATATAACATAGCAAACACAATCTTTTCTACAAACTCTTACCTCCTTGCGTTACCATTCGGCAAAGGTAATAGCGTGTTCTTTCTCCAACCATGCTTGCCTTTTGGCAGGAGTTTCTTTTTTCAAATGGAGCTTGTGTCGACTGACCAATACATTGAAGAATGTTAATTTGTGTAGAAAAAAGTAAATAAGTGAAAACTAAAGAAAATTATTACTCACTCAATATAAGGCTCAATTTCAGACGTATTCTGCATTATGTAGAGATGTGCTTGCGATAATTGTTCAGGACTAACTATACGCGGTTCTCCACATGATAGTGGTTCTCCCTCCATAATAGTTTTAGAATCTTCACCCGTGTGAGATGTAATACCCGTAATTTCGATTTTCGGTAACTTCTTTTTTTCGGCGGAAGTCCGTTTTGATAACTCTCTCATGACCGTTTCATTATTCTGAGAATGATTAATTCTACACTTTTTGACATCCAAGTTCGTTTCGGTGTCGTTTTGTTGAGTTCCGTGCTTTTTAGCGACTTTTCCGCACTTGAGTTCGATTCTTGCGAATCTCGGTCGGCTAACATTCGAGTTTCCCGTAAGTTCGTTTAACTTTGTTATACGTGTTGTGAACTTTGGTTTGGTTATTCGATCACGTATCGTGATTTCCGGGCGTTTTGGGCCATTTTCGTAATTTCCCAAAGTTTGGGGTAATTACTTTCCGTTGTCGAATTTCGAGCCTTCGGGTGGTCGGAATCGTGTGTTCTCTTAGTGATCGGATTCGTCTTTGCGAGTACTTCGTAACCATATCTTCGATTCGTATTCAGGTTCGGGTTTCGGGGTCGTTCGGGCCGTCGGAATTAGTCCCGGCCGAGTCATGGCCGGGCATGCTCGGGCCAGGCCACAGCCGAGTAACGTGCGTTAGTGCTCGGCGTTACGTGCGTAAGGCGAGTTACATACGGAAGGCCACGGCCGTGCGTACGTAGCGGGCGGCGGTGTTGCGGCGATGACTTCGGTTACGTCGTAACCCTTGGCCGATTCGTCGTAACGGCCGGCGATCGGCTTATAAAAGGCCCTGCAGACGTTTTTCTCGCCATTCTTCACCTTCTTCTTCTCCTCTTCCGCAGCTGGGCGTGTTCTAAGCTTGAAGCCATGTTGTTTAACAACATATCCATGGAGTTGTTTGGGTTATATCATCAATCATTCGTCCGATATCATCCCTTGATCCAGCGAATCAAGGTTAGATCTTTAGAACCCTACTTTTGGTAAAATTGAGGGTTTTCACGTTTTTGTCCGATTCGTTCCGTTTTGTCGATTAATTCATGATGAATATAATTAATCTTGTTGGTATTCTTAGTTTCCCTACGGATTCATGGTATATTTCGTGATTTTTACGGAATCGAGAGGGTTTGGATGCGGTCCGCCCTCATTGTTGTTTATATACGAATATACATGAATCGTAGGCGGGTTTTCGGGTGTATTCCAATTCCGTATTCATTTAGAAATGGTTGTGATTGTATTCTTCGAATCGTTAGGTTCGGTTTCGTTGGTTCCTAGCGTTCGTCGGTGACTTTCCTTTCCGTTCGTTGCGTCGTCAACATTCAAGGCAAGTATTCTTTTGGAAGCTTTTATGCTTAACATGAAATAGTAATGTATATTGTGTGTGCTTTGATCACCCTGGGAGGGTCCGACGGGGCCTCGGGGGAATCTATGACTTCACTCTGGATTCATGAGTTTGTTTCGCTAGCCAGCTCGGGAGGGTCCTTAGAGGCCTCGGGTGGGATTCGTGGCTTCGTCCCGGTCCTAGGCGATGCCTGTGCGTGATTTGTTTTATGAAATGGCCAGCTCGGGAGGGTCCTTAGAGGCCTCGGGTGGGATTCGTGGCTTCGTCCCGGTCCTAGGCAAATTGTTTGACTGTTTGTTTCCGGAAAAGACATGTCTGGTTTTGGTTTTTGAAATGATATTGGTGCATGTACTATGAAATGTGTAAGCGATTGGTTTGCCTTGAATACTTGTACTAGCGTAATTGCTAACCCCTTTGGGGACCCGTTGTCGGGGAAATTCTTGTTATGGATTTCAGGTTATGTTCAGCCAGACGAGCGGGCGCTGGGATGGTACGAGGATGTCGGCCAAGGTTTTTAACATGTGCAATCGAGTCTTGTTAATTTCTTCCGTCTCTTTTGATGTGGTTGTTTTCCAAATTGTAAACTTATAGATTGTACTCGCGAGTACTTAGGCTTTTTCCTTTCGGGTGGTGATTTGTGTTCGTTGGAGTTACTGTATTTGTCGGTTGATGTTTATTATGCCGGTTGTACCGGGCGTGTTGTTTTATGTTTTTGTGGTTAACAATTATTTCCTTGCTAACCGAGACGGTTAGTCGAGTGGCGTTTTTCTTGTGTTAGCCTGGTGGGTCCCATGTAGGGGTCCACGGCGCTGTAATACACCTCGAATATCTTGGGGGTGTCACAGAAAATGGTATCGGAGCGCTCTAGGTTTATGGATACCTAGGCTTGTCGGTTAATTTGGGTCTATTTGCGTTTTGTTTTGCATAATTGTCACACCGCTGCCGACATCTCAGTACATCCAGTGCTCGTAAGTTTTCCTTACCCGATTCTCTTGTTTTCTCGTATTGAAATTCCACTTCTTGAACTGTGATTGCCTCTCTCGTACTTATCGTCGAGTTGTTTTTCGATCCATCCGGTTCGTGCACTTTTGATTCTAGTATTGCGCAGTCCTTTATCTCTCTGGAGTATGTGCGCCGTTCTGGGCTTGACCGTTTGTCGTTTTGCGGGCCTTCCATCGCTAAACTTCCTAGCGTTGGTGGGATCGTTGGTGATCGAAAGATTCGAGAATTGCTCCGTGGTATATTGTGAGAGGGCTTGACTCTCTAGTCTTTTGTTGTATGATGGAATCTGTGTTTGATAATTGCGATATACTAAATGTATGTTGAGCCGAACGTACTGATGGTTTGGACACCGAGGGGTGCAGTATGATGTGAATGTTTTGAACATTGACATGTTCCGGGAAAGGTGTCGATGGCAGAGTTTGTTGAGAAACTCACCTAGATGGTTTCGACATGTGTTCGAATCGATGTTCATTAGTTATGCTATTAAACTTGAAGAGATAAGTTTGACATATGCTTAGAATTAGTGTTTCAATGCGCTTGTTGAACTGGTGATTTTTGAATGCCGTATATGCGTGTGTTCGGGAATTGATGGTACTTGGCTAAATATTAATATTTACAACCAATGTGTTTCTATTAATAATAATACATGTGGCATGCATGCTTGAAAATTTTTTAGGCTTGATCGTATTGTGGGTTTTTGAAAAGTGACATGAATTTGGGCGATCCAGCCTTGTATTTCCAAATTACACCTTGTGTCGTATTTAAAGGTCGTGTTTAAAAGTGTTTAGGACATTTTATAAAATGCTACCGCTGTTAAGCCCTTGTCGTGTTTAAAAGGGTCTTGAAAACGATTTTTAACTTATCGGTTTTATTTTCGAATAACTAGAGTATACGATTTTAAAATCAGATTAGCCCGGGAAAACCTAGGCTATCGAGCCAAGTTGTGTTGGTTGAGTTTTGTCTCGTCGGATTTTGTCTGACTTAGTCGCATCGCGACGCGTCGTTTGAGATCATTGGTCGTGATTAGTATCGAAGGGCGGTCGTCACTTACGTGCGACCTATGGATGTAAAACTCCCTTCCTTGTGTTGTGCCTCGTGTGACACGAGTTATTTGTATGATTAGTCGATTGAATGATGGAATCCTTCTGTGGATTTTGATTTCACGATATGTGTTTATTAGACTCTCGTATTTGGTTTATACGAGGAGTGTAAATCCTTCTTGATGTATTTTTGTACCGTATTTTATCCGCTGCGTGAGTTCTTTCAAACGACTTTCGGTATTTTGCAAACTGAGTTTTATTTCGTAAAACCGATTCCTTGAATCAAGTTTTGGCATTTTGGCCTTGAATATTTCATGATGGTTTGACAAATGAGTTTGTGAGTTTTGGAAAATATCACCGTCATTGGTCTTTTTAGCATTTTCGAAATGAGATGGGAAATCATGCTTAGCCTGGTAAATCCTTGTGAGAAGGGTTTACGGCATGTAATTTTTCTGATATGTTCTGTTGTCGTCTCTGTGAATTGTTAGCGCACGCTATGCTTTACGGCTAACGCGCGCGAGAGTACGTTGGTAGCAAGCTAAGGGGAGAATAGCGCACGCTACACAGTAGTTGAGCGATCCAGAGCTCTTGGGAGTGCAAGTTCTCGTTAGCGCACGCTAACACTTGGGGTTAGCGCACGCTAACAGTGTATTTTTGGTCAGGAGTTTTGTTTGGTGTCGTGATAGCGCACGCTAACCTTAATTATTAGCGCACGCTAATTGTGTCCAGTATAAATACCGGACACCAGTCTAGAAGTTGCATTTTTCTTCAGTTTTCTTCTTCCTCCATGAGATTGAGACGTAGCGACTAGGTTTCGCATTGGGGCTGATTTTTTCCTTCCATCCAAAGGTGTTTTGGAGTATCCTAGATGATTTTTAACATCATCTAATCCATTGTTCTTCGCCGAATCCAGGTAATTTTTCTTGAATCCCTAGAGTTGACTTTTTGGAGTTTTGTTCTTGATGTCGTTTTCCATCCGGTTTTGATAAACCGATCGTTGTTTTAACGATTTTGTTAAACATATCCTAGGGATTGTATATCACTATCTTGATTGTGAACGATTTAATGAGTGTGCTATGATGTTGTTGTGTCAAGAATTAACACCTTCCGACCGGCGATCGCCTCGGAGGTCGGGCGACCGAGTCACTGCCGAGCGGCCAAGACAGATCTGCCGAGCAGCGACCAGGCGACCGAGCCTTAACCCAGTGGACGAGCTACATCGACCGACCGAAGGTCTCAGGACCAGTCCCGGTGACGAGCGATCGACATCAAAAACGATCGCCTCTCGGTACTCGGCGACCGACTCCTGGCGACCGACAAGCGGACGACCATCCCTCGGCACCTGCCGACCGACCCTTGGTGACCGACCGAATGCCGACCCTCAGCAACTGGCCGATGGCGACCTCTGATGACCAGCTAGGGACGACCGCCTCATGTCGATTAGGGCCGATGGCCATCCAGTCGGCAAAGGCCGAGCCTCAAGACTGGCACCACGTGCAAGGACCGAGACAAGATCCGCGAATCTCGGGCCATTGACCACAGCCTGGCAGAATCTCTCCACCAGCCGACAAGCCGCCGAAAGCTGTCAGTAGGGCCGCATGTGACCATTGATTCCGCCGAAAGCTGTCAGTAGGGCCGCATATTGACTGTCTCCGGACACGTGCTGGCTCCTTATTGGACCGCCCAGCCGGCGCCAGCCACTGCATTGGACTTTATACGGACTGCCAGCCTCTTCCTTGGACTTTTGCCCGACAGCCCGGGTGATCGCCCCATTATAATATTGGCCGGCAGGCGATCGGCACATTATTATAATGGTCGGCAGGCGATCGCCCGCTAGAGGACAGGACCCGGCTGTCCCTATATAAGCAAGGCACCCTGCACTTGGACACTTCTTCGACTTCCTTCGGATTTCAAACAATACAGAAGCAAAACATCAAGCACTTGGCTAATCTCCAACTCTTGGCAACAGCTATCATTCGGTCTTACTTCTCCCGGCCTCTCTCCTCGAGCAGACTATCGGCAGGGACGAAGAACACCGAGCTTCGCTCAAGAGCCGGATTAACAGAGTCTTTTTACACCCATTGTATTTAGATTTCTCTCATTAATACTTGTATCCACGAATATTTGTATTAATATCATCTCGCGAGAGCATTCAAGCCCGGGCCTAACAAACCCGGCAAATCTTGTATTATTTATCTTCTCTCGGAAGTGCTCCCGCAATTGTTGTTTGTTGTCCGTCTTTCAGCAGTATTAATCTTCGGATAAATATTTTGGGCAACAACAATTGGCGCTAGAAGGAGGGCCCAACCCTCGAATTTTTATACCTACCGTCCCGAAGAACACTCACTGTTCTCGGGGCAGATACTTGAAGTGACACTCACTGCACTTCAAAGAAATCCTTCAGAAATCATGTCTTCCGCCTCCGCGTCGAAGAAAGCCGCTGACCAGCCGGCCAGACCCCCCGTTCCGTCCCAGTCCGAGCCGCAGCCGATGGTGGAAGGTAGCCGCCGCGGTCAGAGACGCTCGATCCCGTCCCGGGACGGCGGCCCGAGCCTCTCGCTCGATCAGTTCCGAACCAATGAACAGATCGAAGAGGCCATAGCCGTCCTTCAGGAGCGACGGAGTACTCTTGACGCGCCTCCTGCTATCACCCCCTCGATCTCCCGCCGGAAGTCCAAGCGGAAGCTCAAGGCATTACTGGCCGAGCGATCGCCAGGAGGCTCTCGCCCGCAAGAAGAGGCGCTCGGCAGCCGGGGCACGTCTGTCTTCGATCGCCTGGGCAGTGACCCGACCTGGCGACCGGGGCAGTCCGGCCCCAGCTACGAGACGACGGAGTTTGAATCCGTCACCAGGAGCTCGGCCTACCCGGCTCCCAGAAGGCAATCCAGCCGCCTGGCTCCCGCTCGCCAAATTCCCGAGGTCGGCAGCAGCGGAGTCCGGAGATCGGTACACGATCGCCTCGGCTCCCGCTCCCAAAGCCGATCCGCAAGCAACCGAGCCGCGGCGATTTCCGCATTGCAACGTCAGATCGACGATGTGAAGGCGCTCCTGCAATCCGGGGCAGGCGCCGTGAAGACGATCGTCGCGCCAAGCGAGCCGCTCACGATCGACATCGAGCTCGCCCCGGTGCAGCACAAGATCGTTCCTCCTCAGACACCCGTGTACCAGGGGCGATCGGACCCCCAAACACACCTGCACAAGTTCAACATCTACATGACCGGGTGTGGGGCATCAGACGCGACCCGGTGCCGAATGTTCCCTCTGACGCTGGACGACCTCGCCCACCGGTGGTACACCTCATTGCCACCTCGGTCCATTGGCTCCTTTAACGAGCTGGCGCACGTCTTCACAGAATACTTCGCCACCAGGGCCGCTCGTCCAGAAGGTCCCCATCGCATGTGGCGGATCAAGCAAGGGGAAGAGGAGGCCGACTCGGACTACATCGACCGGGTTGACATGATCATCCTCAACGGCGAGCCCGTAAGCGATGAGACCGCCCTCTACGCGGTCCTAGGAGGTTTTCAGGGCTTCTCGCCTATGTTCAGGCATCTCACGAAGACCCTACCGACGACCTACGCAGCCTTCCGGGCTAGAGCCGCAGATTTCCTGTCCAGGCAAAGGCTTCTTCTTGGCCTAGGAGTAGAGCGATCGGCGCCCGCGCGACGACCTCCAATCTACCAGCCCGATCGCTACTATCCAGCAGGGCCGGAGGACTCGCTCACCGCATACAGTCCACCATTTTAAATGAGGGACTACCTCCCGCCCGATCGCCGATATCGACCTACGAATAAAGCGATCGGCTGCCGAGCGGCGATCGCCAGTCTTCTGGCCCGATCGCCGATCATCACGCTACATCATCAGCAATCCGGCGGACACGATCGCCATTTACAGTCCAGCATCTAACATGATGGACTAAGGCATAAGATCGCCTCCACCGCGCATCATAAAGCCATGGCCCTGGCAGTCGATGGAACCGGCTGCTTCGGCCATGCAAGGTCCCTTTCGGCCGAGATCGCCTGCCCTTCATTTGAATACGAGGCCGGCGTAGTCTAAGGGCTCTCCAACATTAATCAGTGGACACATGCCACAACCCCGTCTCAACGTACACCGTCGAGGTCGGCCATCTCCATGGCTGGCCGAGGTGGAAGCAGAGCTAACAAGCCGCGGGCGTGGAGTTGATTCATCCGACGCTGCCCCGCGCAAGGACTCCTCTAAACCGAGACCGCACGCCCTTCGTTTAAATACGAGGCGAGGCGCAGCCTAACAGAGGACCCTCATAATAAAGTGAGTCACGAGACACTCAATGTCTTCGCGCACCAAAGACACGGTCATGGAGTCGGTCCATCGATCTCCGCGACTGTGCACGATTCCTCAAACAAGCGAAACCACCAAGTTTCCGTAGGGGATCGGCCAATGTTGTTTTTGCAGGTACAAGACCGAAAGATAGCTAGCCAGTCGACCATGATAGCCCAAGTCCGAATCCTAAGTCAGCTCAGCAAGGTCGCCCATCCCCATCCTTACACGATCGCCAGCAAGAACCACCTCGCCCCATGTCTTCAACATAGGAGCAAGCTGGGGGGCAATTGTTGTGTCAAGAATTAACACCTTCCGACCGGCGATCGCCTCGGAGGTCGGGCGACCGAGTCAGCTGAGTGGCAGACAGATCTGCGGCGGCCGAGGCGACCGAGCCTTAACCCGGTGGGACGAGCTACATCGACCGATCAAGGTCTCAGACCGATCCGGTGCCGAGCGATCGACATCAAAGACGATCGCCTCTCGGTACTCGGCGATCGACTCTGGCGGCCGGCAAGCGGACGACCATCCTCGGCACTGGCCAGACCTTGGTGACCGACCGAATGCCAACCCTCAGCAACTGGCCGATGGCGACCTCTGATGACCAGCTAGGGACGACCGCCTCATGTCGATTAGGGCCGATGGCCATCCAGTCGGCAAAGGCCGAGCCTCAAGACTGGCACCACGTGCAAGGACCGAGACAAGATCTGCGAATCTCGGGCCATTAACCACAGCCTGGCAGAATCTCTCCACCAGCCGACAAGCCGCCGAAAGCTGTCAGTAGGGCCGCATGTGACCATTGATTCCGCCAAAAGCTGTCAGTAGGGCCGCATATTGACTGTCTCCGGACACGTGCTGGCTCCTTATTGGATCGCCAGTAGAACCATCGCATTGGACTTTATACGGACTGCCAGCCTCTTCCTTGGACTTTTGCCCGACAGCCCGGGTGATCGCCCCATTATAATATTGGCCGGCATGCGATCGGCACATTATTATAATGGCCGGCAGGCGATCGCCGGCTAGAGGACAGGACCCGGCTGTCCCTATATAAGCTAGGCACCCTGCACTTGGACACTTCTTCGACTTCCTTCGGATTTCATACAATACAGAAGCAAAACATCAAGTACTTGGCTAATCTCCAACTCGGGGCAACAGCTATCATTCGGTCTTACTTCTCCCGGCCTCTCTCCTCGAGCAGACTATCGGCAGGGACGAAGAACACCGAGCTTCGCTCAAGAGCCGGATTAACAGAGTCTTTTTACACTCATTGTATTTAGATTTCTCTCATTAATACTTGTATCCACGAATATTTGTATTAATATCATCTCGCAAGAGCATTCAAGCCCGGGCCTAACAAACCCGACAAATCTTGTATTATTTATCTTCTCTCGGAAGTGCTCCCGCAATTGTTGTTTGTTGTCCGTCTTCCAGCAGTATTAATCTTCGGATAAATATTTTGGGCAACAACAGATGTGTTTAAGTGAATGTTGACAAGTGTGAATTCTGGGCATTTTGGCCTATTGTACTTCTGAAAAACCTTGAGTATCTTAGAAAATAAACCTCGAGACGTACTTTTAAAATGAATAATTTTCTCACAGTGTTCTCAAGATGCCTACTGGCGCCACGCTATGTTTCAAAATTATTCTACTTTGGGGCTCAAAATATTTGGAGATATTTCTAATAATTTAGAAACGCATTCGCTTAGACCCGAAGGACGAATATAGCTGAAAATTTTTAATTTAACGAAAGGTGTCTTCATTTTTTTATCAAACGCAAGATGATTTTTTTTAAAAAGTCTCGATGACGATGTTTGTACTACTTTTTGATATATGATACTCAAGATCAACTGGTGCTTGCAAGTTATTTTCAAAAGATGGTTTTCGTTTTCAAAACCTATCATTCCTATTTGTGGTCCGGGAATATATGTGTGATGTTCGTGCTCTCGTTAGGGTGTTAACCCCCGAGTTGTTGTTGAATTGGCGGTGTGAGCGTTGAGTAGTTCGCCACGCAGTTGTCGTGGTAGCCTCTGTGAGGGGTGTGATATTGGTATTGGATGTTGTCACCTCGTAGCGGTTTATGCGTTATCGCATATATGCGAGCTGTTAGAGCTCGGGTTGGTATGATTGTGTGCATCGGTGATTGTTCCGCATTGTGTCGATTGCTTGTTATATTGTTATCTTGGTTCCGTTGTTGTGAGTTTCGGGGGCGAGGTCAAAGGTAATACCCGTACTATTTTGACCTCTATATCTTCTCTTCTCCAGTCTATCGATTCGCTCATGTTCATTGATACCTTCTGAACTTGTTCTATACCTTGGTTTCATCATTCGAACGAGCTATAATCTGATTTTGAGTCGATCTGGTTATCGCTGTGACTTTTCCGAATTCGGTTCGACTATTGTGAACCTTGTTCGGAAGTAACATCTTTTGGTTCTAATAGTTCTTTTATTTAAGTGGATCGGATTTTGAACTTCTGTATTTTTGGCTCTATCAACTCGTTTATGCTCGTTAACATTTCTGAACTTTCCCTATCCCTTGCTTTTGTTGATCGAACGAGGGTGGTATTGTTTCGGAATAACTCGTTTGTTGTTGGGGCTTTTCAATTGCTATTCCCTTTCCTGTGGATATTGTGGGAATGCACGTCTTGCTGTTCTCACCAGGTCATCCTGGGAGTTGTTGTTTGAATTTTATTATCCTGCGTGTTTCGGACATGATTGTTCTATTTTTGTTGTCTCAATCGTTTGTTTGTTCGGTTTTTGTTCTCGTTTCGTGATTGTTGAGCGTTCAGGCTCCTTCGTAATTCCATTATGTTCGGGAAATTAGTCTCGTTTTCGATCTTCCAACCCTTGGGCGGTGGAATTCCGTATTTGTTCAGCGTTGACTCGCGTTTTGGTTGATGAACCGTTGGGTTGGTCAATCGTATTGATTTTCGTTCGTTGAGTTTTGTGATTGTTCGGATAATCGACTCGATTGTATTGTCTATTTGATGACGCTTGTCACTTGTTGATTTTATCATGTCTCTACCGGTGGCGTTGTGTTAGTCGTCGTGGAGCGTGTTTTCACGTCGTATATTCCTTTGCGTTGCTTGTAACGTTTCGCCGTCGGCCGCGACTTTACGGTTCTTGTGTATCTCGTCGAGTTTTCCTGGCAGGGGATATTGCTTCTCCCTACTTATTTTAAGTTTCGGGACGAAACTTCTTTTAAGGAGGGTAGAATGTAATACCCGTAATTTCGATTTTCGGTAACTTCTTTTTTTTCGGCGGAAGTCCGTTTTGATGACTCTCTCATGACCGTTTCATTATTCTAAGAATGATTAATTCTACACTTTTTGACATCCAAGTTCGTTTCGGTGTCGTTTTGTTGAGTTCCGTGCTTTTTAGCGACTTTTCCGCACTTGAGTTCGATTCTTGCCAATCTCGGTCGAAACTGCTGTTTCTAGTTTCCCGTAAGTTCGTTTAACTTTGTTATACGTGTTGTGAACTTCGGTTTGGTTATTCGATCACGTATCGTGATTTCCGGGCGTTTTGGGCAATTTTCGTAATTTCCCAAAGTTTGGGGTAATTACTTTCCGTTGTCGAATTTCGAGCCTTCGGGTGGTCGGAATCGTGTGTTCTCTTAGTGATCGGATTCGTCTTTGTGAGTACTTCGTAACCGTATCTTCGATTCGTATTCAGGTTCGGGTTTCGGGGTCGTTCGGGCCGTCGGAATTGGTCCCGGCCGAGTCATGGCCGGGCATGCTCGGGCCAGGCCAGCCCTAGCCGAGTAACGTACATTAGTGCTCGGCCGTTACGTACGTTAGTGCTCGGCCGTTACGTACGTAAGGGCCGGTTACGTACGGAAGGCCCTGGCCGGTAACGTACGTAGCGGGCCGGCAGTGTTGCGGCAGTGACTTGGTTACGTACGTAACCCTTGGCCGGTTACGTACGTAACCCTTGGCCGGTTACGTACGTAACCCGGCCGGCAGTCAGCCTATAAAAGGCCCTGCAGACGTTTTTCTCGCCATTCTTCACCTTCTTCTTCTCCTCTTCCGCAGCTGGGCGTGTTCTAAGCTTGAAGCCATGTTGTTTAACAACATATCCATGGAGTTCTTTGGGTTATATCATTAATCATTCGTCCGATATCATCCCTTGATCCAGCGAATCAAGGTTAGATCTTTAGAACCCTACTTTTGGTAAAATTGGGGGTTTTCACGTTTTTGTCCGATTCGTTCCGTTTTGTCGATTAATTCATGATGAATATGATTAATCTTGTTGGTATTCTTAGTTTCCCTACGGATTCATGGTATATTTCGTGATTTTTACGGAATCGAGAGGGTTTGGTTGCGGTCCGCCCTCGTTGTTGTTTATATACGAATATACATGAATCGTAGGCGGGTTTTCGGGTGTATTCCAATTCCGTATTCATTTAGAAATGGTTGTGATTGTATTCTTCGAATCGTTAGGTTCGGTTTCGTTGGTTCCTAGCGTTCGTCGGTGACTTTCCTTTCCGTTCGTTGCGTCGTCAACATTCAAGGCAAGTATTCTTTTGGAAACTTTTATGCTTAACATGAAATGGTAATGTATATTGTGTGTGCTTTGATCACCCTGGGAGGGTCCGACGGGGCCTCGGGGGAATCTATGACTTCACTCTGGATTCATGAGTTTGTTTCGCTGCGGCTCGGGAGGGTCCTTAGAGGCCTCGGGTGGGATTCGTGGCTTCGTCCGGTCTAGGCGATGCTGTGCGTGATTTGTTTTATGAAATGGCCAGCTCGGGAGGGTCCTTAGAGGCCTCGGGTGGGATTCGTGGCTTCGTCCGGTCTGAGGCAAATTGTTTATTTGTTTGTTTCTAAAAGACATGTCTAGTTTTGGTTTTTGAAATGATATTGGTGCATGTACTATGAAATGTGTAAGCGATTGGTTTGCCTTGAATACTTGTACTAGCGTAATTGCTAACCCCTTTGGGGACCCGTTGTCGGGGAAATTCTTGTTATGGATTTCAGGTTATGTTCAGCCAGACGAGCGGGCGCTGGGATGGTACGAGGATGTCGGCCAAGGTTTTTGACATGTGCAATCGAGTCTTGTTAATTTCTTCCGTCTCTTTTGATGTGGTTGTTTTCCAAATTGTAAACTTATAGATTGTACTCGCGAGTACTTAGGCTTTTTCCTTTCGGGTGGTGATTTGTGTTCGTTGGAGTTACTGTATTTGTCGGTTGATGTTTATTATGCCGGTTGTACCGGGCGTGTTGTTTTATGTTTTTGTGGTTAACAATTATTTCCTTGCTAACCGAGACGGTTAGTCGAGTGGCGTTTTTCTTGTGTTAGCCTGGTGGGTCCCATGTAGGGGTCCACGGCGCTGTAATACACCTCGAATATCTTGGGGGTGTTACATGAGATGTATTATGTCTGTCAAGTGGAATACCAATTGTCTTCATGTTTTTTTGGTACTCACTATAGATCTCAATTATTTCTTCTGCAACATTCTCTTCAGCAATGCATCCACAAGGTTTATTTCTGTTTCGCACATGTTTTTTGATAACCTTCATACACCTTTCGAATGGATACATCCATCGAAAGCATAGAGGACCACATAATTTCACTTCTCTGGCAAGATGCACAGTTAAATGAATCATAATGTCGAAAAATGATGGAAGGAAGTACTTCTCTAGTAAGCATAACGTCACACAGAGATCCGCCTGCAACTTATCTATCTCTTCCACGATGATTTCTTCGGCGGATATTGACCTATAGAAGAAACAAAACCTGATAATTGCATATCTCACAGGTTTGGGCATAATTGATCGAATCGCAATGGGCAAAAATTGTTGTATAAGCATGTGATAGTCATGTGATTTAAGTCCGGTCAGCTTACGCTCTTTTCGATTCACAAGGGTGGCAAAATTCGAACAATAACCTTCTGGAACCCTTATTTCAGATAATGTTTCTAAGAACTTATCTTTTTCTTCCTTGGTTAATGTGTAACATGCTGCGGGAAGAGTTGTTCCTTTGTCATCTGTCTTAGGTACCAACTCCGGTCTTATCCCAAAATGCACCAAATCCAATCTGGCTTCTAACCCATCTTTCGTATGCTTGTTGTGCAGCAATGTTCCAACTAGACTCTCACCCACATTCTTTTCGATGTGCATAAAATCTATACAATGTTGGACAACGTTATATCTCCAGTATCGAAGGCGTCGCTGCCATATGTTGCATCTTTTCCAGTAGATGGTTTCATTGTCTTCCCCATTTGACTTGCCCGCTTGCTTTGATGTTCTCCTGATGCGCTTCATCTTTCCACCTTTTCCGGGCATAGCCTGCACGCAATCCACTTGAGTACCCTTCCCTCCCTTTCCCCATGAATTCTCTATACATTTTACCTCTTCGTATATTTCTTCACCGGTCATTGGTTCTGGAGCTGTGCCCCACTCTTGTTCTCCATTAAACGCCTTCTTCGGCTTCGAATGGATGATCATATGGTAGAAATCTTCTATGACCACCATAACTCTGTTTTCTTGAGAAAGGAAGTCTAACACGGTGAGTTTTTCTCCGACACACCACACAACCTTTGTATCCGAGTAAGGGCAACCCTGTAGTGTACCAAGAGCCGGGTAATCGCTTCGTCCATAATACAACCGCATGTAGAGTAAACATTTCTTGTAAATATGCATCCCATGTTCGATTCCTTTTTCGAATAAGAGTTGAAGCTCCTCAACTAAAACTTCTAAATAGACATCGATGTTGTTACCAGGCGCACCATCTATAAGTAATGACAAAGATGATGAATTTTCTTTTCATACAGAGCCACGGTGGAAGGTTGTAGATCACAACTAAAACAGGCCACACACTGCGAGCTTTGGTGCCTTTGTTTACATCAACTCCATCACCAAACAGCTTGACGCAGATTTCTTGGATCACTAGCAATTTACGGGAACTTGTCATCTATCACTCTCCATGCTTGTGAGTCTCATGGATGACGCAATACACCATCTCTTTTTCTAGTGGTATGGTGCCATATAACATCTTTCGCCATTTGCTTTGATTGAAACAACCACTGGAATCTTGGAATGATGGGGAAGTGCCACAATACCTTTTCAGAACACCCTCGTACACTTTTCCTTGCTTGTCAACTTTCCATCTCGATGCCTTACAAGTAGGACATACCTTTTCATCCTTGTACATGCCTCTATAAAGAATGCATTCATTTATACAAGCATGTATTTTTGTGTAACACAGCCCATTGATTTCATTATTTTCTTAGCCTCGTATGTATTTTTCACCATTACATTACCTTCTTCAGGAGCATTTTCTTTAACAAGGGTAATAGTTCATCAAAGAACATGTCGGATGCTCCGTGCTTGCTCTTCAAGTTGAGCAATTTGAACAATTGCGGACAACTTTGTAAAGTTACGAGATCCTTTGTATAGGGGCTTTTCAAAGATCTTCAAGTATCTTTTAAACTTCTTAGGGTCCTCTGCGAAACCTTCTGCGGCTTCAACCATTTCTATAGTGTATGGGGCATCGGTAGAATTCCCATTCCAAAATCTTGATTAGTGGGCTGACCATTGTTGACCTCAACAGGCCTACTATTACTTGCCTCGTCTTTTTCCCCATGCTTAGTCCAGTTAGTATAGGTTGGATCAAATCCATTAGAGAATAAATGTTCATCTACCTCGAGAATTGGTAATGCATAGTGGTTTAAGCAATATTTACATGGACATGGCATAAGAAATTCCTCATCTGTCTCGTCCTCCTCCTTCAGATGGTTGGCAGCATACCGCAGAAATGCCGCGACTCCGTCTTCATATTATTTTGACGTTCTAGGGGTTCTCATCTATGCTTTGTCCATTCTCAAACACACATAAAGTCCGACATGTCAGCAACCACTTCATGTGTA
Source organism: Orobanche coerulescens (assembly GCA_033398695.1). Lineage (NCBI taxonomy): Eukaryota > Viridiplantae > Streptophyta > Magnoliopsida > Lamiales > Orobanchaceae > Orobanche > Orobanche coerulescens. The sequence continues at coordinate 120,682,354 of CM065802.1, forward strand.
GCATAAAAAATCAATTCCACTTCATGATTGACAACCAGAACATAGCAAATCTATCATAGAAATAGATATAAATTCTATGATAAAAACAGGAGAAAATAGGACATTGCATTAGTAGGTAGTTTATAGGAAGATTAACACCACGGTTTATTCAGTCACTTCCCTAAAACATCACATATAAGAAAGAGAAGCAGGGAGTCGAGGTGAAAACTTCACAAATACAGTTCTTTGATTCTTTCACCAAGATAACAAACACACGGAATTCAAATTCAAAGATGGACTATGAAAAACCCTATAAATATCTGTGATACTTGAATCAAAATACCAGATTCTAATATGCACCCAACCTCAAACAGAGCCAAAGGCAAACAAAATCGACATCTTACACAATTACAACTTGTCCCTAGTTGGTAGACAATTTCCTAGCCATGTAATTCTATCTACCTATCAAACAGAACCAACATCCTTTCTACAACTTGGTTATTAAACAAAGCACGGTGTCCCTGTCAGTCAATTGACCCATAGCTTTCCTAATTTCTTCCCTGAATCAGAAAGTAACATATAGGTTGTCCGTTTAGGTCTACCTTACCTGTCCTGGTAATCCTCTAAATAAAGTGTGTAAAGATAACTCCTTGAGATCTAATTTTTCAAGTTTACTGTTACGCATCCAAACTCGGGATATAGTATTGCTGGCACTAAAAGCAGACCACTAGAATGAAACCAAGGGATAACATGTTTCATAATAACATTTTTCATTGTACTGGTACTCAAGAAGCTGATACAATCTTTTGTCGTGAGAGAAAATATTATGTATATCTATTTTAGTTTTTGAAGCTTTTTTTATATTTGATGATAGCAGATGTTTTTTGTGCGGATTAATGTCTAAGGTGATGGTTTTGTTTGAATACTATAGCTAAATTAGCAGATATGAAATGAGATCAATTAGGCGATACTAAGGATACACTACCGATTACTAATAAAGATACTAGAACAGATACATAAGCACACAAGACACCATATACACAACTACGTACTAGAGATAACTAAGAAGATACTAAAGATGATGCTACAATAGATGCTACATCAGATACAATGGTTGGTACACATATAAATATACTACAAGATACATAATAAGATATACTAACATATACACATACAGATACATAACCAGATACAATTGTAGATACATAACTAGATACATTACCTGATACATAACAACAGACAACAAATCGGTAGAAAAATCGAAACCCTAAAATTAAAAGAATCAAACAAGTTGAGGGTTTTATGAAATTACCTAAACAAAATATCCTCTTTTCCAAAGGTCAGTAATGACAAAGTCAACACTTCTCAAATTTACGCTTGCCCTTGGTCGAACTTCTCTCTCTCTCTCAACTTGAGAAGCGTTTCAAATTGGGGGTTTCTCTCAACAAGAACTCTCTCTCAAATTGAGTCTAAGTGCTCGTTCTTTTTTTTTTTCCTGTAAGTGACTGCTCATTCTATAATTAGCTATTGTAATTTTTATATTATAAATTCATATTTATTATTAATTATTTTCTTCTTTCATTCGTCTTTTTTAGTCAGACATGTTAGCTTGCTTGTTATCACGAGAGAAGAGAGTCTCTGTCTTTCCTGATTCGGAATTTCTTTTCTCGTAGGATATGAGGTTCGGATCGATCGGATCAACGGGAGGAACTAGCTCTCTCTAGTATTTAGGTTATGATATGAGGATGCCCAAATAAAAGTTTTAATTTTACGGCCCATATTAGATTGATGGTGTTGGAAAGAAATAGTTAGTTTAACAGTCACTTTAGTTGCTTTAATTTTGATTAGTTAAACAATAACTAATATTGTATAATTATAACTTTATTATCATTAATTAATTATTGGATGATTAATTAATTAATGAATAGTCTTATTAAATAATGATAAAAATAATTAATATAATATCGAGAGTACAATCAGATAAGCAATCATCTAGAACTATGACCAAAAATGGGCCATAATCCGGATCCTAGTAACTAAAAATGTGGGCTAATGTGCGGGCCCATAGCAATAAATAAAATGATAAAATACTACCTAAATCTAAAAGAAGGGTAGCCAAGTTGGTCCATCCGTATAAGAGAGAGAAGAAACGGAGGAGCAGTATCATACGTATGAGTCTGAATACCGAGGGACGATACGTCGAGCTCAGAGAGATAATCAACCGGCTTGTTGCCCTCTCGGAAAATGTGGGTGACTCTGTACTGAATGTCTCGGAGAATGTGTCGGATACGCATAAGGGTGTGACGAACCTGCCAAGAGCCCCGATGGCCAGATGAAAGCAGGGTCACCACAGCAGCAGCATCAAGCTCAATCCAAACATATCTTGATCTCTGGGAAGCCAAAATCAGCCCAACAGCAAGCGCCTGGATCTCTGCATCAAATCTTGATTGGAGAGGTTGTACTCTTTGAATTTAATATCAGTCAATTTTGCTCGATATTACTTGAACATACTTAAATTTACTAGTTAATAACTAATTCCACCGTGTGACGTTCAAAGTTGCTCGAGGTAACTTGAACAAACTCAAGTTTACTAGTTAAGAACTGATTCCATCTCGTGTCGTTCAAATTTGCTCGAGGATAGTTGAACAAACTCAAATTTACCAGTTATGAACCAATTCCATCTCATGTAACAACTTCAAGTTTACCAGTTATGAATCGATTTAATCCCATGTCATTCAAATTTGCTCGATATCACTTGAACGAACTCAAATTTACTAGTTACAAAGAAATTTCATTTCTCATTATTAGATTTGCTCCATATTACTTAAACGGACTCAAATTTACTAGTTACGAACTGATTTCATTCCTCGTCAATCAATTTTGCTCAATATTACTTGAACAAACTCAAATTTATTAGTTATGAACTGATTTCATTCCTCGTCAATTAATTTTGCTCGATATTACTTGAACGAAATCAAATTTATTAGTTACGAATTGATTTCAAACCTTGTCAATCAATTTTGCTCAATATTACTTGAACAAACTCAAATTTATTAGTTATGAACCGATTTCATTCCTTGTCAGTCAATTTGCTCAATATTACATGAACGAACTTAAATTTAATAGTTATGAACAAATTTCTTCGTCATTCAATTTGCTCCATATTACTTGAACGAACTCGAATTTACTAGTTACTAACTAATTTCATTCTTCGTCATTCGACTTGCTCCATATTACTTAAACAACCTCGAATTTACTAGTTACTAACAAATTTCATTCCTCGTCATTCGATTTTCTCCATATTACTTGAACAAGCTCAAATTTACTAGTTACGAATCGATGTCATACCTTGACATTCGATTTTGCTTGATATCACTTGAACAAACTCAAGTTTACTAGTTAAGAACTGATTCCATCTCGTGTCGTTCAAATTTGCTCGAGGATAGTTGAACAAACTCAAATTTACCAATTATGAACCAATTCTATCTCATGTAACAACTTCAAGTTTACCATTATGAATCGATTTAATCCCATGTCATTCAAATTTGCTCGATATCACTTGAACGAACTCAAATTTACTAGTTACAAAGAAATTTCATTTCTCATTATTAGATTTGCTCCATATTACTTAAACGAACTCAAATTTACTAGTTACGAACTGATTTCATTCCTCGTCAATCAATTTTGCTCAATATTACTTGAACAAACTCAAATTTATTAGTTATGAACTGATTTCATTCCTCGTCAATTAATTTTGCTCGATATTACTTGAACGAAACTCAAATTTATTAGTTATGAACCGATTTCATTCCTTCTCAGTCGATTTGCTCAATATTACATGAACGAACTTAAATTTAATAGTTATGAACAAAAATTTTCGTCATTCAATTTGCTCCATATTACTTGAACGAACTCGAATTTACTAGTTACTAACTAATTTCATTCTTCGTCATTCGACTTGCTCCATATTACTTAAACAACCTCGAATTTACTAGTTACTAACAAATTTCATTCCTCGATTTTCTCCATATTACTTGAACAAGCTCAAATTTACTAGTTACGAATCGATGTCATACTTTGACATTCGATTTTGCTTGATATCACTTGAACAAACTCAATTTACTAGTTTTGAATCGATTATATTCCTTGTCATTCGATTTTGCTCAATATCATATCAATAAAATAAGGGGAGTGATATTTGCACTCCGATTTTCTATCTCCTATTACCAATTAGACTCCATTTTTCTTTTTCTTAACACTATAATATATTTTTAATATTTCTACATTCAATTTTTGTATTTTTCACCTTTCTAGCAAAATTAAATAATGAGAAATGATAAGTATTAACAAAGGGAGTGTTAATAATTATTGAGAGTGGTGTATCAATTTGAGTAAAAAAATTAATAAACTAGCCAACTTAAATAAAATGGCATTGACATAAATATAGGAGGTTCTAGCTGAGATCGACAATCTATAAAAGAAAATGAGTATGATAAATGATTTTCTTTAATTTGTAATTGTCAAAAAAGCAATTGTACTTTGATTAATTTTATCAGATATTATGAGGTTATGTTAGTATGATTATATAAGTCACAAACTATAATATTACTCATAGGATTAACTATTCAAGATCATGTGTATTATACAAACACTAATATTTTGATTATTAATTTTTCTGCATAAACAATCCCGGCCTATTAATTATTAGCACTCCATTATTAATATTTCTCAATTTTCATTCTTTAATTTTGTTAGGAAAATGCCAAATACAAATAAATAATATAAAAATATTTAAAATATATTAAAATAGCAAAATAGAGAAAAATGGAGTGTAAATATCATTCTCCTAAAATAAACTCAAGTCAGTGACTACATTGCATCACAATTATTTTTTTCAAGCTTTTTTCCTAATATTAACAAATATATTAATTTTAGATTTTTTAATTTAATAAAAACGTTATGCGCGTATTCTTCTAATATCCTTCGGCGGATCCCTCTCAACGCATATCGGCTTACTAACGACAAGCAGAGTTTCTCTCATTTTCTTGCAGAAAATTAGGAAACCTTGATAAATTCGGAAATCTATTGGAAGAAATCACGCCACCCATGGATAGAAGATCTGCAATCGGAATAACCGCGAAAATAATCTTGGTTGAACCCTTTTTTGGCGGGTTGAAATCAAGATGAAGTCTGTTTGGGCGGGATTATTCCCGCTTTGTGTTCTGAGTTCAACTAGTACAAATTTCAGACAAAGGTATTCATTTTCTCTGTATAAGCGAAGGTATTCATTTTCTCTGTAGACAAATAACATGTTTTTATTCCAAAAATAGTTTAGTTTTGAGCAATTGATTTAGGGTTTGGCTGATCTTGATTATTGTTTGTCTATATTGGTGTTTCCCTTAACATACATTTAGGGTTTGGCAAACTGTATTGGAAGTCTGTTCAAATGCTCTATCTGCACAAAAAAATTATGATTTTAGTTGTGTTTTATGGATGTGGTTATGGTAGTCTTGATTTGTAATTTTGGTGATTCAAGGATGTTTTAAGCTTTTTATCTATTTAGAATTATGCTAATTACTCAGTTTGGACAAAAGTTGAGTTATCACTACTAGAAGTCTGAGTTGCACTATCATAATTTACTTTTTTTCTAATCCTGTCTGTGGAGAACCCATTATAAAACAGTTAGTACTTACTCGAGTGCTGGAAACATATCTGTATAGAAGTGTATGTACCCTTAACCAGTAACGATGACCATATACCATGTGAATATGCTCTGATACATTTTTGTGTTGCTATAAGCAACACGTAGTTTGATTTTTCATTATATTTTGATATGTGCATACATTTTTATGAGCCTGTTCTTCACAAAAACGAACTTACCTGAAGTTTATTAACGGCTAAGTGTGATATTTTAACTCATGGTGTGTCGAGAGCTGAGGAAATAGAGAATAAGATGCTGATTTGGGTTTCACGTAGGCATTTAATTCAAATGCGATGTCTTAGGGAACTCATTTACATGTTAAAGTAGTATGTTTGAATTAGAATTTTAGGAGGATGTAGGTTGCTGCAAGCCAGACTTATTGAAGTGTCATGCATTATACTTGATATGCAACTTTGTTCTTTCATTTTTTTCTTGGTTAAATAGTTTCACAGGTTATTAACTGGTGTGTTATTGTTGATTGTTCTGGTATTTCTAGATTACATTAAAATCTTGTATTATGTATGCCACATTTTGTAGGTCTAGTAAGAACTTTATTTCGGGGTGATTCTGTGGTGATTTTAAGTTTCTCATTTGTAAAGAAATGCTATATGATTGGTTCGTTGATGAAGCTATTATATGTTTTGATTGGATTTTTTGTTATGTTGTTCACATTGCTTGGGAAGGCGACTGGGTCCTAGGCTTCTTGGCAGGGCAGACGATTCAGCGGAAAAGTTTCATACATATTGTTTATTTGGGTCGATTGTTAATTCACTGTTAGTGTAACACCCCGAGATATTCGGAATAATTACAGCGCCGTAAACCCTTTAGGTAAGGATTTACAAGGCTAATTTTAAAAAGAGTGTAAATATAAACCAATCGTACAACTGAAGTTTAAAGACATATTTAATTCAACCGATCAAAGAGTTAATTTATACAACCATATCGAAAGGACATTATTAAAACAGACGTACTCGAGTACTAAACGAAACAAGAAAGCAACTCTCGACAACAATAACATCAATCACATCACTGAGCCATCTCATCGTCACCGTTGCATCTTGGTCGCCTCCCGCTCCTCGGCTACCCGAACATCAAAACAATGTCCACCCCAGAAGGGGTTAGCAAAACAATGCTAGTACAAGTATCATAATACAATAAATCATCAATGCATCATAAAACATGCAAAACGGACTTCCGCTACGGAAACGATGCGAATCCTCACGATCCCATCAATACAATACAGGGTAATCCAGCGATCCAGCGCCCTTGGTATAGATCCCCATGATGATCCCGTCGGACCAACGCATGGTGAAAAACCCGTCCAGCGATCCAGCGCCCTCAGCATAGATCCCCATGATGATCCCGTCGGACCAACGCATGGTAGACATTCGATCCAGCGCCCTCAGCATAGATCCTCATGACCCCCTCGGATCATTTTTACCATAATCAATCAATTATGCATACACATATGCATTTCAATATGTTCATCAATACGAACAAACAACAACGAATATCACGCGAATTTCCAGAAATTCATCTCATATACAAAATACGAACAATACCATAAGCATGATAAATCAAACTCGACATATGATACTTGCCTCGAAAATGGCAAGACGAAATACTTCAAAGATCTCGACACACTCGAAGGCCGCCTCCTTCGATCAACGTAACCGGCTCGAACCTTAACAAAAAGGAACGATATACAAATCATCTCAAGTCGAACGATGGCCTAACAATTTGGTCTACGGCCGAAAAGCTCAAAATAACCAATCTGCCTGGACTGCTTAGCGTGCGCTACGTACTCTACGTAACGTGCGCTAAGCAGGCCTGTTAGCGTACGCTATCGTGTAAGACTAGCGTGCGCTAGTTACGAACTGGCAGTTTGCACCGGCCGATATATAACGTACGCTACGTACGTTTAATACGTTAACTGAACCCCGATAGCGCACGTTAACTCACACATGTTAGCGTGCGCTAATCTTGCATGGCAGAATACCGCAAACCGAAAACTGGGTTGAATGGTGAAGGACTCATGAATTCTACCATGATAATACAAGTTATCCTCGGGCATGTCAAACTAATAAGGTTTATGGAAGTTTTATGGTTATGAAATACGAATATACGGATAGTCAACTCGACATCATAATTCATCTACAATCTCCAAGAAATAATCTAAGTTCCATTTGTTCTACGTTCCAAAACACATGATTCCATCGTGTAAAACGTATCAACTGGGTAAAATATCCGATTACTGATCATAACTCGATTGAACATGCTTAGGAGTCCTTAATATAAGATGGTTCAAAGGTTCATACGATATATAGTGCCGATACGTCAAAAGTATCCTTCTAACATGTGATGACCGATTAAAAACGAAATACCAGCTATCCAAACATGATTCAAACTTCTCTAGGAACATTACTAACATTGGTGAAGAATCACCTACCTCAAGTAGTGAAGAACACGGAGGAAAATGAAGCAATCCGACACCGAAAGCTTGAACACCAATCTCCAATGATATACGATCTTAAATCACGAATCAGGATGTTGATATGAAGTGTTTGGGGGTGAAGGAAGTTATGTTCTAAGTGTAGGAATTCGGGTAATGAGAGTAGAGAAAACTGAAATCTCGAATAGGATGATGTCCTATTTATAATAAATGGCTATTAGCGCGCTAGACCACATTCGTAGCGTGCGCTAACGGCTCACGATCTAAGCGTACTCGGAACTTAGCGTGCGCTACGCATATACCTGTAGCGTGCGCTAAGGCGTTGACTCGGCTTTTCCCGAAAGCCATCCAGGTACATCCGACACAATCCGACAAGGGTCCCCCGGCCAGATCTCACCTACCGCACGTCTCAATCGATTTGACCATGCATAGCGTGCGCTAATGACCCTCTGTAGCGTGCGCTATGAATCCCCGTTAGCGTACGCTACACTCAGCCTGTAGCGTGCGCTACATGTACAGAATTTCAATCTCTAAAACACATACACGAAATTATACACTCGACAACATCGGATTATGAAATACGTATAATAGTACTTAGACAAAAGTACAATCATTACAATATCACGAGTTCTAATTACATAACAGAAATCTCGGGTATTACATCCTTCCTCCCTAAAAAGAAGTTTCGTCCCGAAACTTAGGATGAAAACAACTCCGGATATTTAGCCTTCATACCGTCCTCCGTTTCCCAAGTGGCCTCTTCGACTCCATGTCGTGACCATTGTACTTTAACCAAATGTATTGGTTTATTCCTCAATTGCTTGATCCGGCTCTCAAGTATCTTGATTGGTCTCTCTTCGAAGGTGCCATCATTAGCCACCTCGATCTCGTCGAAATCAATGACGTGACTGGGGTCCAGTACATACTTCCGTAGTTGGGATACGTGAAACACATTGTGAACATGACTCAGCGATGGCGGTAAGGCCAACCGGTATGCTAAATCCCCAACTCTCTCTAGGATCTCAAATGGTCCGATATATCTCGGACTAAGCTTGCCTCTTCTCCCAAAACGGAAAATCCCTCGTGTAGGAGACACCTTCAATAGTACGTGGTCCCCAGCGTCGAACTCTAGAGGGCGACGACGTACATCGGCATAAGACTTACGTCGACTGCGGGCGATCAACAGTCTCTCTCGAATCAAGGCTATCTTCTCTTGAGTCTGAATAATCAATTCCGGTTCCGTCCCGATCAAATCCGAAGAATCATCCCAGCACAGGGGCGATCGACATCTTCTCCCGTATAACGCTTCAAATGGTGCCATCTTAATTGAAGCATGCCAACTATTATTGTAGGTGAATTCAACTAATGGTAAATGAACTTCCCAATCAGTTGACCAATCCAAGGCACGGGCTCTAAGCATGTCTTCTACAGTCTGAATAGTCCTTTCGGACTGACCGTCCGTTTGGGGATGATAAGCTGTACTAAAATTTAGCTCGGTCCCCAGGCCACGTGCTGCCCTCCATAAGTGCGACACGATACGTCCATCTCGATCTGAAACAATGGTCTTCGGCGTCCCATGCAATCTGACTATCTCCGCAATGAATACTCGCGCCAATCTCTCGGGTCCCCATGTATCTTTAATCCCTAGGAAATGAGCCGACTTGGTTAGTCGATCAACTACAACCCAAATCACGTTCATTCCCGTTCTAGTCCTTGGCATACTAGTAATGAAGTCCATCGAGATATCCTCCCACTTCCACTCAGGGATCGGAAGCGGTCTTAACATTCCGGCAGGTCGTTGATGTTCAATCTTAACTGTTGACAAGTCAAACACTTTGAAACGTACTCCGCTCGTCCTTCTTCATATTCCCCACCGGAAGTTTTGCTTTAAATCTTTATACATCTTACTACCGCTGGGTGAATAGAATAGGGCGCGCTATGAGCTTCCTTCAAAATTGTCCGTCTCAAATCATCGTCCTCGGGAACGCAAAGTCGACTCAAATCTCGAATTTCATCGTCTTGTATCACGAATCACAGGGCTTTTCCTTTCTTGACTTCGTCATATAATCGAAGAATCGAGAATCGTTCGATTGTTTAGACTTGATCTCCTCGACTAGTGATGAAGTCAGTTCCATCACATAAAGTTGTCCTTGGATTCCCGGTACCCATACTTCAATCCCCTCGCGGATCAGTTCCCGTTGAATACTGGTTTGGGATGTAAGTGCTTCCAACACTCGGAGAGAAACGGGTTTTCGGCTCAAAGCATCGGCTACTACATTTGCTTTCCCCGGATGATAGAGAATCTCCAAGTCGTAATCCTTGATCAATTCCAGCCACCTTATCTGCCTCATCTTTAATTCTTTCTGACTGAAAATGTATTTGAGGCTCTTATGATCTGTAAAGATCTGACAATGAGTGCCGTACAAATAATGTCGCCAGATTTTCAAGGCAAAGACCACAGCTGCTAGCTCCAGATCATGAGTCGGATAATTAACTTCGTACGGTTTCAATTGTCGAGAAGCATAAGCAATCACTTTATCCTTCTGCATCAACACACAACCCAAACCTTGATTTGAAGCGTCGCTGTATACCATGAATCCATCAGTTCCCTCTGGCAGTGCTAATATAGGTGCTGTCGTCAGTCTCCTCTTAAGTTCGTCAAAACCAGCCTGACATTTCTCATTCCACGTGAACTTTTGAGTTTTCTGTAACAGCTGAGTGAGCGGACGAGCAATTTTGGAAAATCCCTCTACAAAGCGGCGATAATATCCAGCAAGTCCTAAGAAGCTTCGGACTTCGTTCACGTTTTTAGGAGCTTCCCACTCCAAGATTGCTTCGACTTTCTTCGGGTCCACCTGAACTCCGTCGGATGATATTACATGCCCAAGGAAGGTTACTTCCTTAAGCCAAAATTCGCATTTAGAAAGCTTAGCATACAGCTGTTCCTTTCTCAAGATGCTCAAAACCACACGTAAATGTTCAGCATGTTCCTCTGCGTCCCTCGAATATATCAAGATGTCGTCAATGAAAACGACCACAAATTTATCCAAGTACTCCAAGAATACCCTATTCATCAATTGCATGAATACCGCAGGAGCATTGGTAAGTCCAAATGGCATCACTACAAATTCATAATGCCCGTACCGGGATCTGAAAGCAGATTTTGGTATATCCGATTCCTTAATTCTCAAATGATGGTATCCTGATCGCAAGTCAATCTTCGAGAATACCCTTGCTCCTTGTAGTTGATCAAACAAGTCGTCGATCCGAGGTATAGGATACTTATTCTTGATCGTCATCTTGTTAAGCTCCCTGTAATCAATACACAGTCAGAGGGATCCGTCTTTCTTCCGGACAAAGAGAATGGGCGCTCCCCAAGGAGAAACGCTAGGTTGAATATAGCCCTTCTGCAACAATTCCTCCAGTTGTTTCTTGATTTCATACATCTCGGTTGGCGCCATGCGGTATGGTGCTCTGGAAATAGGAGCTGCTCCAGGCTCTAACTCGATGGTGAATTCCACTTCTCTTTGCGGAGGTAACCCTGGTAGCTCTTCGGGAAATACATCTGAGAACTCATTCACAATTGAAATAGACGAGAGCTCTACTCCTTCCTCTTTCCTCATGGCATAACACCAAAGTCCATGACATCCTGCTTCAAGAATTTCACGGCTCTCATTGCCTTGATCAATTTCCCGAGCTTCGGTCTCCATCCTCGGAATAAGTGTTCGAATCCGTCATCGCAATGATGGAAATGACTCTCTCTCGGTAATTCAAAGACACTCCATTACGGTTGAGCCAATCATCTCCGAGAATTAAATCGTCACCGTAGATGTCAACTACAATGAGGTGCGATGGCCACTCTCTTCCTTCTATAGATACTGGGAAATCCCTAGCTTCTAGTGTCCCCACAATTTTCTCTCCGCTCGGTAACCCCACAACATAAGGTTCACAATTATACAAGCACGAGATGTTCAAACGATTAACACAGTTCAAAGATATAAAAGAATGCGTAGCTCCCGAATCGAACAAGACACTAACTGGTTGCAAAAGGATCTGAATCGTACTGATGCAACACTGTTTTCGATCATCGATTTCCTCATTTCATACGGGCGTGGAGGAACGGACCCGGATGGATGCCTCTCTCTTCCCAACGCTCGCCAATGAAATCCACTCTGCTGCGTCTGGTTCACACTTGTTTCCTTCGGAACTGGCGCTGGAGTGCGAGTACCAAAAGATCGGGTCGCATTCCCACAAAAAGTTGCGCGATGTCCTTCCTGTCCACACTCGAAACAGGTCACAGCAGGCGCGAAACAATCCCGTCGAACATGTCCCGCCTTGCCACAGTTGTAACACTTCTTCCCTATGTCAGAAACAGTCGGTGCTGTCCGGAACTTCTTTCCTCCTCGACTAGGATGCGGAGGTCTCCTGGATGAGTGAAAAGAGGACTGACCCCGGCGGGGCCCGCTATTCTTATTCTCCGCGAAGTTGCCCGACACCTTCTGTTTCTTTGCTTCCGTCGATTTCTCTACTGCTGCTTCCTTCATATCGTAGGCCAACGCCTTGTCCCGAGCATCGCCTCAAGGTGGTACAATCAAATCCGGACATATATTGCTGAATTTCCGGCTTCATTCGCATGTCAAAATGGAAAATCCTTTCCGCCTCGGTCTGACTGTGGCGCACATAAGTCACCGGTGATTAAAAGTCTTAATCACTTCACACGGATGCTTCCGAATTTTGTGGTGAGAAAAACTCCCGAACTTGGGCCTCTCTAATCGGGCGAGGACAATATCGTGCCTCCATCATCAACTTGAATTCTGTCGGCCAAGATTATGCTCCTCGGTCGAACGGCCTCCCACCGCCGAAAGCCTCCCGGTCAAAAGATACCGGGCGACTGGAACCTTCCTATCGTTGGGACAGCTTAATCCCATAAAAATCTTCTCTAATTCCTTCAGCCAATGATCCCACGAAAGCGTCTCAGTGGAACCGTCAAATTTCGGAGGATGCAATTTGACCACCTCGGTAAGCCATTTATCTCCCCGATTATCCACGTTATTCTGCTGTCCCATCGCCGTCTGCATGCGATCCACAACTTGGGCAAACTGGTTTATCTGGGCAACCACCTGCTGAAGCACTCCCGGCACGTTAGGATCTGCATTATTATTTGCCGATCCCTGCTATCCCCCGGAATGTGAATCCGTTTGACTAGCGGCTATCTCTGGGGTAGATACCGACTCTTCTTGCCTTGCATTACCACGTCCGCGTCCACGACCGCGTCCGCGTCCACGACCTCCTCTCAACATACTGTAAACATGAATACTCAATATCCAGGACAAACTTTCCCAAAGTACATTCATTAATGTTTACAAGACGTGAATTAAATAAAACAGCAGTATTCGAGATTAGGAAACTTACAACCGCAGTCCACATGACGATGCTGGCTCAGCAGTGATGTTACGAACGACCAATAATCAATAACGTAAACAGACCCAACTAACCCGACTACCAAGATATCCATAAATCTTAGCTCCGATACCATATTCTGTAACACCCCGAGATATTCGGAATAATTACAGCGCCGTAAACCCTTTAGGTAAGGATTTACAAGGCTAATTTTAAAAAGAGTGTAAATATAAACCAATCGTACAACTGAAGTTTAAAGACATATTTGATTCAACCGATCAAAGAGTTAATTTATACAACCATATCGAAAGGACATTATTAAAGCAGCATTTACTCGAGTACTAAACGAAACAAGAAAGCAACTCTCGACAACAATAACATCAATCACATCACTGAGCCATCTCATCGTCCTGTCGGTACTGTGGCTGCCTCCCCGCTCCTCGGCTACCTGAACATCAAAACAATGTCCACCCCCGAAGGGGTTAGCAAAACAATGCTAGTACAAGTATCATAATACAATAAATCATCAATGCATCATAAAACATGCAAAACGGACTTCCGCTACCGGAATCCAACGATGCGAATCCTCACGATCCCATCAATACAATACAGGGTAATCCAGCGATCCAGCGCCCTTGGTATAGATCCCCATGATGATCCCGTCGGACCAACGCATGGTGGAAAACCCGTCCAGCCGATCCGGGCCCAAGATAGATCCCCATGATGATCCCGTCGGACCAACGCATGGTGGACATTCGATCCAGCGCCCTCAGCATAGATCCTCATGACCCCCTCGGATCATTTATACCATAATCAATCAATTATGCATACACATATGCATTTCAATATGTTCATCAATACGAACAAACAACAACGAATATCACGCGAATTTCCAGAAATACATCTCATATACAAAATACGAACAATACCATAAGCATGATAAATCAAACTCGACATTTGATACTTGCCTCGAAAATGGCAAGACGAAATACTTCAAAGATCTCGACACACTCGAAGGCCGCCTCCTTCGATCAACGTAACCGGCTCGAACCTTAACAAAAAGGAACGATATACAAATCATCTCAAGTCGAACGATGGCCTAACAATTTGGTCTACGGCCGAAAAGCTCAAAATAACCAATCTGCCTGGACTGCTTAGCGTGCGCTACGATTTCACGTAACGTGCGCTAAGCAGCTCGAGCGACGCTATCGTGTAAGACTAGCGTGCGCTAGTTACGAATCGCGCTTGCACCGGCCGATATATAACGTACGCTACGTACGTTTAATACGTTAACTGAACCCCGATAGCGCACGTTAACTCACACATGTTAGCGTGCGCTAATCTTGCATGGCAGAATACCGCAAACCGAAAACTGGGTTGAATGGTGAAGGACTCATGAATTCTACCATGATAATACAAGTTATCCTCGGGCATGTCATACTAATAAGGTTTGTGGAAGTTTTATGGTTATGAAATACGAATATACGGATAGTCAACTCGACATCATAATTCATCTACAATCTCCAAGAAATAATTTAAGTTCCATTTGTTCTACGTTCCAAAACACATGATTCCATCGTGTAAAACGTATCAACTGGGTAAAATATACGGTTACTGATCATAACTCGATTGAACATGCTTAGGAGTCCTTAATATAACATGGTTCAAAGGTTCATACGATATATAGTGCCGATACGTCAAAAGTATCCTTCTAACATGTGATGACCGATTAAAAACGAAATACCAGCTATCCAAACATGATTCAAACTTCTCTAGGAACATTACTAACATTGGTGAAGAATCACCTACCTCAAGTAGTGAAGAACACGTAGGAAAATGAAGCAATCCGACACCAAAAGCTTGAACACCAATCTCCAATGATATACGATCTTAAATCACGAATCAGGATGTTGATATGAAGTGTTTGGGGGTGAAGGAAGTTATGTTCTAAGTGTAGGAATTCGGGTAATGAGAGTAGAGAAAACTGAAATCTCGAATAGGATGATGTCCTATTTATAATAAATGGCTATTAGCGCGCGCTAGACCCTGTTCGTAGCGTGCGCTAACGGCTCACAGTCTAAACTGTACTCGGCACTTAGCGTGCGCTACGCATATACCTGTAGCGTGCGCTAAGGCGTTGACTCGGCTTTTCCCGAAAGTCGTCCAGGTACATCCGACACAATACGACAAGGGTCCCCCGGCCAGATCTCACCTACCGCACGTCTCAATCGATTTGACCATGCATAGCGTGCACTAATGACCCTCTGTAGCGTGCGCTATGAATCCCCGTTAGCGTACGCTACACTCACCCTGTAGCGTGCGCTACATGTACAGAATTTCAATCTCTAAAACACATACACGAAATTATACACTCGACAACATCGGATTATGAAATACGGAGAATAGTACTTAGACAAAAGTACAATCATTACAATATCACGAGTTCTAATTACATAACAGAAATCTCGGGTATTACAGTTAGGGGGAGTAGGAGTTGTGAATATTAATGGTAGAATTACTAATTCTGTTACCCAAAAGAGCCCCATTATTATTGTTATTAACTTAAGAGGCTGATTACTTTAAAACCTTGAAACCATCATTTGAACTAACTACGTTTCTGTAACATTTATGACCTTGGATATGTCAAAACCGATCAAGTCAGGAATATGATTTGGTTTCAATTTATTCTTCTTTTAACATTTATGTTTGATAATGTCAGTGGATTTTATGATTAAGATGGTTTTTCATGAGTTTAGTTCATTTTCAGATTTAGATTGATATTATGAAGTACTTTATGATGAGTTAATTTCGCTATTATGCGATTCGATATGGCGTCAAGTGAAGAGTCGATTATGACAATGATGACTTTAGATCGAACCAATAGTGGATATGACTTTGGAGAATGGTTACTATAGCAGCAGTTCTGATGAATCTGCTGATGAACTTCTTGGTAATGCTACCGTAAATATACTGTCTTGCATGTATTAGTTTGTTTTGGACTTGAATATCAGAAGTTTACTCTTACACCATCATTTTGCAATAACTGACATAACTTGTTTTTGGGTTTAAACTTCCAGGGAATGATGAACATGAAGGGATAGTGACTAACACTGAAGTTATAGAAAGATCACCTCAATTCACAGGGGATCAAGATAAAACAATGTCTAAAGAGAAGAAGGAAGAGAAGAAGGAGGTTCGGGGATTGTCAAGAATGTTGAAACTAACTAAAAATTGGGATGGCAAGAAACATGTGGTTGAATTTGATAACCTGGGCCGATTTACGGGGGAATATGCATCAGAAATTGCAAGTTATATGGGAGTGTTGGTACGTCGAGATGTTGGGCTTCGGTACTTGGAGTGGAAGAAGGTGCCCCCCGAGTTGAAGGAAAAGTTGTGGGAGCAAATATTGGTACGTAATTTATTGATTTCAACATTCAAGTTCAATACAATAATATATGCTATTCATTTCTATTAAGTTATTTGTCACTTACCTGCCATTCGTATTCTGGTAGCGCTTTTATGAAATCGAGGAGACCATGAAAAAAAAAATGATTAGCCATCTCGGTGTACACTTGCGCAATTTTAGAAGAAAACTGTACGCAAATTTTATACAGCCCAATTTGGGTAAACCAGCGAAATTCCAAAAAGTCCCTAGAAAATATCGTGTATTTTTTAAGCAAGAACATTGGGACGAGTTCGTAAAATTCCGACTCTCTCCGAAATGCAAGGTTGTATATTTCACTCTTTAATTTTATAATCACATTAATGTCATTTTTTAGTCTCGAAGTTTGCTGCTGAATGTAGTTATTTATCTAGGTGCCCAGAAATTGTCCGATGATGGAGTTATGGCGCGTGCGAACCACAAATATGAATATAGGATGGGAAGAAGAGGATACGCGGGGTTGGTTGAAAAATTAGTAAGTCCTGACATACACCTTGTTAGCTAGTGCTTAGTCAAAGAGTATATCTAGTGTTGTTTATTTTGTGTTGAATTTAATCCATGACATGAAAAGTAGAGTATATATGTAATATTTGGCCTGTGTTGAATTACTAGAAAAAATATAAAGTGATTCGTGAAGATGATGACAATCCTTCGTGGTCTCTCTTGTGAAGGATGGCACGTCGAAATCCACGTGGTGAATATTCTGATTACGAGGTTCAGGAAAAGGCAAAACAGCTTGTAAGATGACTGAAACTACCTAGCCATCTATTTATTGCTTAAACATTCTTGATTAGTATCTGTTCTAGTATCTTTATTAGTAACTGGTAGTGTATCCTTAGTATCAGCTAATTAATCTCAAGTATATTAGAATCTGGTATTTTAGAATCTGGTATTTTGATTCAAGTAACTGTTTGAGGTTGGGTGCATATTAGAATCTGGTATTTTGATTCAAGTATCACAGATATTTATAGGTTTTTTCATAGTCCATCTTTGAATTTGAATTCCGTGTGTGTGTTATCTTGGTGAAAGAATCAAAGAACTGTATTTGTGAAGTTTTCACCTCGGCTCCCTGCTTCTCTTTCTTATATTTGATGTTTTAGGGAAGTGACTGAATCAACGGTGGTGTTAATCTTCCTATAAACTACCTACTAATGCAATGTCCTATTTTCTCCTGTTTTTATCATAGAATTTATATCTATTGCTATGATAGATTTGCTATGTTCTGGTTGTCAATCATGAAGTGGAATTGATTTTCCCTATACTAAATATAGGGAAAATTAGTATATCGAGGTAAAATTAACAGCAGTAAAGTTTATATTACTTGATTAATACTCGCTTCTCTATTTTGTGCACAGGAGGAGTTTGATAAGAAGCTGGAAGATGGAACACTAAATAAAGAACTAGGTGTTGATTCCGTCACACATGTGTTTGGCAAAGAACGTCCTGGGCATGTAAGATGTGCGGGCAAAGGAGTGACTCCAACAAACTACTGGCACATGCCACGAAGAGGAGCATCCAAGGAGAGCCTTGCTGAACTGAAGAAACAATTAGATGATGAAAGGCGCGAGAACCAGAGGGAGAAAGAGAAGAATGATGAACAAATGAAGAATATGATGGAAAAAATGGCTCAACAAGGAAAAATGATGAGCAAATTATTATCTAAGCTGAATTCTCAAGGATTATTGAAAAAGAAAGCTTCCACTACCAAAAAGCAACGGGTAAGCAAAGTATTACAATGTCATGCTTCCTGTATATGCAATTAAATACATTATAAAGTATGATTTTCTTATTGAATGCTTGTTTTTATTGAATGTTATGGGATTTTTAATCAATATTTCAGCACCTAATATTTCTTCAAAATGTTTACTGCATGTACTCTTCAGAAATCTACAAAGACCCATCACTCAACTCCTGCAACTACACATGGATCTCCTACATCTAGCCAGCATTCTAATGGAGCTAGGCCGGTGTCTCCCGTTACCACACAGGAATCCCCTGCTCAAGACATGTCTTATATGCGTGTTAGATGTCAGTCTACAACCGAAGGCCAGGAATTCCCAAGGGTATGTTCTTTCTGAAAGTATTTAATTCTTTATGGCAGCATTTAAACTATGGTAAATATAAATTATATACTGATGTTGACTTGAGTGTTGTGATAAGGCGACAACTTCTGAGATACTAACATGTCGAATGTTTTTCTTCTTATATGTATGTCCAACAAGAGGAGTTATTTGATTCTTCTTGTAACGACACACTGTTATATGTTGCTATGTCGTAAATAAGGAAACATGTGTGACACATTGTAAGCATATTCATAGATCAAGAAGACAGTTCACCCAAAACATATGAATACAATAAGAAACCAAGTCTGTCAAGATTCCAAATGTTGGAAAATATAGATAATCAACTAACAACACTAAACCACTAAGCTTGTACCATTTTATATCTTTCTTAATTGGTACTAGTCTATTCATGCACACTGATATATTGTACCATTTGTTCTGATCTGATATGATCTACCCAATAAGGGTGTCACCAATGAAGATAGGTTCTTGCCTTTCTTTATTATTTATAATAGAACAACTTCAAGCCGCCCCAGGGATGTAGCATTTCAGGCCTTGCATTTACGTCATTCAGCTTTGCCAAGTTTGGTCAAGAGTAAGAAACTTAAAATATCGTAGACGCTCATGGTTATTTTGGCCGATTGATCTTCTCAGGACAGCCTAGGTTCCTAAACTTGGAATGGAAGCTTTGTTAGGTTGTGGTGCTCTTTGTTAACCGATACGAAGGCATATTATTCCACAACAACGAAAGCACTTTTTCAATCTTTCATATACTAGGGGATTTCGGTTCTCCCCCAACCAATCATGAATGGGACGTAAGAGCGCTTCTTCAGTGATTTAATCACATTCCAACATATCAGATGAAGTTTGTTGTTTGAATGGTTGTTTCAAAAATTCTTATATGAACAAATTTTTCATGGTATGATTTTTTTTCTATTTTCTGACTTGTATGTATCTGTTTAATATGTTGTTATGGCATATATGTTTGCAGACTGAAAAATGCAAATTGGCACATGGCCGACAAATAAACATTGTTGCAAATGGACGTGTTATTCTGGACTCGTCTCCAAAATAGAAGATACATGGAGTTGATCTTGAAGAAGATTGCTTCAGAGTTTGGATTGATGAACCAATACATCCAAATGCAGGTTTACCCTACATAACACAAGAATTTAAAACAGTAGAGGATGCTAAAAATAGTTTGGTAGCATGGCCAAAAGAATGGGTGATCAATCTCTCTACTGTAAGTTGCTTTACTCCACAACTTCAAGTATATTTTGTTAAAACCTTTGTCTATGCATATGTACATCATAAAATACCTTTTTGCTACATACAGAGGAAGCCATTCGAAGACAACCACAAGATACTTGAAAGCTCTTATCAAGAACATGATGACAATGATGGCAACCGGAGGACACTTGAAAGCTCCGATCAACAACATGATGATAGCCAAGACAGTTGAAAAGACTAAGAAGATTAAGAAGAAGAAGAAAGCTTCTGATATGAACGACGGGATATTGAAGCCTCTGAGAACGAGCAAGAGAATCAAGACTGTAGCCTAGTTAAAATAAGAGAAATAGTCGTGCTTTTGTAGGCGTTTAATGTTTAATTTTTTTGCATCAAGACAGTTGATTTATTGTTTTTAGACATATTTCATTTATCTGATCAAGACATTTAACTTTTTATCATATGAGTAATAAAAAATTGGATCAATTTTGCATCAATTGTTGTTAATGAGTTTATGTTACACATTAGAAGTAGGTGGCAAATAGGTCCTTAAAGACTCGATAAAATAGGTGGCCAATACTGCATTCTTGTGGCTGAATATGAAATACAACCACCATTTAGATGTAAAACCGTGGCCGATGGACAACTACGACCACCTTTTAGATGTGAAATTGTGGCCAATGGACGAACTACGACCACCTTTTACAATTTTTCAGTGTCCAAAAGGAAAACAACGTCCAACTTTTACAATTTTTCAGTGTCCAAAAGGAATACAACGACCACCTTTTATAATTTTTCAGTGTCCAAAAGGAAAACAACGACCATCTTTTACAAATTTTCAGTGTCCAAAAGGAAATTAACAACGGTCACCTTTTATAAATTTTCAGTGTCCAAAAGGAAAATAACGGCCACCTTTTTACAAATTTTCAGTGTCCAAAAAGAATACAACAACCACCTTTTACAATTTTTCAGTGTCCAAAAGGAAAACAACGGCCACCTTTTACAATTTTTCAGTGTTCAAAAGGAATACAACGACCACCTTTTATAATTTTTCAGTGTCAAAAAATAAAACAACGTCCATCTTTTATAAATTTCCAGTGTCCAAAAGGGAAATAACAACCACCTTTTATAAATTTTCAGTGTCCAAAAGGAAAATAACGGTCAGCTTTTACAATTTTTCAGTGTCCAAAAGGAAACAATGGCCACCTTTTACAAATTTTCAGTATCCAAAAGAAAAATAATGGCAACCTTTTATAATTTTTCAGTGACCAAAAAGAAAAAAAACAACCACTTCTTACAATCTTCCAGTGTCCAAAAGGAAAACAACGACGACCTTTTACAATTTTCAGTGTCCAAAAGAAAAACAACGACCACCTTTTATAAATTTTCAGTGTCCAAAAGGAAAACAACTGCCACCTTTTACAATTTTTCAGTATCTAAAAGGAAAAATACGACCACCCTTTATAATTTTTCAGTATCCAAAAAGAAAACAATAGCTACTAAAAATCAAACTGTGTGTCGGTAAGGATCATATGGCTATGGTTATGGAACAAATGCTTTACCCACAAACAAAAAGGGGGTATTGTATAGACACGGTTACAGAGGAACAACTACGAAGATTAATGTGAAATAGTCACTCAAAGTGGGTGTATTCGTAGAGGTACCCTTTTGTTACGCCACCTACGGTAACAGTTTTAGAGTAAAAAAAATCCATGGCTAAAAGACTATGGACACGTTTTCTAAATGTGGCCTATATGACTTTTTGTACTAGTGCTCAGCGATGGTGGTAAGGCCAACCTGTATGCTAAATCCCCAACCCTATCAAGGATCTCGAATGGCCCGATATATCTCGGACTCAGTTTTCCTTTCATCCCAAATCGGAAAATTCCCCGGGTAGGGGAAACCTTCAAGTCCATCGATATATCCTCCCACTTACACTCAGGGATCGGAAGTGGCTTCAACATTCCGGCAGGTCGCTGATGTTCAATATTAATCTGCTGACAGGTCAAACACTTCGAAACATATTCTGCTACGTTCTTCTTCATATTTCCCCACCAGAAATTTTGTTTTAGATCCTTATACATCTTACTGGTGCCCGGGTGAATAGAATAGGGCGCGCTGTGAGCTTCCTTCAGAATTGTATGTCTCAAGACATTATCATCGGGAACGCAAAGTCGATTCTGAAATCTCAGAATTCCATCATCTTGTGTCACAAATCCTAGGGCCTTCCCTTTCTTTACTTCGTCACATAACCGCAGAATTAGCGAATCATTTAACTGCTTAGATTTGATTTCCTCGACTAATGACGAAGTTAGATCCATCACGTATAGTTGCCCTTGGACTCCTCGTGACCATACTTCAATCCCTTGGCAGATTAGTTCTCGTTGAATGCTGGTTTGGGACGTGAGCGCTTCCAACACTCGAAGAGAAACAGGTTTATGGCTTAGTGCATCAGCTATCACGTTTGCTTTGCCTGGATGATAGAGGATTTCCAAATCGTAATCCTTGATCAATTCCAGCCACCTTTTCTACCTCATGTTTAATTCCTTCTGACTGGAAATATACTTGAGGATCTTATGGTCTGTAAAGATCTGGCAATGAGTGCCGTATAAATAATGTCGCCAAATTTTCAAAGCAAAGACCACAGCTGCTAACTCCAGATCATGAGTCGGGTCATTAACTTCGTACGGTTTCAACTGTCGAGAAGCATACGCAATCGCCCTATCCTTTTGCATCAACACACATCCCAGACCCTGATTTGAAGTGTCGCTGAACACCATGAATCCCTCGTTTCCATCTGGTAACGCTAGTATAGGTGCTGTCGTCAGTCTTCTCTTAAGTTCATAAAATCTAGCTTGGCATTTCTCATTCCACATGAAATTATGAGTCTTCTGCAACAGCTGAGTAAGCGGACAAGCAATTTTGGAAAATCCTTCTACAAAACAGTGATAATATCCAGCAAGTCCTAAGAAACTTCAGACTTCTTTCATGTTATTAGGAGATTCCCAATCCAAGATTGCTTCGACTTTCTTCGGGTCCACTGAACTCCGTCAGCTGATATCACATGCCCAAGGAAGGTTACTTCCCTAAGCCAGAACTCGCATTTAGAAAGTTTCGCATAAAGCTGTTCATTCTTCAAGGTGCTCAAGACAATACGCAAATGCTCATCATGCTCCTTTGTGTCTTTCGAATAGATCAAGATGTCATCGATGAAGACTACCACAAATTTATCCAAGTATTCTAAGAATACCCGATTCATCAATTGCATGAATACCGCAGGAGCATTAGTAAGTCCAAATGGCATTACCACAAATTCATAGTTCCCGTATCGGGATCTGAAAGTAGATTTCGGTATGTCCGATTCCTTAATTCTCAACTGGTGGTATCCTGATCGCAAATCAATCTTACAGAATACTCTGGCCCCCTACAGTTGGTCAAACAAGTCGTTGATCCGAGGTATAGGATACTTGTTCTTGATCGTCACCTTGTTTAGCTCCCTGTAATCAATACATAATCGGAGGGATCCATCTTTCTTCCGGACAAAGAGAACGGGTGCTCCCCAAGGAGAAACGCTTGGTTGAATGTAACCCTTCTGCAATAATTCCTCAAGCTGCTTCTTTAGTTCATACATCTCGGTTGACGCCATACGGTATGGTGCTCTAGAAATAGGTGCAGCTCCAGGCTCCAATTCGATATTAAACTCTACTTCTCTCCACGGAGGTAACCCCGGTAGTTCGTCAGGGAATACATCTGAGAATTCGTTCACAACTGGAATAGATGAGAGCTCTACTCCTTCTTCTTTCTTCATGGCATAGCACCAAAATCCGTGACATCCCTGTTTCAGTAATTTCATTGCTTTCATAGCTTAGATCAATTTTCCTAAGCTTCCCGGTCTCCATCCTTTAAATATATGTTCACATCCGTCATCAGCAATGATAGAAATGACTCTCTTTCGGTAATTTAAAATAGCTCCATAACGGTTGAGTCAATCATCTCCGAGAATTAAATCATCACCATGGATGTCGACTATAATAAGACTTGATGGCCAGTCTCTCCCTCCTATAGACACTGGAAAATCTCTAGTTTCTAGAGTTCTCACAATTTTCTCTTCGCTCGGTAATCCCACAACATAAGGCTCACAATAATACAAGCATGAAATTTTCAATGATTAACACAGTTCAAAGATATGAAAGAATACGTAGCTCCTGAATCGAATAAGGCACTAACTGGTTGCAAAAAAATCTGAATCGTACCTGATGCAACAGCAGTGTTCTGATCGTCTGACTTCCTCATCTCGTAAATGCGCAGAGGAACGGACCCAGCGCTGGACGCCTCTCTTTTCCCAACGTTATGCTGCTGGAAACCACTCTGCTGCATCTGGTTCACACTTGTATCCTTCAGAACCGGTGCAGGAGTGCGAGTACCAAAAGATCTAGTCGCATTTCCACAAAACGTTACGCGATGTCCTTCCTGTCCACACTCGAAGCAGGTCACAGCAGGTGCGTAACAATCACGTCGAACATGCCCTGTCTTGCCACAGTTATAACATTTCTTAGTTGCGTCTGAAGTTGTTGATGCTGCCCAGAACATCTTTCCACCTCGAGAAGGATGCGGAGGTCTCCTGGATGAATGAAATGAGGACTGGCCCTTGCGGGGCCCACTACTCCTGTTCTCCGTGAAGTTGCCAGACACTTTCTGCTTCTTTGCTTCTGTTGATTTCTCTACTGCCGCCTCTTTCATATCGTAGGCCAGTGCTTTGTCCCGATACTGTCGCAAGGTGGTACATTCAAATACGGACATATATTTCTGAATCTCTGGCTTCATCCGCATGTCGAAATGGAAAATCCTCTCCGCCTTGGTCCTGACCAAGTGGCGCACATAAGTCAGTTGATGATTAAATGTCTTAATCACGTCTGTTACAGATGCCTCTAAATTTTGTGATGAGAAAAACTCCCGAACTCGGGCCTCTCTAACTGGGCGAGGACAATATTGTGCTTCCATCATTAATTTGAATTCCGTCCAGTCAGCATTATGATTCTCAGGAATGGCCTCCCACCAGTAGGAAGCCTCCCCAGTCAGGAGATACTGGGCGATCGGAACCTTTCGGTCGTCGGGACAGTTAATCCCTGCAAAGATCTTCTCTAACTACTTCAACCAGTGATCCCAAGTAAGTGTCTCAGCAGAACCATCAAATTTTTGAGGGTGCAATTTGACCACCTCAGTAAGCTATCTATCCCCCCGATTATCCTCATTGTGCTGCTGTCCCATCGCCGTCTGCATGCGGTCAACTACCTGAGCAAACTGGTTTATCTGAGCAACCACCTGTTGAAGCACTCCCGGCATGTTAGGATTTGAATTATCATTCGCCGATCCCTGTTGTCCTCCAGAATGGGAATCGGTTCGGCTAGCCGATAATTCTGGGGTAGACGCTGATGTAATGCCCAGATAATTATTGTGTATTTATCTTGTAAGATTCAACTTTGTGATGTTATTATTCAGAGGTTGGTTTTCCGTATTTTCGTATCCTTACGTTTTGGTATCTCCAGCATTCCGCATGCATGGTTCTGCACGTGTTAACGTATGCTATCAGGCATCCATAACGTATGCTAAGAATGCAGTATTACGTTATCTGTTGTTGTTAACATACGTAAGCTAAGTCAACTTACGATCGGATAAGGGTCGGCGTGTAGGGGCCAAGGAAGAGGCCGGGGAAGATTCGTATGATTTCCGTGTGAACCTGGACATAGGCGTTATGTACGCTATGGTGCATGTTTTACATACGCTAAGGGCATGGATATTACGTACGTAAAACCCTTGTGATTACGTACGTAAGGAAATGGCAAAATCAGGCCAGTGAATTCTGGTCAGACGATTACGTACGCTAAGGCTAGGGTATAACGTACGTTAAGTTTGTTACGTACGTAAGGTTAATTGCATAACGTACGTAATGCCCAGAATTCTATTTATAGACCTCGACCCTATTTCATTTGTCACCTTTCCTTTGGCCGATTTTTCGTGTTCTGGAGATCTTTCATCACCTCTTATCCTTCATATCATCTTCTGAGACGATTCTTGGGAAGCTTAGGCCTTGTAGATTGGTGTTCAAGCTTCCGGTGGTAGATTTTATTCAAGTTCTTCATTGTTCATCAATTTATTGAGGTATGTGATCCTTCACCAACTAATTTAGCATGATCTTAGTAACGTTTTGGACCTGTTTTGAGTAGACCGAACCAGTTATCTTCTTGAGGAGCCTTTCATCATGGTTTAGAAGATTAAATTCAACTATTTTCGCTTCCTCTTGGTTGTTGTAATCGTTGAGGAAACCTTCTAGTGATTAGACTTTTGATTAGTGCATCTTGAGATTGTGAACCCAATCATATCTAGTTTTCGAAGATTATCTTAGTTCATGAGAATGTTATGATCGAACATTTCGGTGAAGAATTAATGGATTGAACTTAAGGAGTTATTCGTAGAAGGAGAGGATATTGAAACTGTTTGGAATATGCTCTCGAATGCCACTCAGGTGATGAGAGAGTAGGGGCATTGTACTTGTAATTATGGAATAATTAATAAAAAGGCAATACGATTCATTCACTGTTTATTGTATTTCAATTGCATTCTTGACTTGGTAAACATTGAAGTGAAGTCCATGTAAATAAATCGAACATTCCATTCTCGTTATGGGATGAGAGAAAATGTACTGGAAGTGTTTAAAGTTTATTTACGTAAATTGTTCGCAAGTCAATAAACTTAAAATGGGCATTAAGTTTTAATATGACTTGTATAACTGATGCTAGGACGTGTGCACGTCTTGATAGCATAGTTATAAGTATATTGGTGGGGCCAGTATACTCGAACACGACTCATACTCGATTCACCACACGGTATTCACTCTCGGAGAGTCGATGACGAATCGAAAGGTTGTGATAGTATACGTGGACCTTTGACTTGAGGGTTCAGTAGAAGATGTGCCTATGACGTTTAGTTTGTCATTAGAGTAGTTAGACTCATTTGCTTAATTGCTGAGTCGACCTCGAAGTGCGGACTATACGGCAGTAGCGCCTTTATCAGACGCCAAGAAAGGATTCTATCTCCTGTTAGTGAGCAGCGAATGTCCTATACGGTTAATGGCAAATAAGATCATAAGTCTTTGGCAAAGCATTCGATATAGTCGTATTAGATACACTATTAATCGGTCGGTCTTGATTTGCATTAACACATGTATAGAGTTTAGTCAATGAGGGTTTGACTTTACCGTGACCGAAGACTTGACCGAGACATCCGATGAAGGGTCTATACGTATATAGTATTCACGACATAATGGTTCTCGGAATGATCCCTTCATTCGTTCTCGATCGGGAGTTTACGGTGTGGCCCATTTGGCTAAGTGCCGCCCGCACTCATTGGTTCCTCCCAATGCCGGCCGAGACGGACCTACGGAGTCGCCCATCGTGAGCGTTGACGGATAAATGTGAATTTATTATCTCTCTATTAATATTAGATATTGGATATCTAATTATGATTTATTAGATAAATCAAAATAGCGGTCTTATGAATTAAAATTAAGTTCTGTAATTAATTTAATTCATAAATTATATTTCTTAGAGAAATATATTTGTATTTGATATTATTAATTAATTAGATTAATTAATTAATAAAAATACATTGGTGATTAAACGGAGTGTATTTAACGAGTCGTTTGACGAACGTCCATACGAGCCGAGTGACTCGGCTCGTTTTCTAGAAACTTCCACCATGGGCCACCCTCCCTCTCCCCACATCACATGGAATCATTTCCATGCATGTGTATGTGTTAGTTGTATTTTTGTTATTATGTGTTGACATTTTATCTCATTATTAGATATATTAATTATATGTTTGAGAGATATATATTAAACACACATGATAACAACTATACACACACACATACTTTCTTGCTGCTACTTCATCCGTGAATAATTCTTGAGGGAGAGAGAAAAATTTTTATTTTCAAGTTATTTTCATCTTAGAGGTGAAAGAAATTCAAGAAAAAAAAATAGAGAGAAAATTCCTACGGTAACTTCCTAGCCGTGTTCTTGGAGAACGGAGTTACGTCGAATTTTCCGGGCAACTTCCGACGCGTGTGAAGTAGAGGCTTCGAAGTTTCGGTGCTTGGAACGAAGGGATTTCGTGTTCGGGACGGGTTTCGTGATCGTCATCCAATTTTACGAAGACTTATTTCAAAGGCTTCAAGGGTATGATTTTTATCTTCGTATTTATTTTTCGTATATACGTTACTTGATCGATCCTGTTTGGGATTCGTTTTTATTTTCCCCTGCGTATTTCGTTTTACTTTCGGAATCCCAACAGTGGTATCGGAGCGAGGTCAATGATACCGTATATACGATTATTTGTGCATTTTGAATGCTTTTGGATGATGATTATGATTTAGAATCATGTTTGGAATAATCGTAGATTTTAAATTGTTCGTTGTAGCATCACGTTTTTGAAACGGGCCGAAAAACGAAGAAACGGTCGGCAGGTCTTTGGCGGCCTTGCTGTTACTGCATCGCCGAGCATGATCGGTCATGATCGCCATGTCTCGCCACGGCCGAGAATGATCGCCACCCTCTGCGAAGGCTCGGCCAGCACCCTCGGGTTTTTGGCCCGATTTTGAATCGGGCATGGTGGGCCTAAAATCGGATTGTCGGATTCCGTTTTAAGTTTATATTTCGTTTTAATTATTTCCCAAAATTTAAATTGGATTTTAATTTGACTAAATTAATATTTGGAATATTTTTGTGTTAAGGAAATAAATTAAACGAGAATATTATTTTATTTGGATTACTTGAACGAATTAAAATGACAATTATTAGTATTAATTGGATTAATACCATTAAAATTGAATAGATTAATTTTATATTGATTGGATTAATATATTAATTGATTATTTAATTTTAATGCCGCTTTATATTAACTGGATTAATATAGTAGAAATTGAATAGATTAATTTATAGATTAATTAGATTAATTTATATTAAAGATTAATTGTTTAATTTCGTTGCCATTACATGTTGTATGGAATCCTTATGTGATGGTGATATAGCTCGTGGACTTAGTTTTTTAATTTGTTCGATTCGATTGGGTTGTAAAGGCCGTTTTGAGCCTATTTATATTTACTAGAAAAACTTGTATAGGATGCAATTTTTCAATGATGTAATTATTATTTTGGGTATGAAGAAGACCGAAGACAACCGACCGAGAAGACGAAGAATCGAAGATTTTTTTTATTGGGTCATTCGCTTGGCCCAGTACTTAGGAATTAGGTCCATGAGCTATATGTTGGTAGTAACTAGGTTACCGTTTTCTGTTTTTCATTTTGAATGATTGACAAACCAACAAACACGCGTATAATTGAATTAATGTGCAAAGTGTAACATTAATCGCGAAATTCTCCCGACTACAAACAGACTAAGTTTGAAAAAGGTTACGAGGTTTTCTACCCTCCATCAAACTCGTAGAAAATTGATACCCGAGCTGGTGTGCTATGCTTCCGAGTTATCGGGGTAGTACATTTGGTAGAGGTTGAAAAATTCTTGAGTGCATTAGATGCCTTCGGTTGGTGATAAATTTCGCCCCTAGAAACCTGATAGGTTGCCGGGTGAGATTCAATAGTCAAACTGATAGACGTTGATGGTCAACAACTTAGATAGTCTGGATTGCCAAGAAACCTGATAGGTTGAGGGCATGAAGACTAGGGGTAAAAGAAGATCAAATCATCCGTTAGACGGGTTGGTGTTAGACACCACTTTACAGAAATTAATTGGCAAGAAACCTGATAGGTTGCGTCTGTTAAAATTTGTAAAGAACTTGATCACCACTATGAAGTCGATCTAACCATGATTTCCGGATTATAACATGGGAGTGTATAATTCCGATAAAATTAGTGAGAGCCGAGACAAGAATTATACAAGCCCTTATGTTCTATACTCGGTCATAATTAAACAAGTCACTAATTTAATCTTGTCTAAATCTTTGCAGAAAACGAAATTGAATCTATCTAAAATGGCTAAAAACCCACTTGCAATACTACTTGAAAAGAATCTCTGATCGGCCTAACTTTGTTGATGGTTGTGGAATCGATGATTGTACTCGATGGAGTCTCTGGGATACGTCTTGGAGGCGGACATTCCACCGACTCAATCCGGACTAGGGGTAATCAGAAGACATTGACGTCCATGAAAAATGGGTCAAGGATGATGTGCTAGTCCGTGGTTTTATGATGGGCTCAATGACTAATGAGCTGCAGAGAGCGCACGAGAAAATGACTTCTGCTAGGCAGATTCTCGCACACTTGACCAAACTTTATGGAGAGCACAGTAGAATCGCTAGATATGAGATATCAAAGCGGTTGTTCAAGATTAGGATGAAAGAAGGGGAGAAAGTGGGAGACCACGTCCTCAAGATGATCTCTATGATTGAGAGGCTCGAGGTGCTCAACTTTAATATGGATTTATCCCTTCAAATTGATCTCATCCTTCAATCTCTACGACTCTTTCACGCAGCTTGTAATGAATTTCAACCGTAATGAAATTACATGCACATTAGCCGGGCTAATGAATAAACCGGTGACGGCACGCCTAACATGAAGACTAAACCGAGAGAGGCTCTTGTGATTTCTTCCGGGCCTAAGAGGTCCAAGAACAAGAAGAAAAGACCTACGAGCAAGACAAACCCAAGAAAGGGGTGCAAAAGGAAAGGGCAGGCCCGAAAGGTTCAAAAGGTAGGCGGTCCTAAACCTACGGACAAATGCCTTGAATGCGGTGAGTGGGCCCTTTGGCGAAGGACTTGTCCCAAGATTAATGGCGCATCAGTGCGGAACTTTTGTTTTTGAAACTAATTGTTCCGCTCATATATTACGCTTCATGGATTACGGATTCAGTGCCACTTCTCACATTTGTACTATGAATCGGGATGAACGAAGTAGAAACCTTGAAGGCTGGGTAAATAATGATCACATTGGAAGCGGACAAAGTGTCGAGGCAACCGATATTGGATCAATCCTTCCGGGTTTAGAATCGTTTTATTTTGACATTAGATGAAGTACTTGTTTTGCCCAAGGGGCATAAAAACATTGTATCCATTCCAGTCTTGGACCGGAAAGGATTTTGTTTCTTCATTGGCAATGGCGGTTGTAAAATTTATTTTCGAAATAAATTGGTTGGAACAAATACATTGTTGAATGGTTTATATCATCCGAACATGCAAAATAAAACAGAAGTGAACACTATGACTAGGAAACGTGGTAGGCAAGATACTAATCAAGCTCTTAAATGGCACCTTAGACTTGGTCATGTTGGTCGACCAAGGTTCGAAAATGGAGAAAGATGGACTTTTAAGTCCATTGGGTGTAGAACCCTATCCAACTTGTGAATCTTGCCTTAGAGGCAAAATGACTAAGTTCCCCTTCACAGGGACTTTTGAAAGGGCTGCCGATAAACTTGGATTGGTGCATACCGATGTTTGTGGTGCTTTAGAAGTAGCCCGAGATGGATATCAATATTTCATAATGTTCACAGATGATCATACTAGGTATGGGATTGTGTACTTAATGAAACATAAATCTGAAGCCTTTGCTAAATTCAAAGAATTTAAGGCCCTAGTTGAAAAACAAACTAGATGTCATATCAAAGCACTTCGGTCGGACCGAGGTGGCGAATATATGAGCACTGAGTTTGATGAGTTCCTTAAGGAACATGGAATAGTTTCACAATTCACGCCTCCAGGAACCCCACAGTTAAATGGTGTTTCAGAAAGGAGAAATCGGACTTTGTTGGACATGGTTCGCTCCATGTTAAATTACACTGATTTACCTATTTACCTGTGGGGGTATGCATTACTAAACGCTGCCTATATCCTAAATAGATGTCCTTCCAAATCTGTTCCTATCACTTCGCATGAGATGTGGAAGGGTAAGAAACCAAGCCTTAATCACATAAGGATCTGGGGATGTCCAGCCTATGTCAAAAAGGCTAAGGTGGACAAATTGGAAGCGAGGTCCATAAAAGGACGTTTCATAGGATACCCAGAGGACTCGATGGGTTATCTATTCTACATGCCAGAAGACCATAGGGTCGTTGTGGCATTACAAGCGCACTTCCTTGAGGATGAATTCATTCAGGAAGGTGGCTCGGGTAGAAATATCTCTTTGGAAGAGCATAATGAACGTCCTAAGGAGACATCTGATCAGGGATCAAGAACCGAACCTATTGTAACACAGCCTCCACTTCGAAGGTCTGATAGGGTATCTCACTTACCTGAGAGGTATGGCTATACACATGTCGAGGAACTGGGTCTCCGCGACACACCTGATAGCAGTGAAAACGACCCTGTCACCTATGACCAAGCGATAGTGGATGTAGACTCCGATAAATGGCAAGAAGCAATGAAAGCTGAGATAGACTCGATGCATACCAATCAGGTCTGGACTCTAGTAGATCTTTCAACTGGCATGAGGACTATTGGAAATAAATGGATCTATAAGAGAAAGACTGATGGGGATGGCAAGGTTGATGCCTTTAAGGCCAGGCTTGTGGCAAAGGGTTATACCCAAAGGGAAGGAATCGATTATCATGATACCTTCTCGCCCGTAGCTATGATAAAGTCGATTCGCATGATGCTTGCCATTGTTGCCTATTATGATTATGAAATATGGCAAATGGACGTCAAAACAGCTTTTCTAAATGGATACCTCGAGGAGGAAATCTATATGGAACAGCCTAAGGGTTTTGTGTCCAAAGCTAATATTCATAAAGTGTGTAAGCTGCAACGAGCCATTTATGGTCTGAAGCAAGCTTCTCAGAGTTGGAACCTTCGATTTGACGAAGCAGTTAAGGACTTTGACTTCATACGAAATGAGGAGGAACCGTGTGTTTACAAAAAGGTCAGTGGGAGAAACATTGCGTTCTTAGTACTATATGTAGATGATATTCTACTTATAGGAAATAACATAGCAATGCTCAGCACTGTGAAAGCTTGGCTTTCTAAAACGTTCTCCATGAAAGACTTGGGAGAAGCTTCCTATATTCTAGGGATCCGTCTATACAGAGATAGACCGTGAAGAATGATAGGACTTTCCCAAGCCCTTTATATCGATAAAATCCTGAGAAGATTCAAGATGGATGAATCTAAGAGAGGGTTCCTTCCCATGCGACATGGAATTCATCTCACCACGAAAATGTGTCCTCAAAGTGAGGAAGACAAGAGAGAGATGAGTAAGGTACCCTATGCCTCGGCAGTGGGTAGCCTCATGTACGCTATGTTGTGTACGAGACCAGACTTAGCCTACGCTGTGAGTATGGTAAGTCGATTTCAAGCAAACCCGGAAGGGAACATTGGACCGCCGTAAAGAACATTCTTAAGTACTTAAGAAGAACTAGAGATTTAGTTCTTACTTATGGTGGTGGAGAAGCAAGGTGATTGGATTCACCGATTCGATTTTCAAGGAGACAATGACGACTCTAAGTCGACATCCAGGTATTTATTTACTCTCAATGTAGGAGCAAGATTCTTGAGAAGCTCCAAGCAAACCGCTACTGCAGATTCCACCTGCCAAGCAGAGTATCAAGCTGCCTCAGAGGCTAGCAAAGAAGCATTTTGGATGCAGAAGTTTATACAAGAACTTCAAGTGGTGCCTAACGCGGAGTTGCCTATATCACTATTATGTGATAATGATGGAGCTGTCGCCCAAGCCAAGGAGCCGAGGGCTCACCACAATACCAAGCATATAGAGAAAAAGTACCACATCGTTCGAGAGATGGTGGAAAAAGGATATGTTTCATTGGAAAGAGTAGACTCAGAAGACAATGTCTCTGACCCGCTGACTAAGCCATTATCTCAGGCCGTCTTAGAAAGACCTCTGAAGAACATGGGTATTGGATACCATGATGTGTGGCATTGAGTGCAAGTGGGAGATTGTTAGGAATATGCCCTCGAATGCCACTCAGGGGATGAGAGAGTAGGGGCATTGTACTTGTAATTATGGAATAATTAATAAAAAGGCAATACGATTAATTCACTGTTTATTGTATTTCAATTGCATTCTTGACTTGGTAAACATTGAAGTGAAGTCCATGTAAATAAATCGAACATTCCATTCTCGTTATGGGATGAGAGAAAATGTACTGGAAGTGTTTAAAGTTTATTTACGTAAATTGTTCGCAAGTCAATAAACTTAAAATGGGCATTAAGTTTTAATATGACTTGTATAACTGATGCTAGGACGTGTGCACGTCTTGATAGCATAGTTATAAGTATATTGGTGGGGCCAGTATACTCGAACACGACTCATACTCGATTTAGTCACACGGTATTCACTCTCGGAGAGTCGATGACGAATCGAAAGGTTGTGATAGTATACGTGGACCTTTGACTTGAGGGTTCAGTAGAAGATGTGCCTGTGACGTTTAGTTTGTCATTAGAGTAGTTAGACTCATTTGCTTAATTCTTGAGTCGACCTCGAAGTGCGGACTATACGGGCGGTAGCGATCTTTACCGTACGCCAAGAAAGGATTCTATCTCTGTTAGTGAGCAAAGCGAATGTCTATACGGTTAATGGCAAATAAGATCATAAGTCGTCGACCCAAGCATTCTGATATAGTCGTATTAGATACACTATTAATCAGTCGGTCTTGATTTGCATTAACACATGTATAGAGTTTAGTCAATAGTAGGGTTTGACTTTACCGTGACCCGAAGACTTGACCGGACATCTGATGAAGGGTCTATACGTATATAGTATTCACGACATAATGGTTCTGGAATGATCCCTTCATTCGTTCTCAGTCGGGGTTTACAGTGCGGCCCGCTAGGCTGGCTAAGTGCTGCCCGCACTCATTGGTTCCTCCCAATGCCGGCTGAGACGGACCTACGGAGTCGCGCATCGAGCGTTGACGGATAAATGTGAATTTATTATCTCTCTATTAATATTAGATATTGGATATCTAATTATGATTTATTAGATAAATCAAAATAGCGGTCTTATGAATTAAAATTAAGTTACCGGGTAATTAATTTAATTCATAAATTATATTTCTTAGAGAAATATATTTGTATTTGATATTATTAATTAATTAGATTAATTAATTAATAAAAATACATTGGTGATTAAACGGAGTGTATTTAACGGAGTCGTTTGACGAACGTCCGGTACACGAGCCGAGTGACTCGGCTCGTTTTCTAGGAAACTTCCACCATGGGCCACCCTCCCTCTCCCCACATCACATGGAATCATTTCCATGCATGTGTATGTGTTAGTTGTATTTTTGTTATTATGTGTTGACATTTTATCTCATTATTAGATATATTAATTATATGTTTGAGAGATATATATTAAACACACATGATAACAACTATACACACACACATACTTTCTTGATGCTACTTCATCCGTGAATAATTCTTGAGGGAGAGAGAAAAATTTTTATTTTCAAGTTATTTTCATCTTAGAGGTGAAAGAAATTCAAGAAAAAAAAATAGAGAGAAAATTCCTACGGTAACTTCCTAGCCGTGTTCTTGGAGAACGGAGTTACGTCGAATTTTCCGGGCAACTTCCGACGCGTGTGAAGTAGAGGCTTCGAAGTTTCGGTGCTTGGAACGAAGGGATTTCGTGTTCGGGACGGGTTCCGTGATCGTCATCCAATTTTACGAAGATTTATTTCAAAGGCTTCAAGGGTATGATTTTTATCTTCGTATTTATTTTTCGTATATACGTTACTTGATCGATCCTGTTTGGGATTCGTTTTTATTTTCCGCTGCGTATTTCGTTTTACTTTCGGAATCCCAACAGAAACTAGTGAACTAGTCTTTATGATGATTCATCGAAGTTCGGATATCTTGTTATAATAGAACATGATTAGAATACTCCTAGGATGAATTCCACGTTATGTTGTACCAATCAACCAAAGGAATTGTGTTAGAACTTAGAAAGCATTCCGTTGAGCTATTACAAGGACGAATAGCGTAGTATCGGTCCAACCAAATTGTGTTATGGCAGAATAGTCCATCGCCATGATAGATGCATCATGCCTTTTTATGATTCATTTGATGATTTGAACGATTATCCGGAACCGTTCGTTATACCGACGTTATTGTTCGATGAAGGTTTGCATTCCGGTGAGCCGACCAAGTGAGAATTCTCTGAACGGATTGAAGACTATTGATAGTAGAAATTCTTGTCGCCATTTGTTGAGGCAAGTATCGTATTTTGAAAGTTTGTGAATAATTGATGAATTTGATCATGCATATGGTTTATTCGTGTTGTTGACATGGGATTATTTCATTAAATTGTCATGACATTTGCTATCGATTTAACGTACGTTCATATTGATGAACATGTCGATTTTCTTGCATATGTATATGCATAGTTGTGTTATGTGTAAGTTGTGATGATCCGAAGGGATCAAGCGATCTATGCTGAGGGCGCTGGATCGGATGTCCACCTCGTGTTGGTCCGACGGGATCATCTTGGGATCTAGGCTGAGGGCGCTGGATCATTGGACGGGTTTTTCCACCTCCTGTTGGTCCGACGGGATCATCTTGGGATCTATGCTGAGGGCGCTGGATCGTTGGAATACCCATGTTGTGTTGATTGAATCTTGTAGATTCGTATTGTTGGATTCCGGTAGCGGAAGTCCGTATTATGTATGTTTTATGCATCATCGTTTACATATTTGTGTGTTCCGATACTTGTACTAGCATTGTTTTGCTAACCCCTTCGGGGGTGGACATTTGTTTTGATGTTCAGGTAGCCGAGGAGCGGGGAAGCAGCCACAGTACCATCATGACGATGAAGTGGCTCAGTGATGTTAAATGTTCGTTGTTTTTGTGATTCATCTTCTTGGTTCATTTTCAGTACTCGAGTACGCGTGTATTTTTAATATCATTTCGATATGGTTGTAATGGATCAGTTGGAACCGGCTTTGTAATTTGAATTTCGGTGGTATTGTTGGTTTGTTTTCACATTTCTTTTAATCAGCCTTGTAAATCCTTACTTAAAGGATTTACGCCGCTGTAATTATTCCGATTATCTCGGGGTGTTACAGAATATGGTATCGGAGCCACTCTGCCATGTCGTGCGAGTGTTCCGACGAGGGCGTTGGGTCCTTTGAGGAGGGGCGGATTGTGATATCCCACACCGACTAGCACAGAGCGGGCGAAGTGCCTTATTTGAACGTGATGCGACACCTTATAGCATGAGGCCTTTTGGGATCCCAGTGGCTTCGGGGTGATGAGAACTCCGAAGTTAAGTGTGCTCGAGGCGAGAGCAATCTCAGGATGGGTGACCTCCTGGGAAGCTGCTTGCTGGGTTCCCAAAAAACAAAACCGTGAGGGCTAGCTCAGAGGAGAGTACCCAGAGCGGACAATATCATGCTACGGCGGAGGGGTCCCGAGATGTGATAATTTGGTATCAGAGCTAAGATTCATCGATATCTTGGCAGTCGGGTTTTAGTTGGGTCTGTTTACGTTATTTGATTTACAGGACGTTCGTACCATCACTGTTCAGCCAAAGTCGTCATGTGGACCGTGGTTGTAAGTCTCCAAATCTCTTATACTGCCGTTTTACTTAATTTCTGTTTTGTGAGTATTGACGGGCCTTATTTTTGAAAATTTTGTCCTGGATATTGAGAAATTGTGTTTACAGTATGTTGAGAGGAGGACGTGGACGCGGACGCGGTCGTGGACGCGGACGTGGTAACATGAGACAGGAGGATTCCGCAACTACCCCAGAATTATCGGCTAGTCGAACCGATTCCCATTCTGGAGGACAGCAGGGATCAGCGAATGACGACGCGAATCCTAATATGCCGAGAGTGCTTCAACAGGTGGTGGCTCAGATAAACTGGTTCGCTCAGGTAGTTGACCGCATGCAGACGGCGATGGGACAGCAGCACCACGAGGATAACCGGGGAGACAGATGGCTTGCTGAGGTAGTCAAATTACACCCGCCAAAATTTGACGGATCTGCTGAGGCACTTACATGGGATCATTGGCTAAAGGAGTTAGAGAAGATATTTGCGGGTATTAACTATCCCGAGGACCGGAAAGTTCCTATTGCCCAGTATTTTCTGACTGGGGAGGCTTTTGA
Source organism: Orobanche coerulescens (assembly GCA_033398695.1). Lineage (NCBI taxonomy): Eukaryota > Viridiplantae > Streptophyta > Magnoliopsida > Lamiales > Orobanchaceae > Orobanche > Orobanche coerulescens. The sequence continues at coordinate 120,720,742 of CM065802.1, forward strand.
CTGGTGGGAGGCTATTCGACCCGAGAATCATAATGCTGACTGGACGGAATTCAAACTAATGATGGAAGCACAGTATTGTCCTCGTCCAGTTAGGGAAGCAAAAATCCGAGAGTTTTTCTCACCACAGAGTTCGAAGCATCCGTGATGCACATAATCAAGACTTTTAACCATCAGCTGACTTGTATGCGACACTTGGTCAGAACGGAGGCAGAAAAGATTTTTCATTTCGATATGCGGATGAAGCCACAGATTCAGCAGTACATGTCCGGATTCGAGTGTACTACCTTGCGGCAGTATCAGGACAAAGCGCTGGCCTATGACATGAAGGAGGCGGCGGTGGAGAAATCGATGGAGGCAAAGAAGCAGAAGGTATCCGGCAACTTTATGGAGAACAAGAGTAGTGGGCCCCGCAAGGGCTAGTCCTCATTTTATTCATCTAAGAAACCTCTGCATCCTTCTCGAGGTGGCAAGAAGTTATGGACAACATCAGTAGTTTCGGACGCATCAAAGAAATGCTATAATTGTGGTCGAGCAGGGCATATTCGACGTGATTGCCCCGCATCTTCTGTGACTTGTTTCGATTGTGGGCAAGAAGGGCACCGTGCGGCTTTCTGTGGAGTTGCGAATAGATCATTTGGTGCTCGCACTCCTGCGCCAGTTCCAAAGGAGGTGAGTGTGAACCAGACGCAGCAGAGTGGATTTCAGCAGCAGAATGTTGGGAAGAGAGAGACATCCAGTGCTGGGTCCGTTCCTCCATGCCTGTACGAGATGAGGAAATCTGACGATCAGAACACTGCTGTTGCATCAGGTGCGATTCAGATCCTTTTGCAACCAGTTAGTGTCTTATTCGATTCAGGAGCTACACATTCTTTCATATCATTGAATTGTGTTAATCGTTTGAAAATCTCGTGTTTATTTGATTGTGAACCATATGTTGTGGGTTTGCCGAGCGGAGAGAGAATTGGGGGATCCCTAGAAACTAGAGATTTTCCAGTGTCTATAGTGTTGGGATTCCGAAAATAAAACGAAATACGCAGCAGAAATAAATACGAATCCCAAACAGTGGTATCAGAGCCAGGTTATGAAGATGTGTGTATGTGTGTGTTGTCACTTAGTCTTCACTTAAGTTGATGTATTGATGATTATATATCTACAAAAACAACTCACATGTAGATATAATAAATCATCAAGCATCTCAACACATGATGACTTAATCAATACAACCACAAAAACACATGCATGCAATAATACCATGTGAGGTAGGGAAGGGGCGGCCCATTTAGGAAATTTCCTAGAAACGAGCCGAGCCACTCGGCTCATGTACCGGACATTCGTCAAACGACTCCGTTAAATACACTCCGTTTAATCACTAATGTATTTATATTAATTAATTAATCTAATTAATTAATAATATCAAATACAAATATATTTCTCTAAGAAATATAATTTATGAATTAAATTAATTACCCGGTAACTTAATTTTAATTCATAAGACCGCTATTTTGATTTATCTAATAAATCATAATTAGATATCCAATATCTAATATTAATAGAGAGATAATAAATTCACATTTATCCGTCAACGCTCCTGATGCGCGACTCCGTAGGTCCGTCTCGGCGGCATTGGGAGGAACTAATGAGTGCGGGCGAGACTTAGCCACTAGCGGGCCGCTGTAAACCCCGACTGAGAACGAATGAAGGGATCATTCCAGAACCATTATGTCGTGAATACTATATACGTATAGACCCTTCATCAGATGTCCCAGTCAAGTCTTCGGGTCACGGTAAAGTCAAACCCTACTGTTGACTAAACTCTATACATGTGTTAATGCAAATCAAGACCGACTGATTTATAGTGTATCTAATATGACTATATCAGAATGCTTTGGCCAAAGACTTATGATCTTATTTGCCATTAATCGTATAGGACATTCGCCTACTTACTAACAGGAGATAGAATCCTTTCTTGGCGTACAGTAAAGACTGCTACCTGCCCGTATAGTCCGCACTTCGAGGTCGACTCAGCAATTAAGCAAATGAGTCTAACTACTCTAATGACAAACTAAACGTCACAGGCACATCTTCTACTGAACCCTCAAGTCAAAGGTCCACGTATACTATCACAACCTTTCGATTCGTCATCGACTCTCCGAGAGTGAATACCGTGTGACTGAATCGAGTATGAGTCGTGTTCGAGTATACTGGCCCCACCAATATACTTATAACTATGCTATCAAGACGTGCACACGTCCTAGCATCAGTTATACAAGTCATATTAAAACTTAATGCCCATTTTAAGTTTATTGACTTGCGAACAATTTACGTAAATAAACTTTAAACACTTCCAATACATTTTCTCTTATCCCATAACGAGAATGGAATGTTCGATTTATTTACATGGACTTCACTTCAATGTTTACCAAGTCAAGAATGCAATTGAAATACAATAAACAGTGAATGAATCGTATTGCCTTTTTATTAATTATTCCATAATTACAAGTATAATGCCCTTACTCTCTCATCCCCTGAGTGGCATTCGAGGGCATATTCCTAACAATATCCCACTTTCACTCAATGCCACACATCATGGTATCCAATACCCATGTTCTTCAGATGTCTTTCTAAGACGGCCTGAGATAATGGCTTAGTCAGCGGGTCAGAGACATTGTCTTCTGAGTCTACTCTTTCCAATGAAACATATCCTTTTTCCACCATCTCTCGAACGATGTGGTACTTTCTCTCTATATGCTTGGTGTTGTGGTGAGCCCTCGGCTCCTTGGCTTGGGCGACAGCTCCATCATTATCACAGAATAGTGATATAGGCAACTCCGCGTTAGGCACCACTTGAAGTTCTTGTATAAACTTCGCATCCAAAATGCTTCTTTGCTAGCCTCTCGAGGCGACTTGATACTCGCTTGGCGGTGGAATCTGCAGAGCGGTTTGCTTGGAGCTTCTCCAAGATACCGCTCCTCCATTGAGAGTAAATAAATACCCGGATGTCGACTTAGAGTCGTCATTGTCTCCTTGAAAATCGAATCGGTGAATCCAATCACCTTCGTTCTCCACCACCATAAGTAAGAACTAAATCTCTAGTTCTTCTTAAGTACTTAAGAATGTTCTTTACGGCACCCAATGTTCCCTTCCCGGGTTTGCTTGAAATCGACTTACCATACTCACAGCGTAGGCTAAGTCTCGGTCTCGTACACAACATAGCGTACATGAGGCTACCCATCGCCGAGGCATAGGGTACCTTACTCATCTCTCTCTTGTCTTCCTCACTTTGAGGACACATTTTCGTGGTGAGATGAATTCCATGTCGCATGGGAAGGAACCTCTTTAGATTCATCCATCTTGAATCTTCTCGTGATTTTATCGATATAAAGGGCTTGGGAAAGTCCTATCATTCTTCGCGGTCTATCTCTCGTAAAGACGGATCCCTAGAATATAGGAAGCTTCTCCCAAGTCTTTCATGGAGAACGTTTTAGAAAGCTGCTTTCACGGCGAGCATTGCTATGTTATTTCCTATAAGAAGAATATCATCTACATATAGTACTAAGAACGCAATGTTGCTCCCACGATCTTTTTGTAAACACACGGTTCCTCCTCATTTCGCTCAAGTCAAAGTCCTTAATCGCTTCACAAATCAAAGGTTCCAACTCCAAGAAGCTTGCTTCAGACCATAAATGGCTCATTGCAGCTTACACACTTTATGAATATTAGCTTTGGACACAAAACCTTTAGGCTGTTCCATATAGATTTCCTCCTCGAGGTATCCATTTAGAAAAGCCGTTTTGACATCCATTTGCCATATTTCATAATCATAATAGGCAGAAATGGCAAGCATCATGCGAATCGACTTTATCATAGCTACGGGCGAGAAGGTATCATGATAATCGATTCCTTCCCTTTGGGTATAACCCTTTGCCACAAGCCTGGCCTTATAGGCATCAACCTTGCCATCCCCATCGATCTTTCTCTTATAGATCCATTTATTTCCAATAGTCCTCATGCCGGTTGGAAGATCTACTAGAGTCCAGACTGATTGGTATGCATCGAGTCTATCTCGGCTTCCATTGCTTCTTGCCATTTATCGAGTCTACATCCACTATCGCTTGGTCATAGGTGACAGGTCATTTTCATCATATCGTGTGTGTCGTGGAGACCCGGCCTCGACATGTGTATAGTCATACCTCTCGGGTAAGTGAGATACCCTATCGACCTTCAAGTGGAGGTTGTGTTACAATAGGCTCGGTTCTTGATCCCCGATCGATGTCTCCTTAGGAGTTTCATTATGCTCTTCCAAAGAGATATTTCTACCCGAGCCACCTTCCTGAATGAATTCATCCTCAAGGAAGTGCGCTTGTAATGCCACAACGACCCTATGGTCTTCTCGGCATGTAGAATAGATAACCCATCGAGTCCTCTGGGTATCCAATGAAACGTCCTTTTATGGACCTCGCTTCAGCTTGTCCACCTTAGCCTTTTTGACATAGGATGGACATCCCCAAATCCTTATGTGATTAAGGCTTGGTTTCTTACCCTTCCACATCTCATGGAGTGATAGGAACAGATTTGGAAGGACATCTATTTAGGATATAGGCAATGCGGTTAGTAAGGCATACCCCCACAGTAAATAGGTAAATCGTGTAATTTAACATGGAGCGAACCATGTCCAACAAAGTCCGATTTCTCCTTTCAAACACCATTTAATTGTGGGGTTCTGAGGCGTGAATTGTGAAACTATTCCATGTTCCTTAAGGAACTCATCAAACTCGATGCTCATATATTCGCCACCTCGGTCCGACCGAAGTGCTTTGATATGACATCCAGCTTGTTTTTCAACTAGGGCCTTAAATTCTTTGAATTTAGCAAAGGCTTGATTTATGTTTCATTAAGTACACAATCCCATACCTAGTATGATCGTGAACGTTATGAAATATTGATATCCATCTCGGGCTACTTCTAAAGCACCACAAACATCGGTATGCACCAATCCAAGTTTATCGGCAGCCCTTTCAAAAGTCCCTGTGAAGGGGAACTTAGTCATTTTGCCTCTAAGGCAAGATTCACAAGTTGGATAGGGTTCTACACCCAATGGACTTAAAAGTCCATCTTTCTCCATTTTCTGAACCTTGGTCTGACCAACATGACCAAGTCTAAGGTGCCATTTAAGAGCTTGATTAGTATCTTGCCTACCACGTTTCCTAGTTATAGTGTTCACTGCTGTTTTATTTTGCATGTTCAGATGATATAAACCATTCAACAATGTAGCTGTTCCAACCAATGTATTTCGAAAATAAATTTTACAACTCCCATTGCCAATGAAGAAACAAAATCCTTTCCTGTCCAAGACTGGAATGGATACAATGTTTTTATGCCCCTTGGGCAAAACAAGTACTTCATCTAATGTCAAAATAAAACCAGATTCTAAACCCAGAAGGATTGATCCAATATCGGTTGCCTCGACACTTTGTCCGCTTCCAACAGTGATCATTATTTCCCCAGCTTCAAGTTTTCTACTTCGTTCTAGATCCTGATTCATAGTACAAATGTGAGAAGTGGCACCTGAATCCAGAATCCATGAAGCAGAATATACAGTAGCGGAACAATTAGTTTCAAAAACAAAAAGTTCCGTACCTGATGCGCCATTAATCTTGGGACAAGTCCTTCGCCAGTGGCCCAGCTCACCGCATTCAAGGCATTTGTCCGTAGGTTTTGGACCGCCTACCTTTTGAACCTTTCGGGCCTTGCCCTTTCCTTTTTGCACCCCTTTCTTGGGTTTGTACTGCTCGTAGGTCTTTTTCTTCTTGTTCTTGGACATCTTAGGCCCAGAACAAATCACAAGAGCAGCCTCTCTCGGTTTAGTCTTCATGTTAGACTGCGCCGTCACCAGTTTATTCATTAGCCCAGCTAATGTGCATGTAATTTCATTACAGTTGAAATTCATTACAAACTGCGTGAAAGAGTCAGGTAGAGATTGAAGGATGAGATCAATTTGAAGGGATAAATCCATTTTAATGTTGAGCTCCTCGTGCCTCTCAATCATAGAGATCTTCTTTAGGTCGTGGTCTCCATCTTTCTCCCCTTCTTTCATCCTTGCACGGAAAAAATGCTTTGATATTTCATATCTAGCGATCCCACTGTGCTCTCCATAAAGTTCGGTCAAGTGTGCGAGAATATGCCTAGCGAAGTCATTTTCTCGTGCGCTCTCGCAGCCTCATTAGTCATTGAGCCCATCATAAAACCACGGACTAGCACATCATCCTTGACCCATTTTTCATGGACGTCAATGTCTTCTGATTACCCCTAGTCCGAATGGAGTCGGTGGAATGTCCGCCTCCAAGACGTATCCCAGACTCCATACCGAGTACAATCATCGATTCCGCAACCATCAACAAAGTTAGGGCCGATTAGGAGATTCTTTTCAAGTAGTATTGCAAGTGGGTTTTTAGCCATTTTAGAGAGATTCAATTTCGTTTTCGCAAAGATTTAGACAAGATTAAATTAGTGACTTGTTTAATTATGACCGAGTATAGAACTTAAGGGCTTGTATAATTCTTGTCTCGCTCCCACTAATTTTATCTAATTATACACTCCCATGTTATAATCCGGAAATCATGGTTAGATCGACTTCATAGTGGTGATCAAGTTCTTTACAAATTTTAACAGACGCAACCTATCGTGCTTTCTTGCCAATTAATTTCGTAAAGTGGTGTCTAACACCAACCCGTCTAACGAATGATTTGATCTTCTTTTACCCCTAGTCTTCATGCCCTCAACCTATCGTGTTTCTTGGCAATCCAGACTATCTAAGTTGTTGACCATCAACGTCTATCGTTTGACTATTGAATCTCACCCTACAACCTATCGTGTTTCTAGGCGAAATTTATCACCAACCGAAGGCATCTAATGCACTCAAGAATTTTTCAACCTCTACCAAATGTACTACCCCGATAACTCGGAAGCATAGCACACCACCGGGTATCAATTTTCTACGAGTTTGATGGAGGGTAGGAAACCTCGTAACCTTTTTCAAACTTAGTCCGCTTGTAGTCGGGAGAATTTCGCGATTAATGTTACACTTTGCACATTAATTCAATTATACGCGCGTTTGTTGGTTTGTCAATCATTCAAAATGAAAAAGCAAGAACCTAGTTACTACCAACATATAGCTCATGGACCTAATTCTAAGTACCTTAAGCGAATGACCCAATAAAAAAAAAATCTTCAATTCTTCGTCTTCTCGGTCGGTTGTCTTCGGTCTTCTTCATACCCAAAATAATAATTACATCATTGAAAAATTGCATCCTATACAAGTTTTTCTAGTAAATATAAATAGGCTCAAAACGGCCTTTACAACCCAATCGAATCGAACAAATTAAAAAACTAAGTCCACGAGCTATATCACCATCACATAAGGATTCCATACAACATGTAATGGCAACGAAATTAAACAATTAATCTTTAATATAAATTAATCTAATTAATCTATAAATTAATCTATTCAATTTCTACTATATTAATCCAATTAATATAAAGTGGCATTAAAATTAAATAATCAATTAATATATTAATCCAATCAATATAAAATTAATCTATTCAATTTTAATGGTATTAATCCAATTAATACTAATAATTGTCATTTTAATTCGTTCGAAGTAATCCGGCCAAAATAATATTTTCGTTTAATTTATTTCCCTTAACAAAAAAAATATTCCAAATATTAATTTAGTCAAATTAAAATCCAATTTAAATTTTGGGAAATAATTACAACAAAATATAAACTTAAAACGGAGTCCCGGATAATCCGGTTTTAGGCCCAGCCCGCGGCCCGATTCAAAATCGGGCCAAAAACCCGAGGGCTGCCTGGCCGAGCCACTGCTCGGCAGGCTGGCCGATCATTCTCGGCCGCTGTGGCCGAGACATGGCCGATCATGGCCGAGCATGATCGGCAGCCTGGGCAGGCAGCCTAGGCAGTTCTGCCAGCACCACTGCCGGCAGCCCCGTTTCTTCGTTTTTCGGCCCGTTTCCAAAAATGTGATGCTACAACGACCAATTTAAAATCTACAATTATTCCAAACATGATTCTAAATCATAATCATCATCCAAAAGCATTCAAAATGCACAAATAATCGTATATACGGAAACATTGACCTCGCTCCGATACCACTCTGTTGAGATTCCGAATATAAAACGAAATACGCAGCGGAAATAAATACGAATCCCAAACAGTGGTATCAGAGCCAGGTTATGAAGATGTGTGTATGTGTGTGTTGTCACTTAGTCTTCACTTAAGTTGATGTATTGATGATTATATATCTACAAAAACAACTCACATGTAGATATAATAAATCATCAAGCATCTCAACACATGATGACTTAATCAATACAACCACAAAAACACATGCATGCAATAATACCATGTGAGGTAGGGAAGGGGCGGCCCATTTAGGAAATTTCCTAGAAACGAGCCGAGCCACTCGGCTCATGTACCGGACATTCGTCAAACGACTCCGTTAAATACACTCCGTTTAATCACTAATGTATTTATATTAATTAATCTAATTAATTAATAATATCAAATACAAATATATTTCTCTAAGAATTATAATTTATGAATTAAATTAATTACCCGGTAACTTAATTTTAATTCATAAGACCGCTATTTTGATTTATCTAATAAATCATAATTAGATATCCAATATCTAATATTAATAGAGAGATAATAAATTCACATTTATCCGTCAACGCTCCTGATGCGCGACTCCGTAGGTCCGTCTCAGCCGGCATTGGGAGGAACCAATGAGTGCGGGCAGCACTTAGCCAGCGGGCCGCATCGTAAACCCCGATCGAGAACGAATGAAGGGATCATTCCGTAACCATTATGTCGTGAATACTATATACGTATAGACCCTTCATCGATGTCGGTCAAGTCTTCGGTCACGGTAAAGTCAAACCCTCATTGACTAAACTCTATACATGTGTTAATGCAAATCAAGACCGACCGATTTATAGTGTATCTAATACGACTATATCGAATGCTTTGGCCAAAGACTTATGATCTTATTTGCCATTAACCGTATAGACATTCGCCCGCTCACTAACAGAGATAGAATCCTTTCTTGGCGTACAAGAAGATCGCTACCGCCCGTATAGTCCGCACTTCGAGGTCGACTCAAGAATTAAGCAAATGAGTCTAACTACTCTAATGACAAACTAAACGTCACAGCACATCTTCTCCGAACCCTCAAGTCAAAGGTCCACGTATACTATCACAACCTTTCGATTCGTCATCGACTCTCCGAGAGTGAATACCGTGTGACTGAATCGAGTATGAGTCGTGTTCGAGTATACTGGCCCCACCAATATACTTATAACTATGCTATCAAGACGTGCACACGTCCTAGCATCAGTTATACAAGTCATATTAAAACTTAATGCCCATTTTAAGTTTATTGACTTGCGAACAATTTACGTAAATAAACTTTAAACACTTCCAATATATTTTCTCTTATCCCATAACGAGAATGGAATGTTCGATTTATTTACATGGACTTCACTTCAATGTTTACCAAGTCAAGAATGCAATTGAAATACAATAAACAGTGAATGAATCGTATTGCCTTTTTATTAATTATTCCATAATTACAAGTATAATGCCCTTACTCTCTCATCCCCTGAGTGGCATTCGAGGGCATATTCCTAACATATAGGAGGGAGAGATTGGCCATCGAATCTTATTGTAGTTGACATCCATGGTGACGATTTAATTCTCGGGGACGATTGGCTCAACCGTTATGGAGCTATTCTGAATTACCGAAAGAGAGTCATTTCTATCATTGCTGATGACGGATCTGAACACTTATTCAGAGGATGGAGACCGGGAAGCTCGGGAATATTGATCAAAGCAATGAAAGTAGTGAAATTACTGAAGCAGGGATGTCATGGACTTTGGTGTTATGCCATGAGGAAAGAGGAAGGAGTAGAGCTCTCATCTATTCCAGTTGTGACTGAATTCTCAAATGTATTCCCTGTCGAACTACCTGGGTTTCCTCTACAGAGAGAAGTAGAGTTTCACTACCAAAAATCAGACTTTAGCCGACGACTTAAAGTGGTCGGCTAAACCCCAAAGTCGTCGGCTAATCATGCCAGCCGTCGGCTAAAAAACCGTCGGCCGATATTCGTCGGCCAAGGTTTAGCCGACGACCTTTGTGCAGTCATCGGCTAAAGTTCAACCACTAGCCGACCACTAGTACACGGTCGTCGGCTAAACCTGTTGGAAAAAAAAAAATTTAGCCGACGACCTTAACGAGACGGTCGGCTAAAACCATTTTTTAAAAAAAAAAATTTAGTTTAGCCGAAGACCGTCTTATATGTCGTCGGGTAAAACTATTTTTAAAAAAAAATTAAATTATTTTAGCCGACGACCGTCTTACAGGTCGTCGGCTAAAACCCTATTTTTTAAAAAAAAATTACTTTAGCCGATGACCGTTTTATTTATCGTCGGCTAAAACCCTTTTAAAAAAAAATTACTTTAGCCGACGACCGTCTTATATGTCGTCGGCTAAAACCCTTTTTAAAAAAAAATTAATTCAGATTTTGGGATCCCAAAACCTGTATTTTTTGCACCTGCAATTTTTATACACCAGCTCTCATTATCAACAACAATCAACGCACAACATATTCAAGAACATTAATTTCATCAACATACTAGTAGCGTCAATAAAATCACTTACACAATTGTAACACAAATATAAATATACAAGAGTACTACAACAACACAACTAGAATCCACTGCCAAAATCATCTAAATGTCGAAATGTAGTAGTAGAAGTATTACAACCATCCCATAGATCCTCGTCACGAGGCTGTGAAGATGGGGTCTGTCCGAAGAGAGAAGGCGGTGGAGCAGGTGCCTGCAGTCCAGCCTGAGTAATGGTCTGAGTCAGCGTCATCATATAGTCCATCATGGCGTCTTCTTGTCTCTGAAACTCTCTAACCGCGACTCGGTCTCTGCTCGCTCTCATGTAACCGCGTCTCGAGTCCTCCTTTCATTCTCGGCACGGAGCTCCTCTCCGCCCTCAAGCTCCTCGAGATAGGCGATCCGTGCATCCGTCCGCGAGGCGCCGAAGCCGGGGTATCTTTCAATACATGGTGACCCTCGGCTCCCATCATCTTAGTGCGGTACCGACTACCTCTAGGAGGGTAGACAGACCCCACACCCTAGCGCGAACATAAGGATCGGCTGATCGATCCGTCCAATGGCAGAATCGAGGTCGGTCTCCGCTAAGTCCGGATATCGCTCCCGAGCAATCTCGCAAGCATCCTCTGAGACTCCTCCCGCACACGCTCCTAAGTTAATATGAAAATAAATATTTGAATATCAATAAAAGTATGATACAAAGGAATTTATTTTATTACTAAAATAAAATAAAAAAGACTTACATGCTCCTCGGGACGGTTCGGAAATGCTTTTGAGTCACGTAGGCAAATGCATCCAACGAATCAAGAAATGGCCTCGTGCGCAACTCGCTAACGACCGAACCCAGATGTGATGGTCAGTCACACCAGACGATTGGTCGTGTTGGTCAAGCTAGTCGCCTTCAAAAAAATATTATTTAGAATCGAGTTTATATTTAGAATTCAAAAAAAATAAAAACTCAAATATTATTATTTTTTATTAAATACTAGCATTTTTTTAATAAATAAAATACAATATTCAGATTTTTATTTTTTTTTTATGGAAAATAATATTCTAGTTTTTATTTTTATTAAAACAATTTATTTCCATTTTTGAATAAAAATTCCGATTTTTAATATTAATAATATTCTAGAATTTTAAAAAATACATGAAGTTCGGATTTTTCTAATTTAAAAAAACCGGAACTTCAAGTATTTTTATATTCTCAAACATTAATTTAAAAAATGGAGTTTATATTTAGAATTCAAAAAATAAAATCAAAGAGGAAGAATGAAACGAGGGTATTTTAATCATACCATGAACTCGGGTCGCGAAAATGGGCGCGTAGCCACTTCCACTCGTACTCCTAACTTGAATTCTTCCGGTAGCCTCTCGGGTATCACCCCAGTCGTCCGAACGTGTGCATCTCATTTTTCCAAGATTTATACCTACAACACACGTTGCACAACATATATCATTCGTAAGAAAAAAAATTACGCAAACAATGTAGATACAAAATAAATTAAAATGACTTACTTGGTAGACTGCACCTCGTCACACCAAGTACGTAGTAGAGAGTCGGGAATGACAAACCACACCTATGAACAGCATAAATACGCAATAATTTAAAAACATCACATATTGCATTTTCAAGAACTACGTGTTGATTGGAAAACACTTATTAAATATTTATTAATTTACCGACATAGCATTATTCAAAGCATCCTTCACGCACTGCGGCGCGTCCCCCCAATCGGGCCACAAAACGGGGACTCTGTCCCGAATGACAAAGCCAACATTACGGCTATATGACGCCGCAGCGTCAGAAGACATCACCGGCCGGCCGTGTCTGTCTAGAGGAATCTCATAACGGCCATGCTTACTTACGTACGAGTCAAGCGCCAGACCCTTTGCTGGGCCACGAGTCTTCTTCTTTTTCTTCTCCTCCTCGACTACATTTTTCCCCTTCTCCTTCTCCCTCTCTATCTCCTCATACAGTTTCGTCTTCGAAACCCGACAACTGCGCCAAAACATGTTGTCTGGCCAAGACTCATAGACGTATGCCTCGTCAGGGCTAATCAATCGAACGGGAACTCGGGCTCCAGACTCATCGACCTCCAGAATAGTCGGAACCATTGGAGGCATGAATAGAGTCGGCGGCGGACCGTGGGGCACCGCGGACGAGGAACTCCGTACATCTCATGATGTGTGAGGGCTAGACGTGGGTCGGTGGATGGGAGGCATACGAGTCTCCGGCTGCGAGGGGGTCGGCCGTGGTGTCTGAAAGGATAAACGCCGTGCTAGTGCAGCGGGCTCATCTGTCGCCCTACAAAAATCGTCAGCGTTCATGCCGGTAGCTTCTAGTATCTGGCGGGCACGAACGCTGCTCTGAGATATGTATAGTGTACCGGGATCCGCCTTACTAGAGGCTGCGGAACTCCCCCCCGAATCGGGAGTGGTCGACTTTGTCGACTTCTTCCCCAACGCTTTCTTTATTCTATCCATAATCTAAACAAATAAATCAAATTCACAACTCAACACAACAGTAATTATCAATGCCATACCACGTTAATCTTTCGATTAACGCCGGCTATAAAATTCCTTCCTCCTCAAACAAATTTATCAAATATTTCTAAACAAATTCATCAAATAATCTAAACAAATTCATCAACTAAACAATTCAACACAACAGTAATTATCAATGCCATACCACGTTAATCTTTCGATTAACGCCGGCTATACAATCCCTTCCTCCTCAAACAAATTCATCATATTCGCAACTCATTAAACACAAAATATTGAAAATACTAAATTCATCAAATATTGCATCACAACTCATTAAACATTTTATCTAATTCATCACATAATCTAAACAAATTCATCAAACAAATACAATAAATTCAACAAACAAAATAAAAAAAAAAGGACAAGGGTTACGTGGCCGGGCCGAGGGCGACAGAGCGGAGGGAGACGGCGGAGGGCGACGGCCGGAGGGCGACGGCGAGGGCGTCGGGCGGCGCGGCGGCGACGGACCGGGCCGGGCAAGCGAGGGTCAAGGCCGAGGGCGGGTGGGCGACGGGACCGCGGGCGGGCGGGCGACCGGACCGGGGCTGGCGGGCGGAGGGCTGGACGATCGGCTAAACCAGAAGATTGGGCGACGGGTGACGATCGGCGGGCGATTGGAGTTGGGGCTGGGTGACGATCGGCGGGCGAATGGCTAAGGGGGCAGAAGAAGAAAATAAGAAAAGGGAGGTACGAGAAACGTATAAAAGGTGGGGGTTTAGCCGACGACAAGATCTACGTCGTCGGCTAAAGTTTTTAAAAAAAAATATATACTTTAGCCGACGACATATATGACGGTCGTTGGCTAAACCCGGAAGTGACCCGACCGTGTTAGACAACACGGTCGGGCAGGCAAACAGTTTGTTTTCAATTTCTGGGCGGGTGCAACACGGGTCGTGTTGATGGACACGGTCGGGGGTGTAACACCCCAAACTAGGCGGATATTACAGTGCCGTGGACCCCCGACTGGGACCCACCAGGCGGATGAAAATGAATGAATTACACAGGGTGAATGCAGTACCGAACCACATTACAACATTAATTACTCCGATGAGGAGTTTCATACAACACACCAGGACAAAACCGAATACTAGTGTATTTTATATGAAGATAAAATACACAACACTGAATGAAACGGAATATCCAAATGAAAATCTGCAGCGGAAAATAAAGGACAATAATATGAATAACTGAAAGATCGGGGCCCCCTACTAGTATCACTCGGACTCCTCGACATCAACATGCTATTCCCGAGCGTTTGCCTTGCCATGACCTGAAAAACAAAATCCCCAAACGGGGTCAGTTACAAAGAACAACAATCCTCAAGGGTTGAAATTACACAATCATGAATTAACTGAAGTTATGAAATATTCTTAATTATGAATTACGCTGAAGAGGAGTATCATAGTACGCCCGTAATGTTCTGTGCAAGTGTACAAGACGAATGACCGGACACACCCGTCCTTGTACCTAATTAGTCTCACGGAGGTAAGCGTTACCGTGTGCACGGTCCAATGTATCGGTGAACCCAATACATGACCATCGTGTGCCCGACTAAAAATTCCACACAGCCACACCCGGCCACGCAATATGAACCCGGAAGGTCACATGAACGAGAATGACCGTGATGAATATCAATGAATAATAATTAGACAAGGCCAAAAAGACTCACCGATATGATAGTAATAGTGACGTGATTGATAATCCAATGAAATGATTTGGAACCGTCGTTCCTCGTGAATGAAATGATTATTCGACAATTACAAGTCTCGAAATGATTAATATTATGATGAATGAATTATGATTATGAGCAATCAACAACAAAAGGAATGAGTATCCTTTTAACCGAGTAAGATTTAACTTACAAAATACCGATGAAGAAAGTCCTTCCACGAACAAATGTCCTAAATGAAGTGTCGGTCGCACGAACAACCTTAATTCAATACAATTACCGACAATCCAATCAATATACGAATCAAACACGAATATAACGAACTCAAAACGTCGATACGATAAAACTAAGTCCATTGAGGCATTAAATCAAACACGTTGAATCCAAACTCCGATTGTTTACAATCAAACCTCGATATATCAATATCAAAGTCCCCAAGAAGTGTTTCAAACCAACAAAACATCTCCAATACGATCAATAATCCGTTATGAATATCCAAAAATGTGATTACAACAACAATTAGTCGAAAATCTCCAATTCCAACTCGATATTCAAGGTGTTCTTGAATAATCCCTCAATAATCCAATGAATCCTTATACACACTCATAATCATATACATATCCCTTCATATAACATGATTATAACGTCCAAAACATCATATCTCAACACAAAATCGAAGTCCAAAGTGTTGAAGAAATTACCTCTTGAATATCCAACCAATTCGATCCGAAGAACACGAGTTTAATCGAGTATCCAAGCTTCCCGAATGATTGAAGGTGATGAAAAATATACTCTCAAATGATAATTGATGAAGAAATCTCTCCCTCAAGTATTTCTCTCTCGGTTGCAGGTGAAGAAGATGGAAAAAATGTGAGAAATGAGCTCAAAATGCTCAAAAAAAGAATTTATAGGGGTTGACTCGGCCAACAGGCTCGACCGTGCCCGCCTGACACGGTCGTGGCGCGCAGCCGGCCGGCAGGGACTCGACCGTGTCCTGCTTGACACGGTCGAGGCGCGAAGGGGCCTACCGACAGTGACCCGTCCGCGGCGCTCGGCATTGACTCGACCGTGTCCCGGAACACGGTCGGGCCTCTGGGCAGTCGCTACTGGCTAATCCGGAAGAGTTCGACTCGGCCGTGCCAGACGACACGGTCGGGTCCTGAGGCAGACGCTCCGGCACTATCCGGACGAGTACGGCACGGGCCGTGTCGGACGACACGGCCGAGTTCGTTCGGCAGTGATCGGCCAAAACTGAAAAATGAGCGGTTGAGCTAAAACGACCATAACTCTCTCGTCCGGACTCCGATTGACTCACCGTTTGAACCATTGGAAAGCTAACTCGATGCTCTATAATATTGCAAAGATTTAGAATTTTTGGAGTTACCAAAAATTAATGGTGATCTAACAAAGTCGAACTCATATGAGGAAAGTTGAAACGATGAACAATAACGATACTCAACTCGAAGTTTTTACGAACGGTGAACACGGTGAATGAACATGATTGATGAATGATTATAATTGAGTGAAAATACACTGAGTGACAATTCTGATTGATAATTCTTGAATGAAAATGAATGAATTACAACCGGGTATTACATACTCCCCCTTAAAAGAGTTTCGTCCCGAAACTAAGGGTCAAACAACTCGGGATAACTCTCGCATAATCTCCTCGGTTTCCCAAGTGGCCTCTTCGACTCCATGTCCTGGACCATCGAATCTTGACCAAAGGAATCGACTTATTCCTCAACTGTTTGATTCGCCGCTCTAAAACTCGTATAGGGCGTTCCTCATATGAATGATCGTCGGCGATCTCGATTTCGTCGAACTGAAGTATGTGACTCGGGTCGGCAACATACTTCCGCAACTGAGAGACGTGAAACACATTATGAATTCGGCTCAACGCCGGAGGTAAAGCCAATCGATAAGCTAACTCGCCTACTCGATCCAAAATCTCGAACGGTCCAATGAATCTCGGACTCAACTATCCCCTCTTCCCAAAACGGACGATACCACGACTCGGGGATACCTTGACCAACACATGGTCACCAGCCTCGAATTCTAATGGTCGACGACGGTTATCTGCATATGATTTCTGTCGACTCTGAGCTGTCAACAAACGACTCCTGATCAAAGCTACCTTCTCACGGGCGGCTATAAGCATATCGGGCTCGGTGCCCAATGATTCTGATAAGTCGTCCCAACACAACGGAGATCGACAACGACGACCATACAAGGCCTCGTAAGGTGCCATCTTGATCGAAGCATGCCAACTATTATTATACGTGAACTCGATTAATGGTAGTTGGGCTTCCCAATCGTCTTTCCAATCGAGGACGCAAGCCCTCAACATGTCCTCTAAGGTCTGAATAGTCCTCTCTGATTGTCCGTCGGACTGAGGATGAAAGGCGGTACTGAGATTGAGCTGAGTTCCCATAGCACGGTGAACTGATTTCCAAAAATGCGACACAAACCGTCCGTCACGATCGGAAACGATACTTTTAGGAGTACCGTGCAGTCTTACTATCTCCTTGATGAATAACTGGGCCAGTCTCTCGGGACCCCACATATCCTTGATCTCAAGGAAATGAGCTGATTTAGTTAAACGGTCCACAATCACCCAGATTGTATTCATGCCACGACGGCGACTCGGCAAACTCGTGATGAAAACCAAAAAAATTTCTTCCAATTACCACTCTGGAATAGGGAGAGGTTTCGAGATACCCGCCGTCGGCCGATGTTCAATCTTGACTTGCTGGCAAGTTAAGCATCTCGAAACAAATTCTGCGACTTCTCGCTTCATATTACTCCACCAGTAATTTTGTTTCAAGTCCTTGTACATCTTGCTAGACCCCGGATGAACGGAATAAGGGGTAGCATGAGCTTCTTTCAAAATCGAGTTTTTCAACTCGTCATTCGCCGGCACGCACAACCGGTTCTTAAACCTCAAAAGTCCATCCTCGTGGACCACGAATCCAGGCTCTCCCGAGCCACATCCTCACGAATGCGCAACAATGCTGGGTCTGAACCCTGATTCTCCCTGATTGCATCCTCAAGAGATGATGAAATCTCTAACATACAAAGCTGTCCCTGAACTCGCTGAAGCCAGACCTCGATCTCGGGTCTAAGGAATTCCTGTTGGAGCTTCTTCTGAATTGTTAAACGAGTAAGCATCTGCTCCTGAATGGACTTACGACTCAAGGCGTCGGCGACAACGTTCGCCTTGCCCGGGTGGTAAAGGATCTCAATATCATAATCCTTGATTAGTTCTAACCACCGCCCCTATCGCATATTTAATTCCTTCTGAGTAAATATATACTTTAAACTTTTATGATCGGTGAATATCTGACAAGTGACGCCATAAAGGTAATGACGCCAAATCTTCAAAGCGAACACCACGGCTGCTAGCTCAAGGTCGTGTGTCGGATAATTAACCTCGTAAGGTCTCAACTGCCGTGAAGCATAGGCAATAACCTTCCCGTTCTGCATGAGTACACATCCGAGACCCTGTCCGGACGCATCACTATAAACCACAAATCCCTCCGTCCCCTGCGGCAAGGAAAGTACAGGTGCTGACATTAACCGGCTCTTGAGTTCCTCAAAACTCCGCTGACACGCGTCGGACCACGTGTATTTCTTGTCCTTCCGCAAAAGGTTCGTCAATGGTTGAGCAATTTTGGAAAATCCTTCCACAAACCTCCGATAATAACCGGCTAATCCGAGAAAGCTTCGGATTTCCTTAACATTCTTCGGAGGTAACAAATTCTGGATAGCCTCCGTCTTCTGAGGATCAACACGCACTCCATCTGATGAAATTACATGTCCGAGAAAAGTCACCTCGGACATCCAGAACTCGCATTTGGAAAACTTCCCATAAAGTTGTTCTCGTCTCAACACGTCGAGCACTCGATGAAGGTGAGACTCGTGTTCCTCCCGGTCACGAGAATAAATCAAAATGTCATCGATGAAGACAACAACAAACCGATCCAAAAAGTCGATGAAAACCCGATTCATTAACTCCATGAATACCGCAGGTGCATTAGTCAATCCGAACGGCATAACCACAAACTCATAATGACCATAGCGTGTTCGAAACGCTGTCTTCGCGATGTCCGACTCTCGGATCCGCAACTGATGATATCCAGACCTTAAGTCGATCTTGGAAAATACTGAAGCTCCCTGCAGTTGATCTAAGAGATCATCAATACGGGGTAAAGGATACTTATTCTTGATTGTCACCTTATTCAACTCCCGATAATCGATACACAAGCGAAAAGAACCATCCTTCTTTTTGACGAACAGCACTGGTGCTCCCCACGGGGACGCACTCGGTCGGATATAACCTTTCTCGAACAATTCCTCAAGTTGACTCTTCAACTCTCGCATTTCGGTCGGGGCCATTCGATGCGGTGCCTTCGATATCGGGGACGTACTGTGCTCCAACTCAATCGTGAATTCCACATCCCTCTGTGGAGGCAAACCAGGTAACTCGTCTGGAAATACATCGGCATATTCCCTTACTACTGGAATATCCGACAACATTACTGATGATTCCT
Organism: Orobanche coerulescens; assembly: GCA_033398695.1. Lineage (NCBI taxonomy): Eukaryota > Viridiplantae > Streptophyta > Magnoliopsida > Lamiales > Orobanchaceae > Orobanche > Orobanche coerulescens. The sequence goes on from CM065802.1 coordinate 120,740,210, forward strand.
CGGTTTTGGTCATATAGCACCAATAACCGACACATCCCTGACTGAGTAATCGCACTACTTTCATCAAATTAATGACCTTACCATAACAGCCGGGATTACCTCCCTGAAATACACATTCAACCCCATCGTCTGAAATGATAGTAATCATACGCTTACGGACACTAATGATGGCATCATGACGATCCATCCAATCAATACCCAAGATGACGTCGTCTCTCGGCAAATCTACCACGATAAGGTTCGCTGGCCATACACGATCATGAAACTGAATAGGACAATCCTGAATCTCACGATTACCGATGATTCGTCTACCATCAGGTAGACCAATGACATAAGGCTCACAACTAGTAGCACTACCCAGACGTAGTCTACTCAAACATGATTCGGAAATGAATGAATGCGATGCACCAGTATCAAAAAGGGTACACACAAGTTGAGATAGAATATCAAGTGTACCTGAGATCATTTGGGCCTCGGGATCATCGATCTTCTTCATCTCATAAATCCGGGGTTTGCTAGTCCCGGCACCGGACGCTCCCGTCTGATGACTATAGGCTCCATCTTTAGTCGCTCCTGTCGTTTTAAACAGCCCGATTGAAGTGGCCTGATTACGAGCAGTGACTGTTTCGGGGCTGAGATGGCCAGAGTAGGTTTGGAGTCCCTACGGCAAAAAGCGGGCCCCATGCCCGGCAATTCCACAATTATGACACGTGATCGTCTGTCTCGGACACTTGTACCGAGGTGACCAAGTTCCCCACGATTATAACAGTGATGGCGAACGGCCGCTCGAGACTGTGATTCCGCGGGTTTAGACGACACAGAGGTCGCTCGAAAAGCGGAGCCCGCAGGGTTTCTTGAAAGTTGCACGACCGCCTTAGGCGATTGCGATTCTTCGATTTCTTGCTAGCAGACGAAGGTTGCCGCTTAGCAATTTCCTTAGCGAAGCTCATATGTGAGAGCTTTCTCAATGAATTCACCAACGTGGTGCAATTATGATTAAGTAATCAAGTCTCATACGAGGTTTCACCTCTTCTTTGAAATACTTGATCTTATCCGCCTCCGAATGAATGATGGATGAGGCGAAAGGAAGAAGTTCTGAAATTTCTCGGCAATGGCGAGAACATCCTCGTCTGCCGAGGGTCGGTGTGAGTAATTCTGACAGCTTGTCCTCTCTGAGTGGGGCCGGATAATACCTCTCCATCATGAGAGTCTTGAACTGATCCCAAGTACAAGATCCTTCGGTGGGCTTCAACGACAACCACCAAGAATGTGCGCTCTTACCAAGGTAGTAATCCGCAAGAAACTTTGTGTCCCTGACACTCTACCATAGCAAACAGCCTTCTCGAAATGCTCGAGCCAATGAATGATATCTGCCTGCACGAGCCCTCAAAAGTAGGTGGTCTCTGGCGAGAGATATCGCCTATGATATTACTCACATTCCTCTCTTGCCTCTGAGGTGGCGGTGGAGGAGCCTGCTGATTTTGATTGACGGAGTTATGCATCGTCTCCATCAACTGAGCCATTTGTGTCATTTGGGCCATCATGCCCTGCATAAAAGCGAGTGGGTCAACCCGGACACCCTCTGACTGAGCCGTGTCCTGTACGACTCCCGATAGTGAATGATCACGTCCAGTGAATGAGTGGCGCTGGCCGCCGATGAATTAGCATTATTCCTCGCATTTGCACGAGTATTCACACGAGTTCTCGGGATTCGGCCCGCTCCACGGCCTCGTCCTCCACGTCCTCTGCCAGCCCTTTCCATACTGAGGTGGAAAGTCATATGATGATTATATATCTCGCATGAGTATCACATTATGATTATATTATGAAATGATGAAAATGAGCATACGCGCTCAAATACAGTGATTACATGAATGATTAATTGACGTGACCTGATTGTCTGATGAAATTATTGAAATGATTATCTTGAATGAGTTAACAAGATTAATGATTCGATCTTCCTGATCAACAACTGAACAATGAGATGAATTGACTGATTAATGAGTTAACCCGACCGTCCCGGTCAAAATGACAATGATGATTGAGGATTGTTAACTGATGAATTATGAATGAATGATTAATGCCAGAAATTATACCATAGCATTAGAAATCTTACAGTTCTTGGTCTGATTGGCTCGGCATTTGCACAGGTCACACGTGACACGAAAGTCCAATGATACTAGTCCGATGACGATGATTTCAAATGAGACATGACTTGGAGGGTAGTATTCAAAACCACGCTCCGATACCAACTCTGTAACACCCCAAACTAGGCGGATATTACGGCAGCCGTGGACCACCGACTGGGACCCACCAGGCGGATGAAAATGAATGAATTACACAGGGTGAATGCAGTACCGAACCACATTACAACATTAATTACTCCGATGAGGAGTTTCATACAACACACCAGGACAAAACCGAATACTAGTGTATTTTATATGAAGATAAAATACACAACACTGAATGAAACGGAATATCCAAATGAAAATCTGCAGCGGAAAATAAAGGACAATAATATGAATAACTGAAAGATCGGGGCCCCCTACTAGTATCACTCGGACTCCTCGACATCAACATGCTATTCCCGAGCGTTTGCCTTGCCATGACCTGAAAAACAAAATCCCCAAACGGGGTCAGTTACAAAGAACAACAATCCTCAAGGGTTGAAATTACACAATCATGAATTAACTGAAGTTATGAAATATTCTTAATTATGAATTACGCTGAAGAGGAGTATCATAGTACGCCCGTAATGTTATGTGCAAGTGTACAAGACGAATGACCGGACACACCCGTCCTTGTACCTAATTAGTCTCACGGAGGTAAGCTGCACTGTGCACGGTCCAATGTATCGGTGAACCCAATACATGACCATCGTGTGCCCGACTAAAAATTCCACACGCCCACACCCGCCACGCAATATGAACCCTAAGGTCACATGAACGAGAATGACCGTGATGAATATCAATGAATAATAATTAGACAAGGCCAAAAAGACTCACCGATATGATAGTAATAGTGACGTGATTGATAATCCAATGAAATGATTTGGAACCGCTGCCTCGTGAATGAAATGATTATTCGACAATTACAAGTCTCGAAATGATTAATATTATGATGAATGAATTATGATTATGAGCAATCAACAACAAAAGGAATGAGTATCCTTTTAACCGAGTAAGATTTAACTTACAAAATACCGATGAAGAAAGTCCTTCCACGAACAAATGTCCTAAATGAAGTGTCGGTCGCACGAACAACCTTAATTCAATACAATTACCGACAATCCGATCAATATACGAATCAAACACGAATATAACGAACTCAAAACGTCGATACGATAAAACTAAGTCCATTGAGGCATTAAATCAAACACGTTGAATCCAAACTCCGATTGTTTACAATCAAACCTCGATATATCAATATCAAAGTCCCCAAGAAGTGTTTCAAACCAACAACACATCTCCAATACGATCAATAATCCGTTATGAATATCCAAAAATGTGATTACAACAACAATTAGTCGAAAATCTCCAATTCCAACTCGATATTCAAGGTGTTCTTGAATAATCCCTCAATAATCCAATGAATCCTTATACAAACTCATAATCATATACATATCCCTTCATATAACATGATTATAACGTCCAAAACATCATATCTCAACACAAAATCGAAGTCCAAAGTGTTGAAGAAATTACCTCTTGAATATCCAACCAATTCGATCCGAAGAACACGAGTTTAATCGAGTATCCAAGCTTCGAATGATTGAAGGTGATGAAAATATACTCTCAAATGATAATTGATGAAGAAATCTCTCCCTCAAGTATTTCTCTCTCGGTTGAGTGAAGAAGATGGAAAAATGTGAGAAATGAGCTCAAAATGCTCAAAAAGAATTTATAGGGTTGACTCGGCCAATGTGCTCGACCGTGCCCGCCCGACACGGTCGTGGCGCGCAGCCGGCCGGGCGAGGACTCGACCATGTCCCGCTTGACACGGCCGAGGCGCGAAGGGGCCTACCGACAAGGACCCGTCCGCGGTGCTCGGCAATGACTCGACCGTGTCCCGAACACGGCCGGCCTCCGGCGCCGCCATCGGCTAATCCGAAGAGTTCGACTCGCCGCGCTGCACGACACGGCCGGGTCCTGAGGCGACGCTCCGGCACTATCCGGACGAGTGCGGCACGGGACGTGTCGGACGACACGGCCGAAGTTCGTTCGGCGATGATCGCCAAAATCGAAAAATGAGCGGTTGAGCTAAACGACCATAACTCTCTCGTCCGGACTCCGATTGACTCACCGTTTGAACCATTGGAAAGCTAACTCGATGCTCTATAATATTGCAAAGATTTAGAATTTTTGGAGTTACCAAAAATTAATGGTGATCTAACAAAGTCGAACTCATATGAGGAAAGTTGAAACGATGAACAATAACGATACTCAACTCGAAGTTTTTACGAACGGTGAACACGGTGAATGAACATGATTGATGAATGATTATAATTGAGTTAAAATACACTGAGTGACAATTACAGACTGATAATTACTGAATGAAAATGAATGAATTACAACCGGGTATTACAGGGGGTTTAGCCGACGACCATCTTATAAGTCGTCGGCTAAAGTTCAATTTTTTTTTTTTTTAAAAACATTAGTCGATCGTGTCAGGGGACACGGGCCGTGTCGCACCTGCCCAGAATGGGAAAACACACTGTATGACTGACCCGACCGTGTTTTCTAACACGGTCGGGTCACTTCCGGGTTTAGCCGACGACCGTCATATATGTCGTCGACTAAAGTATAATTTTTTCTTTTTTTTAAAAACTTTAGCCGACGACGTAGATATTGTCGTCGGCTAAACCCCAGGTTTTTTTTAATAATATTATTGATATTTTATTAATTTTATGATTATGATTATTATTATTACTATTTTTTTAATTATATTTAACAAATAAAAATATACATCTACTAAATTTATGGCTCATAGTTTGAGTCATCACTACAAATTGTCTCATTATCTCGAGTTGATATCCGCAACATATGCCTCAAGTCGTCCACATTATCGTCATCGAATTTTCAAGTAATTCGTTTGTATCAACGTCAACGCATTCGCGAGCATCACCACGAGTCGATGACTCGCCCTTCAGAACATTATTCATTGTAATTGTCGTTGACGGTGGAATATTTGCCGCATTTGGCTCTTGATAAGCATCATCGTCATCGCACTGTTGTTTCTCCCGGTAGCAAAGACTAAAAATATTCCTCGTTGTCACAACATTCACCGCCTTCCATGTGCCTTTCTTCACCAAGTCGTCCAAATAATACACCGACTTTGCTGATGTAGCAAATATAAAAGGATCACTTTCATACCATGAAGTGGAAGTGTCAACAGATAATGACCCGTAGTCGTCTTGCATATCGGTTCCAAGATCGGTGTCGTACCATCGACACTTAAACAAGTAAATTGTCATGCCTTCCCCGTAAATTAGTTCTACCACTTCCAAAAGAACACCGTAATATCCACCATCTATCATAACCCCAGAATTTTGATATCTTCTTTTTTGGTCTCTCCCAAGGCATACGAATGTGACACCATTGACTTTGGCCATCGAATAAATTCTTGACATAACCGGCTTCATAGAAAGAAGCATAAGTTCACGCGACCAGTTAGGGTGTCCGTCATCTTGTATGTGTGTCATCTGTCGTAAATAAACTTTTTATGTAAAAAATATCTTAAGTCCAAAATGCAATAGCAATTGAATGTATACGTACCCATTCTCCAAAATAGTCGGTAAAAGTGTCATTGTGGAATCTAGTGTCACCTCGCACCATATCGCATGACAAGTGGATGTCTTTCCAGTACTGAACTTCTGGACAATTGAGCAATATCCACCAATGTGCAATTCGTGACTCGTACGGGTCTAATTGTCTTCCTGGCAACCTCCCATAGACGTCAACCTCAGTGGATATGATAGAAAGATTGAATTGTATTTTATCTGCTGGAATAGAGCGGGAAGGGGGATCTAAGTTGCCCAAATACAACTTGATATGCGTAATACACTCCGACGCAAGGTAAGATTCTGCAATGCATCCTTCTGGGGCAGACTTATTGGCCACGGAGTCTTTGTAATCACCGAGTTGACTTTCAACCGGGTACATCCATGTGTAGTGCACTGGACCAGTGACCAATAAATGTCTGGGAAGGTGGATCATGAGGTGAGGCATGAGGTCAAAAAAGTTTGGAGGAAATATTCGCTCAAACTTGCACAAGATATAGATGATCTCATCTTGCATTTTACGCAAATCAGATCTCTTGACTTCTCTCGTACATAGTTTCTCGAAAAATCTTGACAATGCAACACACGGCTCGACCACCTGTTTTGGTAAGTACGGTCGAATAAATACTGGAAATAGGCGTTGGAGTAGGATATGACAATCATGACTCTTCAAACCAGTTAACTTGTTCTCCCTGAAATTAACACATCTTCCTATATTTCCAAAGATACCCTAGGATATCTAGCAGCCTTTATCCAAAGAAATATCTCGCTTCTCGCTTTCAGTTGTTGGTGTAAGCCGCCTTAGGCATTTTTGTTTCCCTTGACAGTTTTCAACCACAAATGTTTTCTTATGCTCATTTCTTCCAAACCTTTGCGTGCTTTTGGCCCATCTTTGGTCTTTGCATCCCAACCTAAGGTTGTCCCAACCACACTTTCGCAAACATTCTTTTCAATGTGCATGACATCCAAGAAGTTCCTTATCGCAACTTGGACCAAGAAGGCAATTCCCGAATATACTTTTGTGCAACTAATACTTATACCGTCGGGCCTTTCAGGGTTGCCGCAAGCACATCAGATGGTTGCTAAGTGACCAAAATCGTACTCATTAAGAATTGATAGTATTTCATCACCTGTCCACCGCCGTGGTGGCTCGCCTATTTCTACAAAGGCCATCAAATGCTGCAGATCCATACGCCACTCATGTTCCTGTCAAGCCATATCCGATGACGCATTCGGATAACTTTCCTACAAATGGTACCTAGCACAATCTGCATTCAAACACACCGACAACCTCTATATCCGCTAATAACAGATCCAGAAAGATTCCATATGCGGGAAAATCACTAATAGTGCCGATACACATGGCGTGCAAGTAGAACGTCTCGGACGAATAATGCCGACGTGGGATGACCTTGCTCCCACAACAATTTCAGCTCCTCTATCAAAGGTCTCATATACACATCGATACACTTTCCTGGATATCCCGGCCCCGGGACTAACAAGGTCAACATATTATACTCCTTCCGCATACACATCCACGGAGGAAGATTGTAAGGAATCACTACAACAGGCCATATGGTATATGAAAGACTCATGTTACCAAAAGGGTTGAAACCATCAGATGCAATCCCGAGCCTCACATTTCGGATATCGAAGAAAAATTCGGATAATCCCTATCTATATTCTTCCACGCTTCTCCATCCAAGGGTGTATCATAGTATCCCCGTCATTAGTGCGCGGCTCGGCATGCCATCTCATTGCTTTTGTGTGAGGAGACATAAAAAGTCATTCCAACTCCGTCCTTCAAAGTGGAAAATACCAAAGTACCTTCACCGGTTTCTCTTTCCGTAAGGAGTGATCCTATATCTCTCGTATCACATACAGACATCTCGTGAGGTCTTCATTATGATGCCCTGCAATAGAACACAATCATACATGCGACGTGGATCTTAATGTAGGAAAGACCAAGATCTTTCGTAATTCGTCTCATTTTTGAATATGTATTAGGAAGATGATGACCCCGTGGAAGCATATTACTCGTAAGCTCCAAGTAATCATCTACTGACTTGATGGATGATTTGTTTTCCACCTTTAATCTCATCGTTTCCATGACACAATCAAGAACAGTCATGTTACACCCAGGTATAGAGGGGTCTGTTGGAGTTGAATTAGCTTATTGTACTGTCAAGCCCAGCAGATTGCAAGGCAACGGTCTACGGGTCGTGGGATTTGCTCGCTTGGTACAAACGTCTCGGAAAAACCAAACACATCATCAATCAACCTCCTCTTCGGATCGGTGAACCCATTGTTACCACTAAATTGTCCGTGATCATACGGAATAATGCATTGGTGCTTCACCGTGGTATATCCAACATGTATATTTACTCCAAAACCATTCTTCTTTAGGTGTTCCTGCACCTCATCAAATGGAAAACGAAACATATCACTGCGACATCTACATTTATTACATGGACAAGAGTGCAACGTATTACCACCGTCGTGCTCTTTACAAATCTCATAAACCGCTTCATCCCATCCATTACACTTGGATCACATTTTCGTAACCCAATCCAACTCTTATCCATCCTGAAAATGTATACATTTTCCAATATTAATCCAACTAACTAATATTGTTCAAATTATAAATGAAATCACAACAAACAATTAATCATAATGATTATCATCATAAAACTTAATCGTTTTACATAAAAGCTATCGAATGTAACATGAATAATACAAAGTTTCGAAATCACAATAAAAAATACAATAAAATACATACCTTAATCGAAATGGTGATTATAACAACCGATAGAAACCTTCGGCACTCCAGCAAGCACAACTCAAAGTAGCAACTCACAAGCTTGTTTCGGGAATAATTGAAAGAATCGGGAATAGAAATGTGCTCTTTAGCGAGGAGAGGTGCAAGATTGGGTTGGTGTTCCCTGAACTATAAATAATTTTCACTTGGAGGTTTAGCCGACGACCTAGATCTAGGTCGTCGGCTAAAGTATATTATTTTTTTTAAAAAAAAGGGTTTAGCCGACGACCTAGATCTAGGTCGTCGGCTAAACCATTACATTATTATTTTATTTTTCGGAAAGAGTTTAGCCGACGACCTCGATATAGGTCGTCGGCTAAAGTATATTATTGTTTTTTTTTAAAAAAAGTTTTTAGTCGGCGATCTAGATCTAGATCGTCGGCTAAACCCTTACAATATTATTTTTTCGGAAGGAGTTTAGCCGACGACCTAGATCTAGGTGGTCGGCTAAAGTAAATTTTTTTTTTTTTAAAAAGGGTTTAGCCGACGACCTAGATCTAGGTCGTCGGCTAAACCATTACATTATTATTTTTTTTTCGGAAGGAGTTTAGTCGACGACCTAGATCTAGGTCGTCGGCTAAAGTATATTATTTTTTTTTCTTTTCGGTCGGCTAAACGTTATGACGGTCGTCGGCTAAATCTCTTTAATATAGCCGACGACTATTTCGAGCTTTAGCCGACGACCTCCACCAAGTCGTCGGCTAAAACCCTTTAGCCGACGGTATTTTGAGTCGTCGGCTAAAGTGCGAAGTTTAGCCGACAACACTTTATAGTCGTCGGCCGTTTTTTTTCGGGTCGCCGGCTAAAGTACTTTTTTTGGTAGTGTTTAACATCGAATTAGAGCCTGGAGCCGCTCCTATTTCCAGAGCACCATACCGTATGGCGCCAACCGAGATGTATGAACTAAAGAAGCAACTGGAGGAATTATTGCAGAAGGGTTACATTCAACCTAGCGTTTCTCCTTGGGGAGCACCTGTTCTCTTTGTCCGGAAGAAAGATGGATCCCTCCGATTATGTATTGATTACAGGGAGCTAAACAAGGTGACGATCAAGAACAAGTATCCTATACCTCGGATCGACGACTTGTTTGATCAACTACAGGGGGCCAGAGTATTCTCTAAGATTGACTTGCGATCAGGATATCATCAGCTGAGGATTAAGGAATCGTATATACCGAAATATGCTTTCAGATCCCGGTACGGGCATTATGAATTTGTAGTGATGCCATTCGGACTCACCAATGCTCCTACGGTATTTATGCAATTGATGAATCGGGTATTCTTAGAATACTTGGATAAGTTCATGGTCGTTTTCATTGATGACATCTTGATCTATTCGAAAGACCCCGAAGAACATGCTGAGCATTTGCGTATTGTTTTGAGCACCTTGAGGAATGAACAGTTGTATGCGAAACTTTCTAAATATGAAATCTTGCTTAAGGAAGTGACTTTCCTTGGGCATGTGATATCATCTGACGGAGTTCAAGTAGATCCGAAGAAAGTCGAGGAAATCTTGGAGTTGGAATCTCCAAATAATGTGAAAGAAGTCCGGAGTTTGTTAGGACTTGCTGGATATTATCGCCGTTTCGTAGAGGGATTTTCCAAAATTGCTCATCCGCTCACTCAGCTATTACAGAAAACTCAAAAGTTTGCGTGGAATGAGAAATGCCAGGCTAGTTTTGATGATCTTAATAGGAGATTGACGATAGCACCTATACTAGCGTTACCACATGGAACTGATGGATTCATGGTATACAGCGATGCTTCAAATCAGGGTCTGGGATGTGTGTTGATGCAAAAGGATAGGGTGATTGCCTATGCCTCTCGACAGTTGAAACCGTACGAAGTTAATTACCCGACTCATGATTTGGAGTTAGCAGTTGTGGTCTTTGATCTGAAAATTTGGCGACATTATTTATACGGCACTCGTTGTCAGATCTTTACAGATCATAAGAGCCTCAAGTACATTTTCAGTCAGAAAAAATTAAACATGAGGCAAAGAAGGTGGCTAGAATTGATCAAGGATTACGACTTGGAAATTCTCTATCATCCGGGTAAAGCAAATGTAGTAGCTGATGCATTGAGACGTAAACCTGTTTCTCTTCGAGTGTTGGGAGCACTTACATCCCAAACTAGGATTCAACGAGAACTGATCCGTGAAGGGATTGAAGTATAGTCTCCAGGAATCTAAGGGCAACTATATGCGATGGAAATGACTTCGTCACTAGTCGAGGAAATCAAATCTAAGCAGTTAAATGATTCTCTAATCCTTCGGTTATGTGACAAAGTAAAGAAAGGAAAGGCCCCAGGACTCGTGGTACAAGATGATGGAGTTCTGAGATTTCAGAGTCGACTTTGCGTTCCCGATGATGATGTTTTGAGACAGAAAATTCTGAAGGAAGCTCACAGTGCACCCTATTCTATTCATCCGGGCAGCAGTAAGATGTATAAGGATCTAAAACAAAACTTCTAGTGGGGAAATATGAAGAAGGACGTAGCAGAATACGTTTCGAAGTGTTTGACTTGTCAACAGGTTAAGATTGAGCACCAACGACCTGCCGGAATGTTGAAGCCACTTCCGATCCCTGAGTGGAAGTGGGAGGATATCTCGATGGATTTCATCACCAATATGCCAAGGACCAAGACGGGAATGAACATGATTTGGGTTATAGTTGATCGACTAACCAAGTCATCTCATTTCCTAGGAATTAAGGACACATGGGGACCCTAGAAATTGGCACGAGTATTTATTGCAGAGATAGTCAGATTGCATGGGACGCCGAAGTGTATTATTTCAGATCGAGATGGTCGCTTCGTGTCGCACTTCTGGAAGGCAGTTCACAGGGCTTTGGGGACTGAGCTAAACTTTAGCACGGCTTATCATCCTCAAATGGATGGTCAGTCCGAAAGGACTATACAAACTGTAGACGACATGCTTAGAGCTTGTGCTTTGGATTGGTCAACTGATTGGGAACTTCACTTGCCGTTGATTGAATTCACCTACAACAATAGTTGGCATGCTTCTATTAAGATGGCACCATTTGAAGCTTTGTACGGGAGGAGATGCCGATCACCTCTGTGCTGGGATGATTCTTCGGACTTGATTGGGACGGAACCGGAATTGATAGTTCAGACTCAAGAGAAGATAGCTTTGATTCGAGAAAGACTGTTGACTGCCCAGAGTCGGCGTGTCTTATGCGACGCGCGCTGCCGCCCGCTAGAGTTCAACATTGGGGACCACGTACTATTAAAGGTGTCTCCTACACGAGGAATTTTCCGTTTTGGGAGGAAAGGTAAGCTAAGTCCGAGATATATCGGACCATTTGAGATCCTCGAGAGAGTTGGGGATTTAGCATACAGGTTGGCCTTACCGCCATCACTGAGTCACATTCACAATGTGCTTCACGTATCCCAATTGCGGAAGTATGTACCAGATCCCATTCATATCATTGAGTTCGATGAGATCGAGATAGTTGATGATGGCACCTTCGAAGAAAGACCAATCAAGATACTTGAGAGTCGAGTCAAGCAATTGAGAAATAAACCGATCTCCTTGGTAAAAGTTTAGTGGTCTCGGCATGGAGTCGGAGAAGCAACTTGGGAGACGGAAGATAGTATGAAGTCGAGGTACCCGGAATTGTTTGCGAGCTAAGTTTCGGGCCGAAACTTCTTTTTAGAGGGGTAGTATGTAATGCCCGGATAATTGTTGTGTATTTATCTTGTAAGATTCAACTTTGTGATGTTATTATTCAGAGGTTGGTTTTTCGTATTTTCGTATCCTTACGTTTTGGTATCTCCAGCATTCTGCATGCATGGTTCTGCACGTGTTAACGTATGCTATCAGGCGTCCATAACGTACGCTAAGACTGCAGTATTACGTATGTTATCTGATGTTGTTAACGTACGTAAGCTAAGTCAACTTACGATCGGATAAGGGTCGGCGTGTAGGGGCCAAGGAAGGGGCCGGGGAAGATTCGTATCATTTCCGCGTGAACCTGGACATAGGCGTTACGTACGCTATGGTGCATGTTTTACGTACGCTAAGGGCATAGATATTATATACGTAAAACCCTTGTGATTACGTACGTAAGGAAATGGCGAAATCAGGCCAGTGAATTCTGGTCAGACGATTACGTACGCTAAGGCTAGGGTATAACGTACGTTAAGTTTGTTACGTACGTAAGGTTAATTGCATAACGTACGTAATGCCCAGACTTCTATTTATAGACCTCGACCCTATTTCATTACTCACCTTTCCTTTGGCCGATTTTTCGTGTTCTGGAGATCTTTCATCACCTCTTATCCTTCATATCATCTTCTGAGATGATTCTTAGGAAGCTTAGGCCTTGTAGATTGGTGTTCAAGCTTCCGGTGGTAGAGTTTATTCAAGTTCTTCATTGTTCATCAATTTACTGAGGTATGTGATCCTTCACCAACTAATTTAGCATGATCTTAGTAACGTTTTGGACCTGTTTTGAGTAGACTGAACCAGTTATCTTCTTGAGGAGCCTTTCATCATGGTTTAGAAGATTAAATTCAACTATTTTCGATTCCCCTTGGTTGTTGTAATCGTTGAGCAAACCTTCTAGTGATTAGACTTTTGATTAGTGCATCTTGAGATTGCGAACCCAATCATATCTAGTTTTCGAAGATTATCTTAGTTCATGAGAATGTTATGATCGAACATTTCGGTGAAGAATTAATGGATTGAACTTAAGGAGTTATTCGTAGAAGGAGAGGATATTGAAACTAGTGAACTAGTCTTTATGATGATTCATCGATGTTCGGATATCTTGTTATAATAGAACATGATTAGAATACTCCTAGGATGAATGCCACGTTATGCTGTACCAATCAACCAAAGGAATTGTGTTAGAACTTAGAAAGCATTCCGTTGAGCTATTACAAGGACGAATAGCGTAGTATCGGTCCAACCAAATTGTTTTATGGCAGAATAGTCCATCGCCATGATAGATGCATCATACCTTTTTATGATTCATTTGATGATTTGAACGATTATCCGGAACCATTAGTTATACCGACGTTATTGTTTGATGAAGGTTTACATTACAGTGATCCGACCAAGTGAGAATTCTCCGAACGGATTAAAGACTATTGATAGTAGAAATTCTTGTCGCCATTTGTTGAGGCAAGTATCATATTTTGAAAGTTTGTGAATAATTGATGAATTTGGTCATGCGTATGGTTTATTCGTGTTGTTGACATGGGATTATTTCATTAAATTGTCATGACATTTGCTATCGATTTAACGTACGTTCATATTGATGAACATGTCGATTTTCTTGCATATGTATATGCATAGTTGTGTTATGTGTAAGTTGTGATGATCCGAAGGGATCAAGCGATCTATGCTGAGGGCGTTGTATCGGATGTCCACCTCGTGTTGGTCCGACGGGATCATCTTGGGATCTAGGCTGATGGCGCTGGATCATTTGACTGGTTTTTCCACCTCGTGTTGGTCCGACGGGATCATCTTGGGATCTATGCTGAGGGCGCTGGATCGTTGGAATACCCATGTTGTGTTGATTGAATCTTGTGGATTCGTATTGTTGGATTCCGGTAGCGGAAGTCCGTATTGTGTATGTCTTATGCATCATCGTTTGTATATTTGTGTGTTCCGATACTTGTACTAGCATTGTTTTGCTAACCCCTTCGGGGGTGGACATTTGTTTTGATGTTCAGGTAGCCGAGGAGCGGGGAAGCGACAAGACTGATGCCATGACGATGAAGTGGCTCGGTGATGTTAAATGTTCGTTGTTTTTGTGATTCATCTTCTTGGTTCATTTTCGACTTAGTACGCGCGGTATTTTTAATATCATTTCGATATGGTTGTAATGGATCAGTTGGAACCGGCTTTGTAATTTGAATTTCGGTGGTATTGTTGGTTTGTTTTCACATTTCTTTTAATCAGCCTTGTAAATCCTTACTTAAAGGGTTTACGGCGCTGTAATTATTCCGATTATCTCGGGGTGTTACAGAATATGGTATCGGAGCCACTCTGCCGTGTCGTGCGAGTGTGCCGACGAGGGCGTTGGGTCCTTTGAGGAGGGGCGGATTGTGATATCCCACACCGACTAGCAGAGAGCGGGCGAAGTGCCTTATTTGAATATGACGCGACACCTTATAGCATGAGGCCTTTTGGGAGCCCAGTGGCTTCGGGGTGATGAGAACTCCGAAGTTAAGCGTGCTCGAGGCGAGAGCAATCTCAGGATGGGTGACCTCCTAAGAAGCTGCTTGCTGGGTTCTCAAAAAACAAAACCGTGAGGGCTAGCTCAGAGGAGAGTGCCCAGAGCGGACAATATCATGCTACGGCGGAGGGGTCCCGAGATGTGACAATTTGGTATCAGAGCTAAGATTCATCGATATCTTGGCAGTCGGGTTTTAGTTGGGTCTGTTTACGTTATTTGATTTACAGGTCGTTCGTAACATCACTGTTCAGCCAAAGTCGTCATGTGGACCGTGGTTGTAAGTCTCCAAATCTCTTATACTGCCGTTTTACTTAATTTCTGTTTTGTGAGTATTGACGGGCCTTATTTTTGAAAATTTTGTCCTAGATATTGAGAAATTGTGTTTGCAGTATGTTGAGAGGAGGACGTGGACGTGGACGCGGACGTGGTAACATGAGACAGGAGGATTCCGCAACTACCCCAGAATTATCGGCTAGTCGAACCGATTCCCATTCTGGAGGACAGCAGAGATCAGTGAATGACAACGCGAATCCTAATATGCCGGGAGTGCTTCGACAGGTGGTGGCTCAGATAAACCGGTTCGCTCAGGTAGTTGACCGCATGCAGACGGCGATGGGACAGCAGCACCACGAGGATAACCGGGGAGACAGATGGCTTGCTGAGGTAGTCAAATTACACCCGCCAAAATTTGACGGATCTGCTGAGGCACTTACATGGGATCATTAGCTAAAGGAGTTAGAGAAGATATTTGCGGGTATTAACTGTCCCGAGGACCGGAAAGTTCCTATTGCCTAGTATTTTCTGACTGGGGAGGCTTTTTACTGGTGGGAGGCTATTCGACCCGAGAATCATAATGCTGACTGGACGGAATTCAAACTAATGATGGAAGCACAGTATTGTCCTCGTCCAGTTAGGGAAGCAAAAATCCGAGAGTTTTTCTCACCACAGAGTTCGGAAGCATCTGTGACAGACATAATCAAGACTTTTAACCATCAGCTGACTTGTGTGCGACACTTGGTCAGAACGGAGGCAGAAAAGATTTTTCATTTCGATATGCGGATGAAGCCACAAATTCAAAAGTACATGTCCGAATTCGAGTGTACTACCTTGCGGCAGTATCAGGACAAAGCGCTGGCCTATGACATGAAGGAGGCGGCGGTGGAGAAATCGATGGAGGCAAAGAAGCAGAAGGTATCCGACAACTTTATGGAGAACAAGAGTAGTGGGCCCCGCAAGGGCCAGTCCTCATTTTATTCATCTAAGAAACCTCCGCATCCTTCTCGAGGTGGCAAGAAGTTCCGGACAACATCAGTAGTTTCGGACGCATCAAAGAAATGCTATAATTGTGGTCGAGCAGGGCATATTCGACGTGATTGCCCCGCATCTTCTGTGACTTGTTTCGATTGTGGGCAAGAAGGGCACCGTGCGGCTTTCTATGGAGTTGCGACTAGATCATTTGGTGCTCGCACTCCAGCGCCAGTTCCAAAGGAGGTGAGTGTGAACCAGACGCATCATAGTGGATTTCAGCAGCAGAATGTTGGGAAGAGAGAGACATCCAGTGCTGGGTCCGTTCCTCCATGCCTGTACGAGATGAGGAAATCTGACGATCAGAACACTGCTGTTGCATCAGGTACGATTCAGATCCTTTTGCAACCATTTAGTGTCTTATTCGATTCAGGAGCTACACATTCTTTCATATCATTGAATTGTGTTAATCGTTTGAAAATCTCGTGTTTATTTGATTGTGAACCATATGTTGTGGGTTTTCCGAGCGGAGAGAGAATTGTGGGAACCCTAGAAACTAGAGATTTTCCAGTGTCTATAGGAGGGAGAGATTGGCCATCGAATCTTATTGTAGTTGACATCCATGGTGACGATTTAATTCTCGGGGACGATTGGCTTAACCGTTATGGAGCTATTCTGAATTACCGAAAGAGAGTCATTTCTATCATTGCTGATAACGGATCTGAACACTTATTCAGAGGATGGAGACCGGGAAGCTCGGGAATATTGATCAAAGCAATGAAAGCAGTGAAATTACTGAAGCAGGGATGTCATGGACTTTGGTGTTATGCCATGAGGAAAGAGGAAGGAGTAGAGCTCTCATCTATTCCAGTTGTGAATGAATTCTCAGATATATTCCCTGACGAACTACCTGGGTTACCTCCACAGAGAGAAGTAGAGTTTAACATTGAATTAGAGCCTGGAGACGCTCCGATTTCCAGAGCACCATACCGTATGGCGCCAACCGAGATGTATGAACTAAAGAAGCAACTGGAGGAATTATTGCAGAAGGGTTACATTCAACCTAGCGTTTCTCCTTGGGGAGCACCCGTTCTCTTTGTCCGGAAGAAAGATGGATCCCTCCGATTATGTATTGATTACAGGGAGCTAAACAAGGTGACGATCAAGAACAAGTATCCTATACCTCGGATCAACGACTTGTTTGATCAACTACAGGGGGCCAGGGTATTCTCTAAGATTGACTTGCGATCAGGATATCATCAGCTGAGGATTAAGGAATCGGATATACCGAAATCTGCTTTCAGATCCCGGTACGGGCATTATGAATTTGTAGTGATGCCATTCGGACTTACCAATGCTCCGGTGGTATTTATGCAATTGATGAATCGGGTATTCTTAGAATACTTGGATAAGTTCGTGGTCGTTTTCATTGATGACATCTTGATCTATTCGAAAGACCCCGAATAACATGCTGAGCATTTGCGTATTGTTTTGAGCACCTTGAGGAATGAACAGTTGTATGCGAAACTTTCTAAATGTGAAATCTGGCTTAAGGAAGTGACTTTCCTTGGGCATGTGATATCATCTGACGGAGTTCAAGTAGATCCGAAGAAAGTCGAGGCAATCTTGGAGTGGGAATCTCCAAATAATGTGAAAGAAGTCTGGAGTTTGGTAGGACTTGCTGGATATTATCGCCGTTTCGTAGAGGGATTTTCCAAAATTGCTCGTCCGCTCACTCAGCTATTACAGAAAACTTAAAAGTTCGCGTGGAATGAGAAATGCCAGGCTAGTTTTGATGATCTTAGGAGGAGATTGACGACAGCACCTATACTAGCGTTACCAGATGGAACTGATGGATTCATGGTATATAGCAATGCTTCAAATCAGGGTCTGGGATGTGTGTTGATGCAAAAGGATAGGGTGATTGCCTATGTCTCTCGTCAGTTGAAACCGTACGAAGTTAATTACCTGACTCATGATTTGGAGTTAGCAGTTGTGGTCTTTGCTTTGAAAATTTGGCGACATTATTTATACGGCACTCGTTGTCAAATCTTTACAGATCATAAGAGCCTCAAGTACATTTTCAGTCAGAAAGAATTAAACATGAGGCAAAGAAGGTGGCTAGAATTGATCAAGGATTACGACTTGGAAATTCTCTATCATCCGGGTAAAGCAAATGTAGTAGCTGATGCATTGAGCCGTAAAACTGTTTCTCTTCGAGTGTTGGGAGCACTTACGTCCCAAACCAGCATTCAACGAGAACTGATCCGCGAAGGGATTGAAGTATAGTCCCCAGGAATCCAAGGGCAACTATATGCGATGGAACTGACTTCGTCACTAGTCGAGGAAATCAAATCTAAGCAGTTAAATGATTCTCTGATCCTTCGGTTATGTGACGAAGTAAAAAAAGGAAAGGCCCTAGGATTCGTGATACAAGATGATGGAGTTCTGAGATTTCAGAGTCGACTTTGCGTTCCCGATGATGATGTTTTGAGACAGACAATTCTGAAGGAAGCTCACAGTGCACCCTATTCTATTCATCCGGGCAGCAGTAAGATGTATAAGGATCTAAAACAAAACTTCTGGTGGGGAAATATGAAGAAGAACGTAGCAGAATACGTTTCAAAGTGTTTGACTTGTCAACAGGTTAAGATTGAGCACCAACGACCTGCCGGAATGTTGAAGCCACTTCCGATCCCTGAGTGGAAGTGGGAGGATATCTCGATGGATTTCATCACCAATATGCCAAGGACCAAGACGGGAATGAACATGATTTGGGTTATAGTTGATCGACTAACCAAGTCATCTCATTTCCTAGGAATTAAGGACACATGGGGACCCTAGAAATTGGCACGAGTATTTATTGCAGAGATAGTCAGATTGCATGGGACGCCGAAGACTATTATTTCAGATCGAGATGGTCGCTTCGTGTCGCACTTCTGGAAGGCAGTTCACAGGGCTTTGGGGACTGAGCTAAACTTTAGCACGGCTTATCATCCTCAAACGGATGGTCAGTCCGAAAGGACTATACAAACTGTAGACGACATGCTTAGAGCTTGTGCTTTGGATTGGTCAACTGATTGGGAACTTCACTTGCCGTTGATTGAATTCACCTACAACAATAGTTGGCATGCTTCTATTAAGATGGCACCATTTGAAGCTTTGTACGGGAGGAGATGCCGATCACCTCTGTGCTGGGATGATTCTTCGGACTTGATTGGGACGGAACCGGAATTGATAGTTCAGACTCAAGAGAAGATAGCTTTGATTCGAGAAAGACTGTTGACTGCCCAGAGTCGACAGAAGTCTTATGCAGACGTACGTCGTCGCCCGCTAGAGTTCAACATTGGGGTCCACGTACTATTAAAGGTGTCTCCTACACGAGGAATTTTCCGTTTTGGGAGGAAAGGTAAGCTAAGTCCGAGATATATCGGACCATTTGGGATCCTCGAGAGAGTTGGGGATTTAGCATACAGGTTGGCCTTACTGCCATCGCTGAGTCACGTTCACAATGTGTTTCACGTATCCCAATTGCGGAAGTATGTACCAGATCCCAGTCATATCATTGAGTTCGATGAGATCGAGATAGCTGATGACGGCACCTTCGAAGAGAGACCAATCAAGATACTTGAGAGTCGAGTCAAGCAATTGAGAAATAAACCGATCTCCTTGGTAAAAGTTCAGTGGTCTCGGCATGGAGTCGGAGAAGCAACTTGGGAGACGGAAGATAGTATGAAGTCGAGGTACCCAGAATTGTTTGCGAGCTAAGTTTCGTGCCGAAACTTCCTTTTAGAGGGGTAGTATGTAATGCCCGGATAATTATTGTGTATTTATCTTGTAAGATTCAACTTTGTGATGTTATTATTCAGAGGTTGGTTTTTCGTATTTTCGTATCCTTACGTTTTGGTATCTCCAGCATTCTGCATGCATGGTTCTGCACGTGTTAACGTACGCTATCAGGCGTCCATAACGTACGCTAAGACTGCAGTATTACGTACGTTATCTGATGTTGTTAACGTACGTAAGCTAAGTCAACTTACGATCGGATAAGGGTCGGCGTGTAGGGGCCAAGGAAGGGGCCGGGGAAGATTCGTATGATTTCCGCGTGAACCTGGACATAGGCGTTACGTACGCTATGGTGCATGTTTTACATACGCTAAGGGCATAGATATTATATACGTAAAACCCTTGTGATTACGTACGTAAGGAAATGGCGAAATCAGGCCAGTGAATTCTGGTCAGACGATTACGTATGCTAAGGCTAGGGTATAACGTACGTTAAGTTTGTTACGTACGTAAGGTTAATTGCATAACGTACGTAATGCCCAGAATTCTATTTATAGACCTCGACCCTATTTCATTACTCACCTTTCCTTTGGCCTATTTTTCGTGTTCTGGAGATCTTTCATCACCTCTTATCCTTCATATCATCTTCTGAGATGATTCTTAGGAAGCTTAGGCCTTGTAGATTGGTGTTCAAGCTTCCGGTGGTAGAGTTTATTCAAGTTCTTCATTGTTCATCAATTTATTGAGGTATGTGATCCTTCACCAACTAATTTAGCATGATCTTAGTAATGTTTTGGACCTGTTTTGAGTAGACTGAACCAGTTATCTTCTTGAGGAGCCTTTCATCATGGTTTAGAAGATTAAATTCAACTATTTTCGATTCCTCTTGGTTGTTGTAATCGTTGAGCAAACCTTCTAGTGATTAGACTTTTGATTAGTGCATCTTGAGATTGCGAACCCAATCATATCTAGTTTTCGAAGATTATCTTAGTTCATGAGAATGTTATGATCGAACATTTCGGTGAAGAATTAATGGATTGAACTTAAGGAGTTATTCGTAGAAGGAGAGGATATTGAAACTAGTGAACTAGTCTTTATGATGATTCATCGATGTTCGGATATCTTGTTATAATAGAACATGATTAGAATACTCCTAGGATGAATTCCACGTTATGTTGTACCAATCAACCAAAGGAATTGTGTTAGAACTTAGAAAGCATTCCGTTGAGCTATTACAAGGACGAATAGCGTAGTATCGGTCCAACCAAATTGTGTTATGGCAGAATAGTCCATCGCCATGATAGATGCATCATACCTTTTTATGATTCATTTGATGATTTGAACGATTATCCGGAACCGTTAGTTATACCGACGTTATTGTTTGATGAAGGTTTACATTACGGTGATCCGACCAAGTGAGAATTCTCCGAATGGATTAAAGACTATTGATAGTAGAAATTCTTGTCGCCATTTGTTGAGGCAAGTATCATATTTTGAAAGTTTGTGAATAATTGATGAATTTGATCATGCATATGGTTTATTCGTGTTGTTGACATGGGATTATTTCATTAAATTGTCATGACATTTGCTATCGATTTAACGTACGTTCATATTGATGAACATGTCGATTTTCTTGCATATGTATATGCATAGTTGTGTTATGTGTAAGTTGTGATGATCCGAAGGGATCAAGCGATCTATGCTGAGGGCGCTGTATCGGATGTCCACCTCGTGTTTGTCCGAAGGGATCATCTTGGGATCTAGGCTGAGGGCGCTGGATCATTGGACGGGTTTTTCCACCTCGTGTTGGTCCGACGGGATCATCTTGGGATCTATGCTGAGGGCGCTGGATCGTTGGAATACCCATGTTGTGTTGATTGAATCTTGTGGATTCGTATTGTTGGATTCCGGTAGCGGAAGTCCATATTGTGTATGTTTTATGCATCGTCGTTTGCATATTTGTGTGTTCCGATACTTGTACTAGCATTGTTTTGCTAACCCCTTCGGGGGTGGACATTTGTTTTGATGTTCAGGTAGCCGAGGAGCGGGGAAGCAGCCACAGTACCGTCATGATGATGAAGTGGCTCAATGATGTTAAATGTTCGTTGTTTTTGTGATTCGTCTTCTTAGTTCATTTTCAGTACTCGAGTACGCGTGTATTTTTAATATCATTTCGATATGGTTGTAATGGATCAGTTGGAGCCGGCTTTGTAATTTGAATTTCGGTGGTATTGTTGGTTTGTTTTCACATCTCTTTTAATCAGCCTTGTAAATCCTTACTTAAAGGGTTTACGGCGCTCTAATTATTCCGATTATCTCGGGGTGTTACAGAATATGGTATCGGAGCCACTCTGCCGTGTCGTGCGAGTGTGCCGACGAGGGCGTTGGGTCCTTTGATGAGGGGCGAATTGTGATATCCCACACCGACTTGCAGAGAGCGGGCGAAGTGCCTTATTTGAACGTGACGCGACACCTTATAGCATGAGGACTTTTGGGAGCCCAGTGGCTTCGGGGTGATGAGAACTCCGAAGTTAAGCATGCTCGAGGCGAGAGCAATCTCAGGATGGGTGACCTCCTAAGAAGCTGCTTGCTGGGTTCCCAAAAAACAAAACCGTGAGGGCTAGCTCAGAGGAGAGTGCCCAGAGCGGACAATATCATGCTACGGCGGAGGGGTCCTGAGATGTGACAATTTGGTATCAGAGCTAAGATTCATCGATATATTGGCAGTCGGGTTTTAGTTGGGTCTATTTACGTTATTTGATTTACAGGTCGTTCGTAACATCACTGTTCAGCCAAAGTCGTCATGTGGACCGTGGTTGTAAGTCTCCAAATCTCTTATACTGCCGTTTTACTTAATTTCTGTTTTGTGAGTATTGACGGGCCTTATTTTTGAAAATTTTGTCCTAGATATTGAGAAATTGTGTTTGCAGTATGTTGAGAGGAGGACGTGGACGCGGACGCGGTCGTGGACGCGGACGTGGTAACATGAGACAGGAGGATTCCGCAACTACCCCAGAATTATCGGCTAGTCGAACCGATTCCCATTCTGGAGGACAGCAGGGATCAGCGAATGATGACGCGAATCCTAATATGCCGGGAGTGCTTCAACAGGTGGTGGCTCAGATAAACCGGTTCGCTCAGGTAGTTGACCGCATGCAGACGGCGATGGGACAGCAGCACCACGAGGATAACCGGGGAGACAGATGGCTTGCTGAGGTAGTCAAATTACACCCACCAAAATTTGATGGATCTGCTGAGGCACTTACTTGGGATCATTGGCTAAAGGAGTTAGAGAAGATATTTGCGGGTATTAACTGTCCCGAGGACCGGAAAGTTCCTATTGCCCAGTATTTTCTGACTGGGGAGGCTTTTTACTGGTGGGAGGCTATTCGACCCGAGAATCATAATGCTGACTGGACGGAATTCAAACTAATGATGGAAGCACAGTATTGTCCTCGTCCAGTTAGGGAAGCAAAAATCCGAGAGTTTTTCTCACCACAGAGTTCGGAAGCATCTGTGACAGACATAATCAAGACTTTTAACCATCAGCTGACTTGTGTGCGACACTTGGTCAGAACGGAGGCAAAAAAGATTTTTCATTTCGATATGCGGATGAAGCCACAGATTCAGCAGTACATGTCCGGATTCGAGTGTACTACCTTGCGGCAGTATCAGGACAAAGCGCTGGCCTATGACATGAAAGAGGCGGCAGTGGAGAAATCGATGGAGGCAAAGAAGCAGAAGGTATCCGGCAACTTTATGGAGAACAAGAGTAGTGGGCCCCGCAAGGGCCAGTCCTCATTTTATTCATCTAAGAAACCTCCGCATCCTTCTCGAGGTGGCAAGAAGTTCTGGACAACATCAGTAGTTTCGGACGCATCAAATAAATGCTATAATTGTGGTCGAGCAGGGCATATTCGACGTGATTGCCCCGCATCTTCTGTGACTTGTTTCGATTGTGGGCAAGAAGGGCACCGTGCGGCTTTCTGTGGAGTTGCGACTAGATCATTTGGTGCTCGCACTCAGCCGCCGCCCAAAGGAGGTGAGTGTGAACCAGACGCAGCATAGTGGATTTCAGCAGCAGAATGTTGGGAAGAGAGAGACATCCAGTGCTGGGTCCCTTCCTCCATGCCTGTACGAGATGAGGAAATCTGACGATCAGAACACTGCTGTTTCATCAGGTACGATTCAGATCCTTTTGCAACCAGTTAGTGTCTTATTCGATTCGGGAGCTACACATTCTTTCATATCATTGAATTGTGTTAATCGTTTGAAAATCTCGTGTTTATTTGATTGTGAACCATATGTTGTGGGTTTGCCGAGCGGAGAGAGAATTGTGGGAACCCTATAAACTAGAGATTTTCCAGTGTCTATAGGAGGGAGAGATTGGCCATCGAATCTTATTGTAGTTGACATCCATGGTGACGATTTAATTCTCGGGGATGATTGGCTCAACCGTTATGGAGCTATTCTGAATTACCGAAAGAGAGTCATTTCTATCATTGCTGATGACGGATCTGAACACTTATTCAGAGGATGGAGACTGGGAAGCTCGGGAATATTGATCAAAGCAATGAAAGCAGTGAAATTACTGAAGCAGGGATGTCATGAACTTTGGTGTTATGCCATGAGGAAAGAGGAAGGAGTAGAGCTCTCATCTATTCCAGTTGTGAATGTATTCCCTGACGAACTACCTGGGTTACCTCCATAGAGAGAAGTAGAGGTTAACATCGAATTAGAGCCTGGAGCCGCTCCTATTTCCAGAGCACCATACCGTATGGCGCCAACCGAGATGTATGAACTAAAGAAGCAACTGGAGGAATTATTGCAGAGGGGTTACATTCAACCTAGCGTTTCTCCTTGGGGAGCACCCGTTCTCTTTGTCCGGAAGAAAGATGGATCCCTCCGATTATGTATTGATTACAAGGAGCTAAACAAGGTGACGATCAATAACAAGTATCATATACCTCGGATCAACGACTTGTTTGATCAACTACAGGGGGCCAGAGTATTCTCTAAGATTGACTTGCGATCAGGATATCATCAGCTGAGGATTGAGGAATCGGATATACCGAAATATGCTTTTAGATCCCGGTACGGGCATTATGAATTTGTAGTGATGCCATTCGGACTTACCAATGCTCCTGTGGTATTTATGCAATTGATGAATCGGGTATTCTTAGAATACTTGGATAAGTTCGTGGTCGTTTTCATTGATGACATCTTGATCTATTCGAAAGACCCCGAAGAACATGCTGAGCATTTGCGTATTGTTTTGAGCACCTTGAGGAATGAACAGTTGTATGCGAAACTTTCTAAATGTGAAATCTGGCTTAAGGAAGTGACTTTCCTTGGGCATGTGATATCATCTGACGGAGTTCAAGTAGATCCGAAGAAATTCGAGGCAATCTTGGAGTGGGAATCTCCAAATAATGTGAAAGAAGTCCGGAGTTTGTTAGGACTTGCTGGATATTATCGCCGTTTCGTAGAGGGATTTTCCAAAATTTCTCGTCCGCTCACTCAGCTATTACAGAAAACTCAAAAGTTTGCGTGGAATGAGAAATGCCAGGCTAGTTTTGATGATCTTAGGAGGAGATTGACGACAGCACCTATACTAGCGTTACCAGATGGAATTGATGGATTCCTGGTATATAGCAATGCTTCAAATCAGGGTCTGGGATGTGTGTTGATGCAAAAGGATAGGGTGATTGCCTATGCCTCTCGACAGTTGAAACCGTACGAAGTTAATTACCTGACTCATGATTTGGAGTTAGCAGTTGTGGTCTTTGCTTTGAAAATTTGGCGACATTATTTATACGGCACTCGTTGTCAAATCTTTACAGATCATAAGAGCCTCAAGTACATTTTCAGTCAGAAAGAATTAAACATGAGGCAAAGAAGGTGGCTAGAATTGATCAAGGATTACGACTTAGAAATTCTCTATCATCCGGGTAAAGCAAATGTAGTAGCTGATGCATTGAGCCGTAAAACTGTTTCTCTTCGAGTGTTGGGAGCACTTACGTCCCAAACCAGCATTCAACGAGAACTGATCCGCGAAGGGATTGAAGTATAGTCCCCAGGAATCCAAGGGCAACTATATGCGATGGAACTGACTTCGTCACTAGTCGAGGAAATCAAATCTAAGCAGTTAAATGATTCTCTGATCCTTCGGTTATGTGACGAAGTAAAAAAAGGAAAGGCCCCAGGATTCGTGATACAAGATGATGGAGTTCTGAGATTTCAGAGTCGACTTTGCGTTCCCGATGATGATGTTTTGAGACAGACAATTCCTAAGGAAGCTCACAGTGCACCTTATTCTATTCATCCGGGCAGCAGTAAGATGTATAAGGATCTAAAACAAAACTTCTGGTGGGGAAATATGAAGAAGGACGTAGCAGAATACGTTTCAAAGTGTTTGACTTGTCAACAGGTTAAGATTGAGCACCAACGACCTGCCGGAATGTTGAAGCCACTTCCGATCCCTGAGTGGAAGTGGGAAGATATCTCGATGGATTTCATCACCAATATGCCAAGGACAAAGACAGGAATGAACATGATTTGGGTTATAGTTGATCGACTAACCAAGTCGTCTCATTTCTTAGGAATTAAGGACACATGGGGACCCTAGAAATTGGCACGAGTATTTATTACAGAGATAGTCAGATTGCATGGGACGCCGAAGACTATTATTTCAGATCGAGATGGTCGTTTCGTGTCGCACTTCTGGAAGGCAGTTCACAGGGCTTTGGGGACTGAGATAAACTTTAGCACGGCTTATCATCCTCAAACGGATGGTTAGTCCGAAAGGACTATACAAACAGTAGAGGACATGCTTAGAGCTTGTGCTTTGGATTGGTCAACTGATTGGGAACTTCATTTGCCGTTGATTGAATTCACCTACAACAATAGTTGGCATGCTTCTATTAAGATGGCACCATTTGAAGCTTTGTACGGGAGGAGATGTCGATCACCTCTGTGCTGGGATGATTCTTCGGACTTCATTGGGACGGAACCGGAATTGATAGTTCAGACTCAAGAGAAGATAGCTTTGATTCGAGAAAGACTGTTGACTGCCCAGAGTCGACAGAAGTCTTATGCAGACATGTGTCGTCGCCTGCTAGAGTTCAACATTGGGGACCACGTACTATTAAAGGTGTCTCCTACACGAGGAATTTTCCATTTTGGGAGGAAAGGTAAGCTAAGTCCGAGATATATCAGACCATTTGAGATCCTCGAGAGAGTTGGGGATTTAGCATACAGGTTGGCCTTACCGCCATCGCTGAGTCACGTTCACAATGTGTTTCACATATCCCAATTGCGGAAGTATGTACCAGATCCCAGTCATATCATTGAGTTCGATGAGATCGAGATAGTTGATGACGGCACCTTCGAAGAGAGACCAATCAAGATACTTGAGAGTCGAGTCAAGCAATTGAGAAATAAACCGATCTCCTTGGTAAAAGTTCAGTGGTCTCGGCATGGAGTCGGAGAAGCAACATGGGAGACGGAAGATAGTATGAAGTCGAGGTACCCGGAATTGTTTGCGAGCTATGTTTCGGGCCGAAACTTCTTTTTAGAGGGGTAGTATAATTATTGTGTATTTATCTTGTAAGATTCAACTTTTTGATGTTATTATTCAGAGGTTGGTTTTCCGTATTTTCGTATCCTTACGTTTTGGTATCTCCAGCATTCTACATGCATGGTTCTGCACGTGTTAACGTACGCTATCAGGCGTCCATAACGTACGCTAAGATCGCAAAGATACGTACGTTATCTGATGTTGTTAACGTACGTAAGCTAAGTCAACTTACGATCGGATAAAGGTCGGCGTGTAGGGGCCAAGGAAGGGGCCGGGGAAGATTCGTATGATTTCCGCGTGAACTTGGACATAGGCGTTACGTACGCTATGGTGCATGTTTTACGTACGCTAAGGGCATGGATATTACGTACGTAAAACCCTTGTGATTACGTACGTAAGGAAATGGCGAAATCAGGCCAGTGAATTCTGGTCAGACGATTACGTACGCTAAGGCTAGGGTATAATGTACGTTAAGTTTGTTACGTACGTAAGGTTAATTGCATAACGTACGTAATGCCCAGAATTCTATTTATAGACCTCGACCCTATTTCATTTCTCACCTTTCCTTTGGCCGATTTTTCGTGTTCTGGAGATCTTTCATCACCTCTTATCCTTCATATCATCTTCTGAGACGATTCTTGGGAAGCTTAGGCCTTGTAGATTAGTGTTCAAGCTTCCGGTGGTAGAGTTTATTCAAGTTCTTCATTGTTCATCAATTTATCTAGGTATGTGATCCTTCACCAACTAATTTAGCATGATCTTAGTAACGTTTTGGACCTGTTTTGAGTAGACCGAACCAGTTATCTTCTTGAGGAGCCTTTCATCATGGTTTAGAAGATTAAATTCAACTATTTTCGATTCCTCTTAGTTGTTGTAATTGTTGAGCAAACCTTCTAGTGATTAGACTTTTGATTAGTGCATCTTGAGATTGTGAACCCAATCATATCTAGTTTTCGAAGATTATCTTAGTTCATGAGAATGTTATGATCGAACATTTCGGTGAAGAATTAATGGATTGAACTTAAGGAGTTATTCGTAGAAGGAGAGGATATTGAAACTAGTGAACTAGTCTTTATGATGATTCATCGAAGTTCGGATATCTTGTTATAGTAGAACATGATTCGAATACTCCTAGGATGAATTCCACGTTATGTTGTACTAATCAACCAAAGGAATTGTGTTAGAACTTAGAAAGCATTCCATTGAGCTATTATAAGACGAATAGCGTAGTATCGGTCCAACCAAATTGTGTTATGGCAGAATAGTCCATCGCCATGATAGATGCATCATACCTTTTTATGATTCATTTGATGATTTGAACGATTATCCGGAACCGTTAGTTATACCGACGTTATTGTTCGATGAAGGTTTGCATTTCGGTGAGCCAACCAAGTGAGAATTCTCCGAACGGATTAAAGACTATTGATAGTAGAAATTCTTGTCGCTATTTGTTGAGGCAAGTATCGTATTTTGAATGTTTGTGAATAATTGATGAATTTGATCATGCATATGGTTTATTTGTGTTGTTGACATGGGATTATTTCATTAAATTGTCATGACATTTGCTATCGATTTAACGTACGTTCATATTGATGAACATGTCGATTTTCTTGCATATGTATATGCATAGTTGTGTTATGTGTAAGTTGTGATGATCCGAAGGGATCAAGCGATCTATGCTGAGGGTGCTGGATCGGATGTCCACCTCGTGTTGGTCCGACGGGATCATCTTGGGATCTAGGCTGAGGGCACTGGATCATTGGACGGGTTTTTCCACCTCGTGTTGGTCCGACGGGATCATCTTGGGATCTATGCTGAGGGCGCTGGATCGTTGGAATACCCATGTTGTGTTGATTGAATTGTGTTGGATTCGTATTGTTCGTATTCCTTGCGGCAGTATCAGGACAAAGCGCTGGCCTACGACATGAAGGAGGCGGCGGTGGAGAAATCGATGGAGGCAAAGAAGCAGAAGGTATCCGGCAACTTTACGGAGAACAAGAGTAGTGGGCCCCGCAAGGGCCAGTCCTCATTTTATTCATCTAAGAAACCTCCGCATCCTTCTCGAGGTGGCAAGAAGTTCCGGACAACATCAGTAGTTTCGGACGCATCAAAGAAATGCTATAATTGTGGTCGAGCAGGGCATATTCGACATGATTGCCCCGCATCTTCTGTGACTTGTTTCGATTGTGGGCAAGAAGGGCACCGTGCGGCTTTCTGTGGAGTTGCGACTAGATCATTTGGTGCTCGCACTCCAGGGCCAGTTCCGAAGGAGGTGAGTGTGAACCAGACGCAGCAGAGTGGATTTCAGCAGCAGAATGTTGGGAAGATAGAGACATCCAGTGCTAGGTCGGTTCCTCCACGCCTGTACGAGATGAGGAAATCTGACGATCAGAACACTGCTGTTGCATCAGGTATGATTCAGATCCTTTTGCAACCAGTTAGTGTCTTATTCGATTCAGGAGCTACACATTCTTTCATATCATTGAATTGTGTTAATTGTTTGAAAATCTCGTGTTTATTTGATTGTGAACCATATGTTGTGGGTTTTCCGAGCGGAGAGAGAATTGTGGGAACCCTAGAAACTAGAGATTTTCCAGTGTCTATAGGAGGGAGAGATTGTCCATCGAATCTTATTGTAGTTGACATCCACGGTGACGATTTAATTCTCGGAGACGATTGGCTCAACCGTTATGGAGCTATTCTGAATTACCGAAAGAGGGTCATTTCTATCATTGCTGATGACGGATCTGAACACTTATTCAGAGGATGGAGACTGGGAAGCTCGGGAATATTGATCAAAGTAATGAAAGCAGTGAAATTACTGAAGCAGGGATGTCATGGACTTTGGTTTTATGCCATGAGGAAAGAGGAAGGAGTAGAGCTCTCATCTATTCCAGTTGTGAATGAATTCTCAGATGTATTCCGTGACGAACTACCTGGGTTACCTCTGCAGAGAGAAGTAGAGTTTAACATCGAATTAGAGCCTGGAGCCGCTCCTATTTCCAAAGCACCATACCATATGGCGCCAACTGAGATGTATGAACTAAAGAAGCAACTGGAGAAATTATTGCAGAAGGGTTACATTCAACCTCGCGTTTCTCCTTGGGGAGCACCCGTTCTATTTGTCCGGAAGAATGATGGATCCCTCCGATTATGTATTGATTACAGGGAGCTAAACAAGGTGACGATCAAGAACAAGTATCCTATACCTCGGATCGACGACTTGTTTGATCAACTACAGGGGGCCAGAGTATTTTCTAAGATTGACTTCCGATCAGGATATCATCAGCTGAGGATTAAGGAATCGGATATACCAAAATCTGCTTTCAGATCCCGGTACGGGCATTATGAATTTGTAGTGATGCCATTCGGACTTACCAATGCTCCTGCGGTATTTATGCAATTGATGAATCAGGTATTCTTAGAATACTTGGATAAGTTCGTGGTCGTTTTCATTGATGACATCTTGATCTATTCGAAAGACCCCGAAGAACATGCTGAGCATTTTGAGCACCTTGAGGAATGAACAGTTGTATGCGAAACTTTCTAAATGTGAAATCTGGCTTAAGGAAGTGACTTTCCTTGGGCATGTGATATCATCTGATGGAGTTCAAGTAGATCCGAAGAAAGTCGAGGCAATCTTGGAGTGGGAATCTCCAAATAATGTGAAAGAAGTCCGAAGTTTGTTAGGACTTGCTGGATATTATCGCCGTTTCTTAGAGGGATTTTCCAAAATTGCTCGTCCGCTCACTCAGCTATTACAGAAAACTCAAAAGTTCGCGTGGAATGAGAAATGCCAGGCTAGTTTTGATGATCTTAGGAGGAGATTGACGACAGCACCTATACTAGCATTACCAGATGGAACTGATGGATTCATGGTATATAGCAATGCTTCAAATAAGGGTCTGGGATGTGTGTTGATGCAAAAGGATAGGGTGATTACCTATGCCTCTCGTCAGTTGAAACCGTACGAAGTTAATTACCTGACTCATGATTTGGAGTTAGCAGTTGTGGTCTTTGCTTTGAAAATTTGGCGACATTATTTATACGGCACTCGTTGTTAAATCTTTACAGATCATAAGAGCCTCAAGTACATTTTCAGTCAGAAAGAATTAAACATGAGGCAAAGAAGGTGGCTAGAATTGATCAAGGATTACGACTTGGAAATTCTCTATCATCCGGGTAAAGCAAACGTAGTAGCTGATGCATTGAGCCGTAAACCTGTTTCTCTTCGAGTGTTGGGAGCACTTACGTCGCAAACCAGCATTCAACGAGAACTGATCCGTGAAGGGATTGAAGTATAGTCCCCAGGAATCCAAGGGCAACTATATGCGATGGAACTGACTTCGTCACTAGTCGAGGAAATCAAATCTAAGCAGTTAAATGATTCTCTGATCCTTCGATTATGTGACGAAGTAAAGAAAGGAAAGGCCCCAGGACTCGTGGTACAAGATGATGGAGTTCTGAGATTTCAGAGTCGACTTTGCGTTCCCGATGATGATGTTTTGAGACAGACAATTCTGAAGGAAGCTCACAGTGCACCCTATTCTATTCATCCGGGCAGCAGTAAGATGTATAAGGATCTAAAACAAATCTTCTGGTGGGGAAATATGAAGAAGGACGTAGCAGAATACGTTTCGAAGTGTTTGACTTGTCAACAGGTTAAGATTGAGCACCAATGACCTGCCGGAATGTTGAAGCCACTTTCGATCCCTGAGTGGAAGTGGGAGGATATCTCGATGGATTTCATCACTAATATGCCAAGGACCAAGACGGGAATGAACATGATTTGGGTTATAGTTGATCGACTAACCAAGTCGTCTCATTTCCTAGGAATTAAGGACACATGGGGACCCTAGAAATTGGCACGAGTATTTATTGCAGAGATAGTCAGATTGCATGGGACGCCGAAGACTATTATTTCAGATCGAGATGGTCGCTTCGTGTCGCACTTCTGGAAGGCAGTTCACAGGGCTTTGGGGACTGAGCTAAACTTTAGCATGGCTTATCATCCTCAAACGGATGGTCAGTCCGAAAGGACTATACAAACAGTAGAGGACATGCTTAGAGCTTGTGCTTTGGATTGGTCAACTGATTGGGAACTTCACTTGCCGTTGATTGAATTCACCTACAACAATAGTTGGCATGCTTCTATTAAGATGGCACCATTTGAAGCATTGTACGGGAGGAGATGTCGATCACCTCTGTGCTGGGATGATTCTTCGGACTTGATTGGGGCGGAACCGGAATTGATAGTTCAGACTCAAGAGAAGATAGCTTTGATTCGAGAAAGACTGTTGACTGCCCAGAGTCGACAGAAGTCTTATGTAGACGTGCGTCGTCGCCCGCTAGAGTTCAACATTGGGGACCACGTACTATTAAAGGTGTCTCCTACACGAGGAATTATCCATTTTGGGAGGAAAGGTAAGCTAAGTCCGAGATATATCGGACCATTTGAGATCCTCGAGAGAGTTGGGGATTTAGCATACAGGTTGGCCTTACCGCCATCGCTGAGTCACGTTCACAATGTGTTTCACGTATCCCAATTGCGGAAGTATGTACCAGATCCCAGTCATATCATTGAGTTCGATGAGATCGAGATAGCTAATGACGGCACCTGCGAAGAGAGACCAATCAAGATACTTGAGAGTCGAGTCAAGCAATTGAGAAATAAACCGATCTCCTTGGTAAAAGTTCAGTGGTCTCGGCATGGAGTCGGAGAAGCAACTTGGGAGACGGAAGATAGCATGAAGTCGAGGTACCGGGAATTGTTTGCGAGCTATTTTTAGAGGGGTAGTATGTAATGCCCGGATAATTATTGTGTATTTATCTTGTAAGATTCAACTTTGTGATGTTATTATTCAGAGGTTGGTTTTTCGTATTTTCGTATCCTTACGTTTTGGTATCTCCAGCATTCTGCATGCATGGTTCTACACGTGTTAACGTATGCTATCAGGCGTCCATAACGTACGCTAAGACTGCAGTATTACGTACGTTATCTGATGTTGTTAACGTACATAATCTAAGTCAACTTACGATCGGATAAGGGTCGGCGTGTAGGGGCCAAGGAAGGGGCCGGGGAAGATTCGTATGATTTCCGCGTGAACCTGGACATAGGCATTACGTACGCTATGGTGCATGTTTTACGTACGCTAAGGGCATAGATATTATATACGTAAAACCCTTGTGATTACGTACGTAAGGAAATGGCGAAATCAGGCCAGTGAATTCTGGTCAGACGATTACGTACGCTAAGGCTAGGGTATAACGTACGTTAAGTTTGTTACGTACGTAAGGTTAATTGCATAACGTACGTAATGCCCAGAATTCTATTTATAGACCTCGACCCTATTTCATTGCTCACCTTTCCTTTGGCCGATTTTTCGTGTTCTGGAGATCTTTCATCACCTCTTATCCTTCATATCATCTTCTGAGACGATTCTTAGGAAGCTTAGGCCTTGTAGATTGATGTTCAAGCTTCCGGTGGTAGAGTTTATTCAAGTTCTTTATTGTTCATCAATTTATTGAGGTATGTGATCCTTCACCAACTAATTTAGCATGATCTTAGTAACGTTTTGGACCTGTTTTGAGTAGACCAAACCAGTTATCTTCTTGAGGATCCTTTCATCATGGTTTAGAAGATTAAATTCAACTATTTTCGATTCCTCTTGGTTGTTGTAATCGTTGAGCAAACCTTCTAGTGATTAGACTTTTGATTAGTGCATCTTGAGATTGCGAACCCAATCATATCTAGTTTTCGAAGATTATCTTAGTTCATGAGAATGTTATGATCGAACATTTCGGTGAATAATTAATGGATTGAACTTAAGGAGTTATTCGTAGAAGGAGAGGATATTGAAACTAGTGAACTAGTCTTTATGATGATTCATCGATGTTCGGATATCTTGTTATAATAGAACATGATTAGAATACTCCTAGGATGAATTCCACGTTATGTTGTACCAATCAACCAAAGGAATTGTGTTAGAACTTAGAAAGCATTCTGTTGAGCTATTACAAGGACGAATAGCATAGTATCGGCCCAACCAAATTGTGTTATGGCAGAATAGTCCATCGCCATGATAGATGCATCATACCTTTTTATGATTTATTTGATGATTTGAACGATTATCCGGAACCGTTAGTTATACCGACGTTATTGTTCGATGAAGGTTTACATTCCGGTGAGCCGACCAAGTGAGAATTCTCCGAACGGATTAAAGACTATTGATAGTAGAAATTCTTGTCGCCATTTGTTGAGGCAAGTATCATATTTTGAAAGTTTGTGAATAATTGATGAATTTGATCATGCATATGGTTTATTCATGTTGTTGACATGGGATTATTTCATTAAATTGTCATGACATTTGCTATCGATTTAACGTACGTTCATATTGATGAACATGTCGATTTTCTTGCATATGTATATGCATAGTTGTGTTATGTGTAAGTTGTGATGATCCGAAGGGATCAAGCGATCTATGCTGAGGGTGCTGGATCGGATGTCCACCTCGTGTTGGTCCGACGGGATCATCTTGGGATCTAGGCTGAGGGCGCTGGATCATTGGATGGGTTTTTCCACCTCGTGTTGGTCCGACGGGATCATCTTGGGATCTATGCTGAGGGCGCTGGATCGTTGGAATACCCATGTTATGTTGATTGAATCTTGTGGATTCGTATTGTTGGATTCCGGTAGTGGAAGTCCGTATTGTGTATGTTTTATGCATCATCGTTTGCATATTTGTGTGTTCCGATACTTGTACTAGCATTTTTTTGCTAACCCCTTCGGGGGTGGACATTTGTTTTGATTTTCAGGTAGCCGAGGAGCGGGGAAGCAAATGCAAGACTGGCCATGACGATGAAGTGGCTCAGTGATGTTAAATGTTCGTTGTTTTTGTGATTCGTTTTCTTGGTTCATTTTCAGTACTCGAGTACGTGTGTCTTTTTAATATCATTTCGATATGGTTGTAATGGATCAGTTGGAACCGGCTTTGTAATTTGAATTTCGGTGGTATTGTTGGTTTGTTTTCACATTTCTTTTAATCAGCCCTGTAAATCCTTACTTAAGGGGTTTACGGCACTGTAATTATTCCGATTATCTCGGGGTGTTACAGAATATGGTATCGGAGCCACTCTGTCGTG
The DNA here is from genome assembly GCA_033398695.1 of Orobanche coerulescens. NCBI lineage: Eukaryota > Viridiplantae > Streptophyta > Magnoliopsida > Lamiales > Orobanchaceae > Orobanche > Orobanche coerulescens. The sequence goes on from CM065802.1 coordinate 120,775,767, forward strand.
TCGTGCGAGTGTGCCGACGAGGGCGTCGGGTCCTTTGAGGAGGGGCGGATTGTGATATCCCACACCGACTAGCAGAGAGCGGGCGAAGTGCCTTATTTGAGCGTGACGTGACACCTTATAGCATGAGGCCTTTTGGGAGCCCAGTGGCTTCGGGGTGATGAGAACTCCGAAGTTAAGCGTGCTCGAGGCGAGAGCAATCTTAGGATGGGTGACCTCCTGGGAAGCTGCTTGCTAGGTTCCCAAAAAACAAAACCGTGAGGGCTAGCTCAGAGGAGAGTGCCCAGAGCGGACAATATCATGCTACGGCGGAGGGGTCCTGGGATGTGACAATTTGGTATCAGAGCTTAGATTCATGGATATCTTGGCAGACGGGTTTTAGTTGGGTCTGTTTACGTTATTTGATTTACGGGTCGTTCGTAACATCACTGTTCATCCAAAGTCGTCATGTGGGCCGTGGTTGTAAGTCTCCAAATCTCTTATACTGCCGTTTTACTTAATTTCTATTTTGTGAGTATTGACGGGCCTTATTTTTGAAACTTTTGTCCTGGATATTGAGAAATTGTGTTTACAGTATGTTGAGAGGAGGACGTGGACGCCGACGCGGTCGTGGACGCGGACGTGGTAACATGAGACAGGAGGATTCCGCAACTACCCCAGAATTATCGGCTAGTCGAACCGATTCCCATTCTGGAGGATAGCAGGGATCAGCGAATGACGACGCGAATCCTAATATGCCGGGAGTGCTTCAACAGGTGGTGGTTCAGATAAACCAGTTCGCTCAGGTAGTTGACCGCATGCAGACGGCGATGGGACAGCAGCACTACGAGGATAACCGGGGAGACAGATGGCTTGCTGAGGTAGTCAAATTACACCCGCCAAAATTTGACGGATCTGCTGAGACACTTACTTGGGATCATTGGCTAAAGGAGTTAGAGAAGATATTTGCGGGTATTAACTGTCCCGAGGACCGGAAAGTTCCTATTGCCCAGTATTTGCTGACTGGGGAGGCTTTTGACTGGTGGGAGGCTATTCGACCCGAGAATCATAATGCTGACTAGACGGAATTCAAAGTAATGATGGAAGCACAGTATTGTCCTCGTCCAGTTAGGGAAGCAAAAATCCGAGAGTTTTTCTCACCACAGAGTTCGGAAGCATCTGTGACAGACATAATCAAGACTTTTAACCATCAGCTGACTTGTGTGCGACACTTGGTCAGAACGGAGGCAGAAAAGATTTTTCATTTCGATATGTGGATGAAGCCAGAGATTCAGCAGTACATGTCCGGATTCGAGTGTACTACCTTGCGACAGTATCAGGACAAAGCGCTGGCCTACGACATGAAGGAGGCGGCGGTGGAGAAATCGATGGAGGCAAAGAAGCAGAAGGTATCCGGCAACTTTACGGAGAACAAGAGTAGTGGGCCCCGCAAGGGCCAGTCCTCATTTTATTCATCTAAGAAACCTACGCATCCTTCTCGAGGTGGCAAGAAGTTCCGGACAACATCAGTAGTTTCGGACGCATCAAAGAAATGCTATAATTGTGGTCGAGCAGGGCATATTCGACATGATTGCCCCGCATCTTCTGTGACTTGTTTCGATTGTGGGCAAGAAGGGCACCGTGCGGCTTTCTGTGGAGTTGCGACTATATCATTTGGTGCTCGCACTCCAGCGCCAGTTCCGAAGGAGGCGAGTGTGAACCAGACGCAGCAGAGTGGATTTCAGCAGCAGAATGTTGGGAAGATAGAGACATCCAGTGCTAGGTCCGTTCCTCCACGCCTGTACGAGATGAGGAAATCTGACGATCAGAACACTGCTGTTGCATCAGGTACGATTCAGATCCTTTTGCAACCAGTTAGTGTCTTATTCGATTCAGGAGCTACACATTCTTTCATATCATTAAATTGTGTTAATCATTTGAAAATCTCGTGTTTATTTGATTTTGAACCATATGTTGTGGGTTTGCCGAGCAGAGAGAGAATTGTGGGAACCCTAGAAACTAGAGATTTTCCAGTCTCTATAGGAGGGAGAGATTGGCCATCGAATCTTATTGTAGTTTACATCCATGGTGACGATTTAATTCTCGGAGACGATTGGCTCAACCGTTATGGAGCTATTCTGAATTACCGAAAGAGAGTCATTTCTATCATTGCTGATGACGGATCTGAACACTTATTCAGAGGATGGAGACCGGGAAGCTCGGGAATATTGATCAAAGCAATGAAAGCAGTGAAATTACTGAAGCAGGGATTTAATGGACTTTGGTTTTATGCCATGAGGAAAGAGGAAGGAGTAGAGCTATCATCTATTCCAGTTGTGAATGAATTCTCATATGTATTCCCTGACGAACTACGTAGGTTACCTCCGCAGAGAGAAGTAGAGTTTAACATCGAATTAGAGCCTGGAGCCGCTCCTATTTCCAGAGAACCATACCGTATGGCGCCAACCGAGATGTATGAACTAAAGAAGCAACTGGAGGAATTATTGCAGAAGGGTTACATTCAACCTAGCGTTTCTCCTTGGGGAGCACCCGTTCTCTTTGTCCGGAAGAAAGATGGATCCCTCCGATTATGTATTGATTATAGGGAGCTAAACAAGATGACGATCAAGAACAAGTATCCTATACCTCGGATCGACGACTTGTTTGATCAACTACAGGGGGCCAGAGTATTCTCTAAGATTGACTTCCGATCAGGATATCATCAGCTGAGGATTAAGGAATCGGATATACCGAAATCTGCTTTCAGATCCCGGTACGGGCATTATGAATTTGTAGTGATGCCATTCGGACTTACCAATGCTCTTGCGGTATTTATGCAATTGATGAATCGGGTATTCCTAGAATACTTGGATAAGTTCGTGGTCGTTTTCATTGATGACATATTGATCTATTCGAAAGACCCCGAAGAACATGCTGAGCATTTGCGTATTGTTTTGAGCACGTTGAGGAATGAACAGTTGTATGCGAAACTTTCTAAATGTGAATTCTGGCGTAAGGAAGTGACTTTCCTTGGGCATTTGATATCATCTGACGGAGTTCAAGTAGATCTGAAGAAAGTCGAGGCAATTTTGGAGTGGGAATCTCCAAATAATGTGAAAGAAGTCTGGAGTTTCTTAGGACTTGCTGGATATTATCGCCGTTTCGTAGAGGGATTTTCCAAAATTTCTCGTCCGCTCACTCAGCTATTACAGAAAACTCAAAAGTTCGCGTGGAATGAGAAATGTCAGGCTAGTTTTGATGATCTTAAGAGGAGATTGACGACAGCACCTATACTAGCGTTACCAGATGGAACTGATGGATTCATGGTATACAACGATGCTTCAAATCAGGGTCTGGGATGTGTGTTGATGCAAAAGGATAGGGTGATTGCCTATGCCTCTCGACAGTTGAAACTGTACAAAGTTAGTTACCCGACTCATGATTTGGAGTTAGCAGCTGTGGTCTTTGCTTTGAAAATTTGGCGACATTATTTATACGGCACTCGTTATCAGATCTTTATAGATCATAAGAGCCTCAATTACATTTTCAGTCAGAAAGAATTAAACATAAGGCAAAGAAGGTGGCTAGAATTGATCAAGGATTACGACTTGGAAATTCTCTATCATCCGGGTAAAGCAAACGTAGTAGCTGATGCATTGAGCCGTAAACCTGTTTCTCTTCGAGTGTTGGGAGCACTTACATCCCAAACCAGCATTCAACGAGAACTGATCTGCGAAGGGATTGAAGTATGGTCGCCAGGAATCCAAGGGCAAATATATGCGATGGAACTCACTTCGTCACTAGACGAGGAAATCAAATCTCAGCAGTTAAATGATTCTCTGATCCTTCGGTTATGTGACGAAGTAAAGAAAGGAAAGGCCCCAGGATTCGTGATACAAGATGATGGAGTTCTGAGATTTCAGAGTCGACTTTGCATTCCCGATGATGATGTTTTGAGACAGACAATTCTGAAGGAAGCTCACAGTGCACCCTATTCTATTCATCCGGGCAGCAGTAAGATGTATAAGGATCTAAAACAAAACTTCTGGTGGGGAAATATGAAGAAGGACGTAGCAGACTACGTTTCGAAGTGTTTGACTTGTCAACAGGTTAAGATTGAGCACCAACGACCTGCCGGAATGTTGAAGCCACTTCCGATCCCTGAGTGGAAGTGGGAGGATATCTCGATGGATTTCATCACCAATATGCCAAGGACCAAGACGGGAATGAACATGATTTGGGTTATAGTTGATCGACTAACCAAGTCGTCTCATTTCCTAGGAATTAAGGACACATGGGGACCCTAGAAATTGGCACGAGTATTTATTGCAGAGATAGTCAGATTGCATGGGACGCCGAAGACTATTATTTCAGATCGAGATGGTCGCTTCGTGTCGCACTTCTGGAAGGCAGTTCACAGGGCTTTGGGGACTGAGCTAAACTTTAGCACGGCTTATCATCCTCAAATGGATGGTCAGTCCGAAAGGACTATACAAACAGTAGAGGACATGCTTAGAGCTTGTGCTTTGGATTGGTCAACTGATTGGGAACTTCATTTGCCGTTGATTGAATTCACCTACAATAATAGTTGGCATGCTTCTATTAAGATGGCACCATTTGAAGCTTTGTACGGGAGGAGATGTCGATCACCTCTGTGCTGGGATGATTCTTCGGACTTGATTAGGACGGAACCGGAATTGATAGTTCAGACTCAAGAGAAGATAGCTTTGATTCGAGAAAGACTGCTGATCGCCGCAGTCGTGTAAGTCTTATGCAGACATGTGTCGTCGCCTGCTAGAGTTCAACATTGGGGACCATGTACTATTGAAGGTGTCTCCTACACGAGGAATTTTCCGTTTTGGGAGGAAAGGTAAGCTGAGTCCGAGATATATCGGACCATTTGAGATCCTCGAGAGAGTTGGGGATTTAGCATACAGGTTGGCCTTACCGCCATCGCTGAGTCACGTTCACAATGTGTTTCACGTATCCCAATTGCGGAAGTATGTACCAGATCCCAGTCATATCATTGAGTTCGATGAGATCAAGATAGCTGATGATGGCACCTTCGAAGAGAGACCAATCAAGATACTTGAGAGTCGAGTCAAGCAATTGAGAAATAAACCGATCTCCTTGGTAAAAGTTCAGTGGTCTCGGAATGGAGTCGGAGAAGCAACTTGGGAGATGGAAGATAGTATGAAGTCGAGGTACCCGGAATTGTTTGCGAGCTAAGTTTCGGGCCGAAACTTCTTTTTAGAGGGGTAGTAGTAATTCCCGGATAATTATTGTGTATTTATCTTGTAAGATTCAACTTTGTGATGTTATTATTCAGAGGTTGGTTTTCCGTATTTTCGTATCCTTACGTTTTGGTATCTCCAGCATTATGCATGCATTTCTGCACGTGTTAACGTACGCTATCAGGCATCCATAATATACGCTAAGACTGCAGTATTACGTACGTTATCTGATGTTGTTAACGTACGTAAGCTAAGTCAACTTACGATCGGATAAGGGTCGGCGTGTAGGGGCCAAGGAAGGGGCCGGGGAAGATTCGTATGATTTCCGCGTGAACCTGGACATAGGCGTTACGTACGCTATGGTGCATGTTTTACGTACGGTAAGGGCATGGATATTACGTACGTAAAACCCTTGTGATTACGTACATAAGGAAATGGCGAAATCAGGCCAGTGAATTCTGGTCAAACGATTATGTACGCTAAGGCTAAGGTATAACGTACGTTAAGTTTGTTACGTACGTAAGGTTAGTTGCATAACATACGTAATGCCCAGAATTCTATTTATAGACCTCGACCCTATTTCATTTCTCACCTTTCCTTTGGCCGATTTTTCGTGTTCTGGAGATCTTTCATCACCTCTTATCCTTCATATCATATTCTAAGATGATTCTTGGGAAGCTTAGGCCTTGTAGATTGGTGTTCAAGCTTCCGGTGGTAGAGTTTATTCAAGTTCTTCATTGTTCATCAATTTATTGAGTTATGTGATCCTTCACCAACTAATTTAGCATGATCTTAGTAACGTTTTGGACCTGTTTTGAGTAGACTGAACCAGTTATCTTCTTGAGGAGCCTTTCATCACGGTTTAGAAGATTAAATTCAACTATTTTTGATTCCTCTTGGTTGTTGTAATCGTTGAGCAAACCTTCTAGTGATTAGACTTTTGATTAGTGCATCTTGAGATTGTGAACCCAATCATATCTAGTTTTCGAAGAATATCTTAGTTCATGAGAATGTTATGATCGAACATTTCGGTGAAGAATATATGGATTGAACTTAAGGAGTTATTCGTAGAAGGAAAGGATATTAAAAATAGTGAACTAGTCTTTATGATGATTCATCGAAGTTCGGATATCTTGTTATAATAGAACATGATTAGAATACTCATAGGATGAATTCCACGTTATGTTGTACCAATCAACCAAAGGAATTGTGTTAGAACTTAGAAAGCATTCCGTTGAGCTATTACAAGGACGAATAGCGTAGTATCGGTCCAACCAAATTGTGTTATGGCGGAACAGTCCATCGCCATGATAGATGCATCATGCCTTTTTATGATTCATTTGATGATTTGAACGATTATCCGGAACCGTTAGTTATACAGACGTTATTGTTCGATGAAGGTTTGCATTCCGGTGAGCCGACCAAGTGAGAATTCTCCGAACGGATTGAAGACTATTGAAAGTAGATATTCTTGTTGCCATTTGTTGAGGCAAGTATCGTATTTTAAAAGTTTGTGAATAATTGATGAATTTGATCATGCATATGGTTTATTCGTGTTGTTGACATGGGATTATTTCATTAAATTTTCATGACATTTGCTATCGATTTAACGTACGTTCATATTGATGAACATGTCGATTTTCTTGCATATGTATATGCATAGTTGTGTTATGTGTAAGTTGTGATTATCCGAAGGGATCAAGCGATCTATGCTGAGGGCGCTGGATCGGATGTCCAACTCGTGTTGGTCCGACGGGATCATCTTGGGATCTAGGCTGAGGGCGCTGGATCATTGGACGGGTTTTTCCACCTCGTGTTGGTCCGACGGGATCATCTTGGGATCTATGCTGAGGGCGCTGGATCGTTGGAATACCCATGTTGTGTTGATTGAATCATGTGGATTCGTATTGTTAGATTCCGGTAGCGGAAGTCCGTATTGTGTATGTTTTATGCATCGTCGTTTGCATATTTGTGTGTTCCGATACTTGTACTAGCATTGTTTTGCTAACCCCTTCGGGGGTGGACATTTGTTTTGATGTTCAGGTAGTCGAGGAGCGGGGAAGCAGCCACAGTACCGTCATGACGATGAAGTGGCTCAGTGATGTTAAATGTTCGTTGTTTTTGTGATTCGTCTTCCTGGTTCATTTTCAGTACTCGAATACGCGTGTCTTTTTAATATCATTTCGATATGGTTGTAATGGATCAGTTGGAACCGGCTTTGTAATTTGAATTTCGGTGGTATTGTTGGTTTGTTTTCACATTTCTTTTAATCAGCCTTGTAAATCCTTACTTAAAGGGTTTACGGCGCTGTAATTATTCCGATTATCTCGGGGTGTTACAGCTGAATCCTCCTGTCTAGCATTACCACGTCCGCGTCCATGACCGCGTCCGCATCCACGACCTCCCCTCAACATACTGTAAACACAAATACTCAATATCCAGGGCAAAATTTTCTAAAAGAAAGTCTGTTAATATTCACAAAACAGGAATTAAATAAAATGGTAGTATTTGAGATTAGGAGACATACAACCACGGTCCACACGACGATGCTGGCTCAGCAGTGATGTTATAAACGACCCATAAATCAAATAACGTAATCAGACCCAACTAACCCGACTGCCAAGATATCCATGAATCTTAGCTCCGATACCATAATCTGTAACACCCCGATATATTCGGAATAATTACAGCGCCGTAAATCCTTTGTATAAGAATTTACAAGGCTAAATTGAGAAATACGAAATAAATACTAAAGTGTCATCAAAGTAAAAGAAGTTCATACGCGATCGACAATTCAATGAGTCCATTATTACAAAACATTCCCAAAATCATCAACAACATATGCGTACTCGAGTACTGGAAAATAACCATAAAACAAATAACATAATCCACATCACTGAGCCACTTCATCGTCATGTTGGTACTGTGGCTGCTTCCCTGCTCCTCGGCAACCTGAACATCAAAACAAATGTCCACCCCCGAAGGGGTTAGCAAACGATGCTAGTACAAGTATCATAATACATAAATCATCAGTGCATCATAAAACATACAAAACAGACTTCCGTCACCGGAATATAACGATGCGAATCCTCACGATTCCATTAACACAATACAGGGTAATCCAAGGAACCAGCGCCCTCAGTATAGATCCCCATGATGATCCCGTCAGACCAACGCATGGTGGATAACCCCTCCAACGATCCAGTGCCCTCAGCATAGATCCCCATGATGATCCCGTTGGACCAACACATGGTGGACATCTGATCCAGCGCCCTCAGCATAGATCCTCATGATCCCCTCGGATCATTTACAACATAAACAGTACAATTATGCATACACATATGCAAATCAACATGTTCATTGATGTGAACAATCAAGGAGTCAATAACAAATACCATGACAACTCAAACAAATTAATCTCATATTCAACAACATGAATAAATCGTACAGATGATCAACAATGCAATACTAACAAGTTTAAAATACAATACTTGCCTCAAGAGGGCAAGAATTTAAATACTCCCACGAATGTCCCTTGTCCGAAGGTCGCCGCCCCTCGATCGATCACCTTGTACAAAGGAATAACAAGGAATTCAATAAACCTCCCGAAACTAATGCACGAGTCCCGAACGTCTAAAGTTATAAACGAATTATCGATAAAAGATAATCAGTTCTCGGTCCTATTTTCCGACGAGTACTACGCTTGGAAAAAGACTTGCGAATTCAAGAGATTGTAGTGGGACACAAGTTTGGTATCTACAATTCCAAGAACATTCATCATATCATTATATCCTTGATACAAACTCAAATTCCGATTCTTAACTCGAATGCTCAGTTCGGTTGCTATATCGAAATATTATGAGATAATCATGTTCAAGCTACTACAAGGTTAATACGTCTCTAAGACTCTTGTTCTCCCATGGTGATTCTTCTTATCAAATTCTTCATTTCAAAAGATTGTCCCAATAATCCTTTCATGGCTCTAATCATCTAAGAAGGTTAACAACGAGTTCATCTAAGGCAAGAATTATACTTGAACACACTTTACATTCAACATCATAGATTCATCTTATCCTGGGATAGTCCTCGGCACTATGTTCATCAAAAGAGTGTTACGGAAGAAATAACAAGGTGTGTTCATCTCATAAGGTTCCACTTTTAAGTTCGGTAAAGATTATGGCTCAACTATAATCAAAGTAAACCTTAATTAAACTAATACAATCCTTCCTAATCATGGGGTGGATTCATCATGACGAAACAAACTCCATAACCTCTGCGAAAAGCTCATAATTTAACAAAGAACAACATCCTCATCTTGGTGTAGAGTTTACATACCTTAAAAATGGAAGAACAATGAAAGTCTTGAATAAACTCTTCATCGGAAGTTTGATCACGACTCCCCAACGTCCAAGCTCTCCAAAATTGGATTAATAAGGTGGCATGAGTGATATGAGGTGAGGGAAAATCTCAGGAACTCGGAATTTGGCCAAGGTTGAAAATGAAAAATGAATATGGGTGCTGTCCTATTTATAAAAAAAAGGTTATTAGCGCGCGCTACTCTCCCAAATTAGCGTGCGCTAACGAGCTATTAGTCTACTGTATCTGACAGGTCTCCACATAGCGTACGCGAAATAGCCTTACGTGCACTAAAATCAACGATTTGCGTACGCTAACAACTATCTTTAGCGTGCACTAACGACTGAACGAAAGTTCACTGATCTCATTGTACTGGACTTAGCGTGTGCTACCATCATAACATTAGCGTGCGCTAAGTACCGTTGACTCGACTTTTCTAAAAGCCATCCAGATTCATTCCGACATGTCCCGACCAAGATCCGCAGCTGATCTCACCTACCACCCTTTCATAATCAAGTTGACTACGTATAGCGCGCGCTAAGGTCCATACACAGCGTGCGCTACCGACCCCAATTAGCGTACACTACGCTTATTGGTTAGCATGCGCTACTGGTGCAAAAACTACAAATTTGAACACATTCATGAAATCATAGGCTCCACAACACCGGGTCATGAAATACGCTGGATAATACTCAAATCAAATACAACATATACAATGTCACAATATTCAAAATACACATTAGAATCTTGGGTATTACAGAAAGAAGGTAGGATGGCCTTAAAAAAAACTTATGAACTTCTAAATATCTTCTTTCTAGGATCTTATAAAGCTGACTCACAAAATTTACCAAACATAATTCAAGAGCACATAAAGGTATTTAAAATAGCTTATAAACTTATCCAAAACTTCCTAAAACAAAGGTAGCTTTTCTCGACTTTGTTATGAGAGTTGCCTCTAAATTGTAAAACTAAAAGCTGAATAACAGAATTTGGATGAACCAAAAATTGGAAATGAAGGACCACACATTATAAATCCATTAATACGGCACACTTAGAGCTAGGGGTGGGAATCGGTCTAATCGGTCCGGTTTTGTACATAAACTGAAAACTAGACTGTATTTTTTTTCAATTGATTTGATCCGGTTTTATTTTTGACACCTCAGATCGAACTTGAACCGGATGGGTCGATCCGATTCGGGTTTTCGATGTATTTGGGCAAAACAAAAAAACTGCTTGAGTAAAAGGTTAGAAATGATTTTCTGAACTTTAGGGTTTCATTTGACCGAATGAAATATTAGAAATGAGAGAAGTCAGGTTTAATGTAGAATGCATCAGTGCAAAAGGCGTGTTTTTACTAATTGACATAGTCAACTCGGTTTTTCAGTCCGGTCCGGTCCGTAAAGGACTAAAACCGAAAATTGGACTGATCATATTAGGTTCGGTTTTTATTTTTGTTTTTCAGTCCGGTTTTTTTGGTTATCAGTTTTTCGGTTACGGTTCAGTTTTTTTTATTCGGTTTCGGTTTTCGGTCATACATTCCCACCCCTACTTAGAGCTAGGCCATACATGTTTTGTATCCCAAAACCAGCTGGTCATTGCCTTATTTTCTCTGCCAGTCATTTTGGCAAACACCTTCGGGGCACTATACATTTGCTTCTTCTTTGAAATATAATATATACTCTGATCATCAATAAAAGTGGTAAGAACTTCGATTCAACATTTCCTTGCAGCACAAATGGAGACATTTTATTCGCAAATTGAACTTATAAAAGGAATTCGGTCGATCTTTTTGTAGACTTCTTTGACTTTCTCGTCATTTTCATCCATATCGCTACTAATTTCAGGTATTATTATATCAATGATCGTCGGCCTGGACCTTTTCAGGGTTGGCCTCTATGCCCCGCTGAACTACCAGGAATCTGAAAATTTCCCCAAGTTACCCCGAAGGGACACTTGAATAATTTCCTAAAAAGAGATTGTAATTATTGTCACATTTCGCGAGTGGTATTCTCTCTGTAGCTTTGTAGCTTTGTATATTAGTATTTTACATGCACAATACTTGTCCATGACTTTTTAATGTCACATTTTCGTTGATTAGTAAAGTATCATAGCTGATATGTATACTTCAATAGATGGTGCATGACCTAATTCTATACTTGTCCATGACTTTATAATGTTACATTTTGCTTACTGTAATAAGTTTATGTTTTTATTGTAGAAAGCATTGGAAGCTCAAAATAAAAGAGGTGAAATAATCACCTCAAGTCGGGATGACATCTTAGCAAAAGCAATACAAAAACCAGATTATGGTGGTCGTGTCATGGCTGTTGGCTCAGGTGTAACAAACAGGGCATACTTTGGTTACAATCGACCAACGCCTCCTACCATGTTGCAGGCAAAAGTGGTTACTTTGGAAACAGAGTTGGAAAATATGAAAAACAATCAAAATTTGTTGATGTCCTACGTTATGTCATGCTCTAGTGGTTTCAACCCGGAGCATATGAGACAGTTCATGGCAGCTTGCAATGGCTTTGGTGGCCAAGGTTGTGGAAATGCCCCACTTGGTAGTTTTATTAATCTACTTAGTGGATAGGGACTGGGTGGTTCCCAAACTAGTACTTCTAATGGCCAGGGGGGTTGAGTGGTGCTGGATTAGGTGGTCAGTTGAATAGTTTTATTGGTCAAGAGAATGTAGTCAATACACATGTTGAGAAAGAGCCTGAGCCTTACCATGTTGCTTGGCCCGAGATATCCACGACTAAAGAAGATAATAGAGAACATAATTTTCAGACAATTGATGAGCCCATTAGTAGTGATTGGATAAGGCCTGAGGCTACTAATGTTACCCGGTTGTAATTCAGTAATTATCATTCAGTATGTATCATTCAGTTATTTCACTCATTAATGATCATTTGTCACTCATATTCAATCATGGTATTCATCGTTCAGAGTAATTGTATCATGTATCAATCCTCGTTCATCACTATCATAATTGGAGTTCCGTGCCGTGTTTATCATCTTTGTCATTTTTCATTGTGGGTTGTGCGTGAGGAGTAGCGCACGCTACGTACTCTTTCTAGCGCACACTAATTGAGTACAGGTAGCGCACGCTACCACTCAGCATTAGCGCACGCTAATGTTACCACTGCCGATCCGGAAGGTACCGACCAGTGAGTTATAAGTAGCGCACGCTACGAGTGGTAAGTAGCGCGCGCTAGTGGGTTGTAGTAGCGCACGCTAATAATTGCTGTAGCGCGCGCTAAGGACGGATCAGGTTGAGTCCAGTGGCTACTGGACTGCACTGGATTAATTCATAGCGCACGCTATGAGTGATATTTAGCGTACGCAAACGGTGTAGTAGCGCACGCTAAATATTGGTTGTAGCGCACGCTACCGAGGTCAGATCAGAGGACAGACGGTTTCTGGATTCCAGTACTGGGCATCTAATAATTCGTTAGCGCACACTAACCATGGGTTTTAACGCACGCTAATGGTATGGTTGTACCGCATACTACAAAAGGTACGTAGCGCACGCTACCGTGTTCGGACAGTGGGTACTGGACTACCCAAAACACCCGTTAGCGCACGCTATGAGCTGGGGCTAGCGCGCGCTAAACTGGGATTGCTATAAATAGGACAGTTCAGCCCTTAATCCGTCATTTATCATTTCTCTTCGTTTCTTCGGCGATTTCGGGCGATTCCGGGCGATTTGGAGAGTGTTCTTCGGGGAGTAATCATCAAACATCATCTTCAAGCTTATCTTTTGGATAAATCATCATTTCAACATCCTCATCACATCGAATCTCAGGTATTAATCTCTTGCATCTAGAATTTCGGATTTTTGGGTTTTTCCTTCCGATTTCTTCGTGTAAGCTTGGATTATCATTGGAATATCTTAGATATGGATTATCTACCTTGGATAAATATATTCCTACGGATTTAATGGCTATTTTCGGAATTATTTCAAGAACCCTTGGGGTTGACTTCGGTTAATTGGGGATTTTCCGATTGATGTGGTTGTAATCTTAAATTGTGGATTCCTATTGGATTATTGATATCATTGAAGTGTTTTGTTAGTTCGAAATAGTCATTTTGGTGTTGGTTTCGATTAATTCGGGATTGGATATTTCCGAAATTGTGTGGTTGGTTACGTATTCGTTAGAATGCCCCTATGAGTTTGATTATCGTTGTATCGACTTTTGGGTTGGTCGTGTTTTGTTGCTTGACACGTGTATTGATCGGTTGTTGGTAATTATTGTTATTCAAGGTTGTTCGAGCGACCGGTATCTCGATTAGGACGTTGTTCGTGGAAGGACATTGTCATCGGTATTGTGTAAGTTAACTCTTACTCGGTTAAAAGGATACTCATTCCTTTTGTTGTTGATTGCTCATAATTATAATTCATTCATCATAGTATTAATCATATTGAGACTTGTAATTGTCGAATAATCATTTCATTCACGAGGAACGACGGTTCCAAATCATTTCATTGGGTTATCAATCAAGTCACTATTATTTTCATCTCGGTGAGTCATCTTGGCGTTGTCGAATTATTATTCATTGGTATTCATTGTGGTCATTCTCGTTCATATGACCTTCTGGGTTCATATTGCGTGGCCGGGTGTGGCTGTGTGGAATTTTTAGTCGGGCACACGATGGTCATGTTTTGGGTTCACCGATACATTGGACTGTGCACACGGTAACGCTTACCTCCGTGAGACTAATTAGGTACAAGGACGGGTGTGTCCGGACATTCATCTCGTACACTTGCACAGAACATTACGGCCCTCTTCAGCGTAATTCATAACTAAGGATATTTCATAACTTCAGTTAATTCATGATTGTGTAATTTCAACCCTTGAGGATTGTTGTTACGTGCGGCCCGTTGGGGATTTTTGTTTTCAGGTCACGGCAAGGCAAAGGCACGGGAAGAGCATGTTGACGGCGAGGAGTCCCAGTGATACTAGTAGGGGGCCCCAGTCATTCTGTTTGTTTCAGTCATTTCAGTCATTTCCGTCATTTGTATTTTCCGTTGCAAATTCCATTTGAGATGTTTAATTGTTCAGGGTGGTGTATTTTATCTCCATATAAAATATAATAGTATTCGGTTTTGTCCTGGTGTGTTGTACTTAAACTCCTCATCGGAGTACTTGGTAATATAATGTGGTTCGGTACTACAATTATATTATTTAATTCATCATTTTCATTTTCCTGGTGGGTCCCAGTCGGGGATTCACGGCACTGTAATATCCGTCGATTTTGGGGTGTTACAGAGTTGGTATCAGAGCGTGGTTTTGAATACTACCCTCCAAGTCATGTCTCATTTGAAATCATCGTCATCGGACTAGTATCATTGGACTTTCGCGTCACGTGTGACCTGTGCAAATGCCGAGCCAATCAGACCAAGAACTATAAGATTTCTAACGCCATGGTATAATTTCTGGCAAGAATCATTCATTCATAATTCATCAGTTAACAATCCTCAACCATCATTTTCACTTGACCAGGACGGTCATGTTAACTCGTTAATAACTCAACTCATTTCATTGTTCAGTTGTTGATCAGGAAGATCGAATCATTAATCATGTTAACTTGTTCATGATAATCATTTCAGTAATTTCATCAGATAATCATGTCACGTCAGTTAATCATTCATGTAATCACTGTGTTAGAGCGCGTATGCTCATTTTCATCATCTCATGTCATAATCATAACGTGATATTCATGCGGGAAATATAATCATCATGTAACTTTCCTACTTCAGTATGGAGAGAGCAAGAAGAGGACGTGGAGGACGAGGCTGTGGAGTGGGCCGAATCCCGAGAGCTCGTGTGAATACACGTGCAAACGCGAGAAATAATGCTAATTCATCGAGCAGCGACGCTACCACTCATTCACCTGGACGCGATCATTCACTAACAGGGAGTCGTACCCGGGACACGGCTCAGTCAGAAGTTGTCCGGGTTGACCCACTCGTTTTTATGCAGGGCATGATGGCCCAAATGACCCAGATGGCACAGCTGATGGAGATGATGCATAACTCCGTCAATCAAAATCAACAGGCTCCTCCGCCGCCACCTTAGAGGCAAGAGAGGAATGTGAGCAATATCATCGGCGACATCTCTCGCCAGAGGCCACCTACTTTTGAGGGCTCGTCTGAGCCGGCGGATATCATTCATTGGCTCGAGCATTTCGAGAAGTTGTTTGCTATGGTAGAGTGTCCCGAAGGACACAAAGTTTCTGTTGCGGCTTACTACCTGGGTAAGAGCGCACACTCTTGGTGGTTGTCGTTAAAGCCCACCGAAGGATCATGTACTTGGGATCGGTTCAAAACTCTCATGATGGAGAGGTATTATCCGGCCCGCTCGTAGAGGCCAAACTGCCGTAATTACTCACTCCCGACCCCTCAGCAGACGAGGATGTTCTCGCCATTGCCGAGAAATTTCAGGAACTTCTTCCGTTCGCCTCATCTATCATTCATTCCGAGGCGGATAAGATTAAGTATTTCAGCAAGAGGCTGAAACCCCGTATGAGACTACAGTTGCTTAATCATAATTGCACCACGTTGGCTGAATTCATTGAGAAAGCTCTTACCTATGAGCTTACTGCTAAAGAGATTGCTAAGCAGCAACCTTCGTCTGCTAGCAAGAAATCGAAGAATGCATGTCGATCCAAGGCGGTCCGACAACCTTCAAGTAACCACGTGCGGGCTCGCTTTTCCGAGTGACCTCCGTGTCGCCTAAACCCGCGGAATCTCGGTCTCGAGCGGCCGGTTCGGCCATCATCTGCTTTAATCAGGAATCTTGGTCATCTCGGTACCAAGTGTCCGAGATGTACTATCAAGTGTCATAATTGTGGGATTGCCGGGCATAAGGCCCGTTTTGCCGTAGGGACTCCAAACCTACTCGACGTCATCTCGTGCCCCTAAGCGAACACTGCTCAGAATCAGGCCACTCAATCAGCGTCGTTTAAAATGACAGGAGCGACTAAAGGTGGAGCCTATAGCCAGCAGACGGGAGCGTCCGGTGCCGGGACTAGCAAGCCCCGGATTTATGAGATGAAGAAGACCGATGATCCAGAGGCCCGAATGATCTCAAGTACACTCGATATTCTATCTCAACCTGTGTGTACCCTTTTTGATGCTGGTGCATCACATTCATTCATTTCCGAGTCATGTTTGAGTAGACTACATCTGGGTAGTGCTACTAGTTGTGAGCCTTATGTCATTGGCCTACCTAATGGTAGACGGATTATCGGTAATCGTGAGATTCAGAATTGTCCGATTCAGTTTCATGGTCGTGTATGGCCAGCGGACCTAATCGTAGTAGATTTGCCGAGGGACGACGTCATCTTGGGTATTGATTGGATGGATCGTCATGATGCCATCATTAGTGTCCATAAGCGTATGATCACTATCATTTCAGACGATGGGGTTGAATGTGTGTTTCAGGGAGGTAATCCCGGCTGTTCTGGTAAGGTCATTAATTTGATGAAAGCAGTGAGATTACTCAATCAGGGGTGTATTGGTTATTGGTGCTATGTGACCAAAACCGAGAAATCATCAGTAATGTTGACGGACATTCTGGTAGTGAGGGAATATGCCGATGTTTTTCCAGACGAGTTACCTGGTTTGCCTCCACAGAGGGATGTGGAATTCACGATTGAGTTGGAGCCTGGTACGTCCCCGATATCAAAGGCACCGTACCGGATGGCCCCGACCGAAATGCATGAATTAAAGAACCAACTTGAGGAGTTGTTCGAGAAGGGTTATATTCGACCGAGTGCGTCCCCGTGGGGAGCACCAATGTTATTTGTCAAGAAGAAGGATGGTTCTTTTCGCTTGTGTATCGATTATCGGGAGTTGAACAGGGTGACAATCAAGAATAAGTATCCCTTACCCCGTATTGACGATCTCTTAGATCAACTTCAGGGAGCTTCAGTATTTTCCAAGATCGACTTAAGATCTGGATATCATCAGTTGCGGACTCGAGAGTCAGATATCGCGAGGACGGCGTTTCGAACACGCTATGGTCATTATGAGTTTGTGGTTATGCCGTTTGGATTGACTAATGCACCTGCGGTATTCATGGAGTTAATGAATAGGGTTTTCATCGACTTTTTGGATCAGTTTGTTGTTGTCTTCATCGATGACATTTTGATTTATTCTCGTGACCGAGAGGAACACGAGTTTCACCTTCATCAAGTGCTCGACGTGTTGAGACGAGAACAACTTTATGGGAAGTTTTCCAAATGTGACTTCTGGATGTCCGAAGTGACGTTTCTCGGACACGTAATTTCTTCAGACGGAGTTCATGTCGATCCTCAGAAGACGGAGGCTATTCGTGATTGGCTACCTCCGAAGAATGTTAAGATAATCCGAAGTTTCCTCGGATTAGCGGGTTATTATCGGCGATTTGTGGAGGGCTTTTCTAAAATCGCTCAACCCTTGACGAGCCTTTTACGGAAGGATAAGAAATACACGTGGTCCGACGCATGTCAACAGAGTATTGAGGAACTCAAGAGCCGGTTAATGTCAGCACCTGTACTTTCCTTGCCGCAAGGGACGGAAGGATTTGTGGTTTATAGTGATGCGTCCGGACAGGGTCTCGGATGTGTGCTCATGCAGAATGGAAAGGTTATTGCCTATGCTTCACGGCAATTGAGACCTTACGAGGTTAATTATCCGACACACGACCTGGAGCTAGCACCCGTGGTGTTCGCTTTGAAGATTTGGCGTCATTATCTTTATGGCGTTACCTGTCAGATATTCACCGATCATAAGAGTTTAAAGTATATATTTACTGAGAAGGAGTTAAATATGCGACAGAGACAGTGGTTGGAATTAATCAAAGATTATGATATTGAGATCCTTTACCACCCGGGCAAGGCGAACGTTGTCACCGACGCCTTGAGTCGTAAGTCCGTTCCGGAGCAGATGCTTGCTCGTTTAACAGTCCAGAAGGAGCTTCAGCAGGAATTCCTTAGACCCGAGATCGAGGTCTGGCTTCAGCAAGTTCAGGGACAACTTTGTATGTTAGAGATTTCATCGTCACTCGAGGAGGCAATCCGAGAGAATCAGAGTTCAGACCCTTCGTTGTTGCGCATCCGTGAGGATGTGACTCAGGGGAAAGCCCCTGGATTTGTGGTCCACGAGGATGGACTTTTGAGGTTTAAGAATCGGTTGTGCGTACCGGCGAATGACGAGTTGAAAAACTCGATTTTGAAAGAAGCTCATGCTACCCCTTATTCTGTTCATCCGGGGTCTAGCAAGATGTACAAGGACTTGAAACAAAATTACTGGTGGAGTAATATGAAACGAGAAGTCGCGGAATTTGTTTCGAGATGCTTAACCTGTCAACAAGTCAAGATCGAACATCAGCGACCGGCGGGTATGCTGAAACCTCTCCCTATTCCAGAATGGAAGTGGGAAGACATTTCTATGGATTTCATCACGAGTTTGCCGACGAGTCGTCGTGGCATGAATACAATCTGGGTAATTGTGGACCGCTTAACTAAATCAGCTCATTTTCTTGAGATTAAGGATACTTGGGGTCCCGAGAGACTTTCCCAGTTATTCATCAAAGAGATAGTGAGACTGCACGGTACTCCTAAAAGTATCGTTTCCGATCATGACGGACGGTTTGTGTCGCATTTTTGGAAATCAGTTCATCACGCTATGGGAACTCAGCTTAATCTCAGTACCGCTTTTCATCCTCAGTCGGACGGGCAATCAGAGAGGACTATTCAGACATTAGAGGACATGTTGAGGGCATGCATCCTCGATTGGAAAGACGATTGGGAAGCCCAACTTCCATTGATCGAGTTCACGTATAATAATAGTTGGCATGCTTCGATTAAGATGGAACCTTATGAGGCCTTGTATGGTCATCGTTGTCGATCTCCGTTGTGTTGGGACGACCTATCAGAATCAATCGGCACCGAGCCCGATATGCTTATAGCCGCCCGTGAGAAGGTAGCTTTGATCAGGAGTCGTTTGTTGACCGCTCAGAGTCGACAGAAATCATATGCAGATAACCGTCGTCGACCATTAGAGTTCGAGGCAGGTGACCACGTGTTGGTCAAGGTATCCCCGAGTCGTGGGATCTTCCGTTTTGGGAAAAGGGGTAAGTTGAGTCCGAGATTCATTGGACCGTTTGAGATTCTGGATCGAGTAGGCAAGTTAGCTTACCGATTGGATTTACCTCCGGCGTTGAGCCGAATTCATAATGTGTTTCACGTCTCTCAGTTGCGGAAGTATGTTGCCGACCCGAGTCACATACTTCAGTTCGACGAAATCGAGATCGCCGACGACCATTCATATGAGGAGCGTCCTATACGAGTTTTAGAGCGGCGAATCAAACAGTTGAGGAATAAGACGATTCCTTTGGTTAAGATTCAGTGGTCTAGGCACGGAATCAAAGAGGCTACTTGGGAAACCGAGGATAATATGCGGGAGAGTTATCCCGAGTTGTTTGACCCTTAGTTTCGGGGACGAAACTCTTTTAAGGGGGGGTGTATGTAATACCCGGTTGTAATTCAGTAATTATCATTCAGTATGTATCATTCAGTTATTTCACTCATTAATGATCATTTGTCACTCATATTCAATCATGGTATTCATCGTTCAGAGTAATTGTATCGTGTATCAATCGCCGTTCATCACTATCATAATTGGAGTTCCGTGTCGTGTTTATCATCTTTGTCATTTTTCATTGTGGTCTGTGCGTGAGGAGTAGCGCACGCTACGTACTCTTTCTAGCACACGCTGATTGAGTACAGGTAGCGCACGCTACCACTCAGCATTAGCGCACGCTATTGTTACCCTGGCTGCAGTCCAGAAGGTACTGGACTGCAGGTGAGTTATAAGTAGCGCACGCTACGAGTGGTAAGTAGCGCGCGCTAGTGGGTTGTAGTAGCACACGCTAATAATTGCTGTAGCGCGCGCTAAGGACGGATCAGGTTGAGTCCAGTGGCTACTGGACTGCACTGGATTAATTCATAGCACACGCTATGAGTGATATTTAGCGTACGCAAACGGTGTAGTAGCGCACGCTAAATATTGGTTGTAGCGCACGCTACCGAGGTCAGATCAGAGGACAGACGGTTTCTGGATTCCAGTACTGGGCATCTAATAATTCGTTAGCGCACGCTAACCATGGGTTTTAACGCACGCTAATGGTATGGTTGTAGCGCACGCTACAAAAGGTACGTAGCGCACGCTACCGTGTTCGGACAGTGGGTACTGGACTACCCAAAACACCCGTTAGCGCACGCTATGAGCTGGGGCTAGCGCGCGCTAAACTGGGATTGCTATAAATAGGACAGTTCAGCCCTTAATCCGTCATTTATTATTTCTCTTCGTTTCTTCGGCGGTTTCGGGAGATTCCGGGCGATTTGGAGAGTGTTCTTCGGGGAGTAATCATCAAACATCATCTTCAAGCTTATCTTTTGGATAAATCATCATTTCAACATCCTCATCACATCGAATCTAAGGTATTAATCTCTTGGATCTAGAATTTCGGATTTTTGGGTTTTTCCTTCCGATTTCTTCGTGTAAGCTTGGATTATCATTGGAATATGTTAGATATGGATTATCTACCTTGGATAAATATATTCCTACGGATTAAATGGCTATTTTCGGAATTATTTCAAGAACCCTTGGAGTTGACTTCGGTTAATTCGGGATTTTCCGATTGATGTGGTTGTAATCTTGAACTGTGGATTCTTATTGGATTATTGATATCATTGAAGTGTTTTGTTAGTTCGAAATACTCATTTTGGTGTTGGTTTCGATTAATTCGGGATTGGATATTTCCGAAGTTGTGTGGTTGGTTACGTATTCGTTAGAATGCCCCTATGAGTTTGATTATCGTTGTATCGACTTTTGGGTTGGTCGTGTTTTGTTGCTTGACACGTGTATTGATTGGTTGTTGGTATATATTGTTATTCAAGGTTGTTCGAGCGACCGGTATCTCGATTAGGATGTTGTTCGTGGAAGGACATTGTCATCGGTATTGTGTAAGTTAACTCTTACTCGGTTAAAAGGATACTCATTCCTTTTGTTGTTGATTGCTCATAATCATAATTTATTCATCATATTATTAATCATATTGAGACTTGTAATTATCGAATAATCATTTCATTCACGAGGAATGACGGTTCCAAATCATTTCATTGGGTTATCAATCAAGTCACTATTATTTTCATCTCGGTGAGTCATCTTGGCCTTGTCGAATTATTATTCATTGGTATTCATTGTGGTTATTCTCGTTCATATGACCTTCTGGGTTCATATTGTGTGGCCGGGTGTGGCTGTGTGGAATTTTTAGTCGGGCACACGATGGTCATGTTTTGCGTTCACCGATACATTGGACCGTGCACACGGTAACGCTTACATCCGTGAGACTAATTAGGTACAAGGACGGGTGTGTCCGGACATTCATCTCGTACACTTGCACAGAACATTACGGGCGTACTATGATACTCCTCTTCAGCGTAATTCATAACTAAGGATATTTCATAACTTCAGTTAATTCATGATTGTGTAATTTCAACCCCTGAGGATTGTTGTTCTGTGTAACTCACCCCGTTGGGGGATTTTTGTTTTCAGGTCACGGCAAGGCAAAGGCACGGCAAGAGCATGTTGACGGCGAGGAGTCCCAGTGATACTATTAGGGGGCCCCAGTCATTCCGTTTGTTTCAGTCATTTCAGTCATTTCCGTCATTTGTATTTTCCGCTGCAAATTCCGTTTGAGATGTTTAATTGTTCAGGGTGGTGTATTTTATCTCCATATAAAATATACTAGTATTCGGTTTTGTCCTGGTGTGTTGTACTTAAACTCCTCATCGGAGTACTTGGTAATATAATGTGGTTCGGTACTACAATTATATTATTTAATTCATCATTTTCATTTGCCTGGTGGGTCCCAGTCGGGGATTCACGGCACTGTAATATCCGCCGAGTTTGGGGTGTTACAACTAAATATAGTTTTCCTGAGGTATGAAGTTCTTGTTAAATGTTAATTATCTTTATTGTGTATAGTACAATAATTTGTTTCCTATGATATGATTAACTGCATGCATATGATTTTTTATTAGGGTTGGAGTGAGTGTTCTGTAGCGATTCAAAGTGACAAAGATGTACATATTGTTGCCACTGGAAAAGTGGAGATAAGGAATGGGGAGAAAGTGACTAAAGTACACAATGTTCAGATTACGAATGATCTCCTCAGGGTAATGGTTCTAGAAGTGATGATGCCAACGGCACTTTTGCCATCTCCTACCCAAGAATTCAAATATGTTAGTCAAGCCAAGAGTAGTTTTGCTCCTTGGCCAAGACACTTAATTTTCCCAATGAATCAGGTAATCTCTATTGTTTGTAAGTTTTAGATTTGTTGTTCATTTTCTTACCAAAATGATCTTTTATGAGATTTTCACATTCTATATAATAATTTGTTATTATTTCGTCACTATTAAGGCTGACAAACAACCAACGAAGTCCTTCACTACACCATCCCCACAAACACCATCATCACAAGCATCAACAACTCGTAAGTATGTGATTACGATGGAAGATCTTGATAAGTTGACAACTAGTTTGTTGCGAAAATTCAAAGTTCAAGCTGCAAGGATGGAAACAAAAGATCAACACATATCAATAACAATCCCAACAAGTGTGTACGGTGACGAAGATATGTATGCTTGGTGATTTCAAAAAGAAGTTGAAGCTAAACATATATCCATCTTCATGAAGTAAATAACAAAAATTCATGATTTTTCATTAATCAGTTATTTTTTTAATTTAATGGTTTCTACTATTGTGCAAGGTACTTGAGCGAAAAATGTGAAGAAGATTGTGTATCTAAGATGTATGGACTTTGTGATTCTCATTACTTATCCCCTTTAACATCAATGGAGGACAAAGAAGAGCGATCTGACTATTTAGCACGTATTTTTGGACAAAATGAAGGAAAAAATGCTAATCAGCTTTTCTTTGCTCCGTATTATGAGAAGTAAGTGCATAAAAAACATCAATTTCACCTTAAAATGAGAATAATGCTAATATTATTTTTATTATTAATTATTTTTTATATAGTTGTCATTGGATGCTTGCATCCATTAGTCCTTGGAATGGAGTTGTGTTTTGTCTTGATCCAACTGGAGTGGAAAAGAATATCCATGAATACGTTCAACAGATCATCAATGAGTATGCATCTTTATTTTCTCTTAGCCATCATTTATTTATATTATGCAATATGATATGCTTTGTTATGTAGCAAAACGGAAGTGTGAATTTGAAATCTGAAAATATTGGTGAAGTTTAATTGATTGCCTGCATTTGATTTTTTTTTTTGTAACACAATAAGGGAATCACAAAGTTCAGCCAAAAGTATCGGACCGATGTCAAGAAATTTGATAAGAATAATCCAGGAATTAGGTGGATAAAGACATAGGTATATGCTTTCTTTGGTTATAATATGAACTTAATTTGGTTCATAGTAGTAGCAATGGTAAGTTTTGTTCGAATGCCATATATCAATTCATAGTGTTGTATTCACTTTGTTTTTAGTCTGTAGTCTCCTAATCTCCCAGCGCATGAGCTAATCATTTAATGAATTAATGTGTTGAAAACTGTTTTTTGTTCTTTCCCAAATGTACGTAGTGCCCCCGTCAACCCCAAAATTCCAAGGATTGTGGATATTATGTTTGTCGCTTCATGCTTGAGACAATACAAAAAAGACAGACAAGTGATTCCTGATAAGGTATTGTTTACATTAAATTTACTATATGAAATCCTTTTTGTATTATCATATTTTGATAAAACAAATGATGTTCTGATTATATGTTGTTTATGATGTTTTTATAGTGGTGCTAATACTTCCTTTCCTCAAGTAAAGATTGACAAGTTAAGAGACATGTGGATTGAATATGTGAATGAGCATAAACAAGTGGCTGATGAGGAATTCGATGATGGTATGAATGGAATTTGTTGGTGTATTGTAATGAATTTATATAATGCTCAACATATATCATCTCAATTTGGAACTTTTTTATTAGAGTTGGAACTTTTAAGTTAGACTCTTCAACCAATGTAGACTCTTTGCCTTTGTATTGATTTGAGTATTATGACGTAGAACTTTGAGCAATATTAATAAAGCAAGCTTCTTGTTTGATTATTATTATTATTATTATTATTGTTATTGTTGTTGTTGTCGTTGTAATTGTCGTTGTTGTTATTAGCTACAGTAAAAATAAATAAATATTGATGTGGATAGGAGTGCAAAATTGGTGTTGTGTGCTGCCAATGCCCTACTGTTCTGTGTGCGTGTTCTGGGTTCTTTATGCATGTTGTGGTTTTGTGTGTTTGCAGCGTGTTGTTGCTGCTGGTCTGTGAACTATATGTGCATTGTTTGCACCATTTTTGCAGCGTGTTGTTGCTGCTCGTCTATACTTCATGTGTTGCTGCTGCTCGTCTGTTGCTGCTGCTCGTCTGTTTCTGTTGCTAGTATGTGAATATGTGCAATGTTTGAAGCATTTTTATAGCGTGTTGCTGCTGTTCCATGTACTGTGGTGCAGCGTTTGCAGCATTTTTGCAGTGTGTTGCTTCTGCTCCTGTACTGTGATGCAACGTTTTGCAAGATGCGTTGCTGCTGGGCTGTTGTTGCTGCCTACATGTTGCTGCTGCACATCAGTCCGCTCAATGCAGCACGCTGCAGCCTGTGTTTTGGCAGCATTTTTGTGTTTTGGCAGCATTGGTGTTTTGGCAGCATTTTGTGTTTTTGTGGTGCTTGTGGTGCTTTTGGCAGCAGCAACATGCTCCTTGTGGTGCTTTTGTGTTTTGGCAGCATTTCTTCCCTTGCTTTATGTTGCTTGTTTTGTTTGTTTGCAGCATTTTTTCCTTGTTTGCAGCATTTTTTTCCTTGGTTTATGTTGCTTTTGTGTTTTGGATGTAGCTAGCTAGCAACAAAAAATGAATGACAGAAGCAAAAAAATAATGCAGGTCACGAAAAAAAGTTGTATTTAATTATTTTTAATATTTCTAATAATTAAATTATTTAATTATTTATTTTATTTTTCTTGGGTAAAAAGTAATAAGTAATACATTTTTATTAGTTAAATAAAATTATTATAACAGGAAAAATAGATGTATTTAATTATATATATTACAACAAAAATAGCTTAATTTAATTAGATATAAAAAAAACTCGATGAAATAGACCCCCTTCTTAAAAAGTGGTCCCTTAGGTACAATATAAGAAACCTATTTTCGCCAAAAGTGGTTTCTTTAATCAAACCAAAGAAACCCCTTTTCAGAAAAAAGGGGTTCCTCTAATGTTGTTTTTAAATAATTTCAGAAGCAACTAAGAAACCACTTTTTTCAAAAGGGGGTTTCTTAAGTTGAGCAAACAAACCCCTAAAAAAAGGGTTCTCTTAACCTAAGACACCGCTGAGCTAAAGACCCCCTCTAAAGGGGTTTCTTAGGCCAATTTTAGGGGGTTTATTTTCACATTTTTGTAGTAGTGATTATAGTGGTGTTGAAATGATTCTTAATGTTATAAGAAGTGTATATTGAAGAATATGATGTTACATGACTTGGATTATGAGTTGGATGATTATCTACATGTTAAAGGATATCGAATTATGTTGTTTTGATGACTATGAACAGGATTTCGAATCACTTAGTGTTCTTGAGGAACTCTTGATAAATAGAACATAACAAGACAGTCGTATGTTGAATTATCGGTATTTTTAGATATGAAGATTGAACTTTCGTCCGGTCGTGTTGATTGTAGTGGTTGAATTCGTATGTTCTTGATGAAATACGAATTATTATAAACAATTTGGAATCCAAAAAGATTGTGATTGATCATCGAATGTGGTTTCCTTTACATTCGTATCCATAATCATATTGTGGTTGTGAATTCGTAATTGTTTGAGTTGGATTGTTCGGACTTGTGGTTAATCGAGATATTATAAAATCGTTGGGTTTGTTTATCATTTATATTGATTGTTAATAACGATTATCGGATTTCGGTCCGTATTATGGATATGAGTTCGTGATGGTTTGAGTTATACTATTTGGTTTTGTATATGATCGAGGAATTGTTGAGCCGTCGAGTTTGGTCGCCTCATTAGAGATGGCAAACGACAGTAGGAACCAGCAAATTAGAGATGGCAAACGACAGTAGGAACCGCAGCCCGGCCTTCATTATCGCCGCATTCACGGCGACCATGCCCTCCGGAGGTTGGTCGGCTTGCTCGTTCTCGGCAGGTGCGAAAAGGTCTACATCAGAAGGGACATGGTACCTCGCCCTCCAGATGGCCAAGTCCTTCCTGGTCGCCGAGCTCCTGATCTGGCTAAGGGACCACGGGGAGTGCTGCGCGGCCCAGAACAGCGACCGCTTCGCGGATTGATAAGGATGGGCGATCGAGTACTCCCGATAGTCAAACTTGGGATGCGGACTGGCCAGTCTCTCCATAATTTCTCCGAAGGTTGAATAGGCTTGGTCGAAGGCGCTATGTTGCTCCCAGTACGCCCTCACCGCCAATTCCTTCTCGACCAGCAAGCGTTTTTGCTTAGCCGCCGCCTCCCTGGCAGCATCGGCCTTGTTGAGTAGTTCATCGACTTCCACGGGATTAATACCAGCACGGATAGCTTCTGGCCAACCTGCTTTTTCTTCTTTCCCCATTTGGGTTTTGAAGAAGCAGCACCGGTTGCCGCAAGAATTTGATGATAACCTTGTTTGACGAGACCTTCGGCAGACTGAAGCTCTGTCAGAAGTTCCGCCAATGTGTAAGTCCTACGATTCATATTGTAGTTGAGACGGAACTGCTCAAAGCTTCTTGGTAAACTGCCCAAGATGATATCGACCTGCGACTCCGCATCGATAGTGGCCCCCGGTATGTGTAACACCCCCAATCCGCTCAGGGATATTACACGCCGTAGAACCTTTCCTCAAGGATCTACCAGGCTGGTAACAACAAACGAACAACTCGACGATGCCTTTAAGGCTACAATAACTCAGTAGACCGACTTGGTCTTTCAATAAATACATACAACTCAAACACATTATATGCCCATGCAGGGGTCGGTTACAACACACTCCCATACAATGGGAAAGAATACTGCAGCGGAAATAAAATACAACTAAACCAATGACATCATATGGATCCTCGTGTGATTAGTATCGTTCATCTTTCATCATCCTTCATGTCGACCCTGTGCTATGCTCCAAAACCTGAATGTAATACATGATCCTTCTACATACGACCAAGCGATAGTAGACATTGACTCCACAAAGTGGCAAGAAGCTATGGAAGCTGAGATAAACTCAATGCATGCTAATCAGGTCTGGACTTTAGTAGATCGTCCTAAAGGCATAGTGCCTATTGGAAACAAATGGATCTATAAAAGAAAGACTGATGGAGATGGAAAGGTTGATACCTATAAGGCCAGGCTTGTGGCAAAGGGTTATTCCTAAAATGAAGGAATCGATTACTTCGAGACCTTCTCGCCTGTAGCTATGATTAAGTCTATTCGCATGATGCTTGCCATAGCAGCCCACTTAGATTATGAAATATGGCAAATGGATGTGAAAACGGCATTCCTAAATGGATTCCTCGAGGAGGATATTTACATGGAACAGCCTAAGGGATTCATATCTCAAACTAATATTCATAAAGTATGCAAACTTCAGCGTGTCATTTATGGACTGAAGCAAGCTTCACGGAGTTGGAATCTTCATTTTAACGAGACAGTCAAAGAGTTTGATTTTGTCCAAAACGAAGAGAAGACCTGTATTTACAAGAAGGTTAGTGGGAGCAAAATTGTGTTCTTAATACTATATGTAGATGACATTCTACTTATAGGAAACGACGTAGAAACGCTCAGTTCTGTGAAAGCTTGGCTTTCTAAAGAGTTGTCAATGAAAGACTTGGGAGAAGCTACCTATATTCTGGGTATTCGTATCTACCGGGATAGAGCGAAAAGAATGTTAGGTCTTTCCAAAGCCCTCTATATAGAAAAGATCCTGAAGCGATTTAGGATGGAAGATTCTAAAAGAGGGTTCCTTCCTATGCAACATGGTGCAAAACTTTCCTTAGAGATGTGTCCTCAAAGTGAGGAAGACAAAAAGGAAATGTTATACTGCAAAGAGTAGACACGGCAAATAATGTTGCTGATCCGCTTACCAAGCCACTATCTCAGAAGGTCTTAGAGAGACATCTAGAGAGTATGGGTATTAGATTATGAATATTTAACAAGGCAATAATTATTTCTATATTATTGTATAACTGGCATTGTGATTTGGTATATAGAATAATAGTCCTTGCATTTGAGAACAAACATTCTACTCCTTATGGAGATAAGGAGATAGGCACTGGAAGTGTTTAGAGCTCGAATGCTTAACTCTTTCGCAAGTCGATAAAACTTAACTGGGCAATAAGTTTAGACAAGACTTGTATAACGTGTACTTTGACATGTAAAGTGCCGGTATTCACTAAGGGTTAGTGGGAGCACACGTTATAGGTATGCTAGTGAGATTAGTATACTCGAACACGACTCACCTCGATTCGGTCACATGGATATCACTCAGGGATTGTCAATGACTGGATCGAAAGGTTGTGATAGGTATACGTGGACCTTTGACTTGAGGTTTCAGTAGGAGATGTGCTTATGACATTAAGTTAGTCATTAGAATAGTTCGATCCAATCGCCGGTGTGTGGGGTCAACCTCGAAATGCAACTTAGTGGGCAAGTAGCAGTCTCTACTGAATACCAAGATAGAATTCTTTCTCCTGTAAGTGAGCAGGTAAATGTCCTATGCGGTTAATGGCAAATGAGATTATAAGTCTTTGGCCAAAGCATTTAGAGCTAGTTGTATTTGATACACGAGAGCTCGATGATCTCAGTTTGCATTAACAGAAAGCATAGAGTCAAGTTACAGTAGGGTTTGACTTTACAGTGACCCTAATACTTGACCGGGACATATGATTGAAGGGTTTATATGTATACGGTATTCACGACATAATGGTTCTGGAATGATCCCATCATTCATTCTCAGTCGGGGTTTACAGTGCGGCCCGCTAGGCTGGCTAAGTGCTGCCCGCATTCATTGGTTCCTCCCAATGCCGGTTGAGACGGACCTACAGAGTCGCGCATCAGGAGCGTTGACGCATAAATGTAAATTTATTATCTCTCAATTAATATTAGATATTGGATATCTAAATTATGATTTATTGGATAAATCAAATAGCGGTCTTATAAATTAAAATTAAGTTACCGGGTAATTAATTTAATTCATAAATTATATTTCTTAGAGAAATATATTTATATTTGATATAATTAATTAATTAGATTAATTAATTAATATAAATACATTGGTGATTAAATGGAGTGTATTTAACGGAGTCGTTTGACGAACGTCCGAGACACGAGCCGAGTAATTCGGCTCATTTCCAAGAAGTTTCTTCCATGGGCCGCCCCCCTTTTGGTTTGATGTGATAATTGCATGTGTGTGGGAACTCACTTGAGTTGAGATTCTCACATTATTACACATGATAGTTGTAAAGGAATGATTATTCCCTTATATAATTAATATCATCACATTTGACATAACCACCATATAATACAACTTAGAGTACAAGTGTGGGTGGAGGGTTGTGTTCAGCCGAGAGAGTTTTTGAAAGGAAAGAGAGATAATTTTTCTTCAATTTTTATCATCTTAGAGTTGATACAAAATATGAAAAATAAGATATAAATTCCTATAGTAATTCCTAGCCGTGTTCTTGGAGAACAGATTGCTATCGAATTTTTCCGTGCAACTTCCGACACGTGTGAAGTAGAGACATTCGGCATTTTCGGTGTTGGATCATTCAAACAAGCTACAACGAATTGGATTCGTGTTCGTGTCGGTAATCGGGAAAAGGCTTGCTCGGGTTTTTCCTTCGAAGATTATATTATCAAAGGACTACGTGGGTAAGTATTCTTTGTTTTTCATCCTCGTTATTTATATTCGTTTATATGATGCTTGATTGGTCCATTTTTGGGGTTTGGTTTTTTCCGGTTGGACCGGTTTATTTTTCGCTACGTAATTCATTTTTATCACCGAATCCCAATAGTTAGATGACGATCCTTGACGATATACGTTGTGTAAGGGAAGGAGATCGCCTGCCTAGGTTCTTCATGTTGATGATGAACTTTAGAGGGCGAGCGAGTAATCCTCTAATTTGTTTTGGAGGGTCCTTCGGCTACGCCTGCCTCGTATTTAAACGAAGGGCGAGCGATCGAAGCCCAAAGGAACCTTGCATGGACGGATCGTCGATTTCATCAATTTTCACGACCATGGCGGCACATTTCTACCTCGGACCATCATGTCAGATGATGATCCTCGACGGTATACATTGTGCTGGGGGAGGCGATCGCTGCCTAGGTCCATCATGCTGATGACGAACTTTAGAGGGCGAGCGAGTCATCCTCTTTTTCGAGGTGTTTGCTCAGGTAGTAGACTTTGACGGGAATAGGGGAGAGACTTCCAAAGTTTCCTCCTCTTGATTGAAGCATATATCGGTCGCCGAGGTTAATCGAGGGGTCAGCTCGTATGAGCTTTCCAGCCTGTTCGCGTTCGACTCTGGCGACCGTATCGGGGAGATTGATGGGGCTCCAGCTAAGCCAATAACATGTCCAACTTGCCCTCCTCGAACAATCTCCAGAGTTGTCTGAGGAGGTCGCGGCATTGGTTAGTGCTGTGGCCGGGACTCTTATGGTAGGCACAATATTGATTGTGGTCCACATGACCGTGGTCCCTTATAGCCTTTGGCTTGTTTAGCGGTTCGCGCCCCTTGATGGCGTAAACGATGTGGGCCGGAGTTCGGTTGAACTTGTGGAGGAGATGGGCTTCCACATCCTCGAAAGGCCTTGAGATCGTCGGGTGGCTTGGCGACCACCTTTTTGGTTTTGGCGACCGCCGTCTTTCGGACAGGAGGTGGCGTTCCCTCGCCAAGGCAGAGGGTGAGTAGCCTTTGCCTGGCCAGAAATTCAGCA
Organism: Orobanche coerulescens; assembly: GCA_033398695.1. NCBI lineage: Eukaryota > Viridiplantae > Streptophyta > Magnoliopsida > Lamiales > Orobanchaceae > Orobanche > Orobanche coerulescens. Next base: position 120,807,375 of record CM065802.1, read on the forward strand.
TCCTTAGCGCGGAAGATCGCGTAGGTTGGGGGGGTGTCCTTCGTGAGATGTCTAAACATGGGTGAATGACCGTAGAATCCCCCAGGGCCAAGTAGAGAGCGAGCTCGGCACTGATGGGCTCGCCAGTGAAGACGATTTCATCCACCTAGTCGATGTAATCTGCGTCGGATTCGTCTTCCCCCTGCCTGATTTTCATCATGCGGTGGGGACCTTCTGGTCTGGCGACCTTGGTGGCGAAGTATGACGTGAAGTCACTCGCCAGTTTCTCAAAGAAGATGATCGATCGTGGTGGTAGTGAGATGTACCACCTATGGGCCAGCTCGCCCAACGTTAACGGGAAGATTCGGCACTTGGTCGCGTCTGATGCCCCACACCCGGTCATGTAGATTCGGAACTTGCTTAGGTGGGTCTCGGGGTCCGATCTCCCTTCGTACAAAGGTGTTTTGGTAGGAGCGATCCTTGGTTGCACGGGGGCAAGCTCGATGTAGACTGCGAGTGGCTCGGTCGGTCCGATGATCTTTCTACTGGCGCTTGCCCCAGCATCCAGGAGCACTTTCATCTCGTCGAGATGGCGTTGCATAGCGGCCATTTCCGCGGTCTGGCTGCTCGCGGCTAGGCGCTCGGAGCGGGAGCTGAGGCGATCAAGTACTGAACCCCTGGCATTCGGAGCGGGAGCCAGACGGCTGACCTGTATTCGGCTGGGAGTTGGATAGGTGGAACTCCTGGTGACGGACTCGGATTCCGTCGTCTCGTGGTTGGGGCTAGAATGCCCCGGTCGCCATGATGGATCGCTTCCCAAGCGACTGAATACGGAAACGTCCGGCCTTGCGAGAGCCTTTTCTTGCGAATCGGGGCTTTTTGACGATCGCTCGCCCAGTAAGCCCTTTAACTTCCGTTGCCAACGCGGCGGATGGCCGAGGGAGTTATAGCGGGCATCGCGCATGCTCTCCGTCGCTCCTTTAGGATGGCCATAGCCTCCTCGTTCTGTTCCGTGGTTTGGAACTGGTCGAGCGAAAGGCTGGGGTCATCCCTCAGGTGCGGGATCGAGAGTCTCACGTCGCTGCGGCTACCCCTGCCGTCGGTTGGGGCTCGGAACGAGCCGGGATATGATGTTCGGTGGTTGGAGAGTGGCTCTCTTCGATATGGTGGCAGACGTCATTATTCTGAAGGTTTTTCTCTGAAGAACAGTGAGTGTTTCTTCAGGTATATGCCCCGAGAATAGTGAGTGTTCTTCGGGACGGTTGGAATAAAAATGAAGGTTAAGATCCCCTTCCTCTAGCGCCAATTGTTGTTACCCAAAATATTATCCAGAGATGAATATTACTGGAATGGTCGAGTAACAAACAAATGCGAGAGCACTTCTATGGGAAAGTAAATAACATAAGATTTGTCGGGGTTGTTAGTCCCGGGCTTGAATGCTCTCGTGAGATATTATTAATACAAATACTTTGGAGTACAAATATTAATGTTAGAGTACAATTACAATGAGTGTAAAGACCCTAGTTATCTTAGCTATTGAGCGTGAAGATTGCTGGAAGAACCAGATATGATGCTCTGTGAGTTCTTGTAACAACGATGGAGTGCTGTGACGACTGTGAGAAATCGACGGTCTCCCACAGTGTGTATTAGTTGTACGTCTGAGCTCCCGGGCTTGCGAGTCTCTTCGAATCTGTGCTGCAGGGAGTTCTTGCCTATGCCCACCGACTTCTGGCTGAGAGGTGCTGAGAGAGAAATCCTGAGATAGATTAAAGAGATGAAGCCAAGAGTCTGAAAGTGTGTACGTTTGTGTGTATTCTCCGACTTTCGTGAGTAGATTTCGGAATGTAGTTGCCAACCTTTTTCCAGTTGCTGGAGGTTCTCTATTTATAGGACTGGGAGTTGTTGGGCAATCGCCTGCGCTGTATTATAATAAGCGGGCGATCGTTTTTGGCACATGGGTTGGTCTCCTCAAAGTCCGGGGAGGCCCTACTTAGGACCTTTCGGCGGGTCTGTCGGTAGGTGAGGCCGCCCACGTCATTAATAGATGCTGATGGGCTGGAGTCAACGATCCATGTTCTGCGGCGCCTTTCTTGGGTCTACACATGGGCACTTGCTTTGAGATCCAGTCTTCGTAGACTTTGACGGACGAAGGTCTTGTTCGTGGCAGAGGACGGTCGTCCCAGGTCGGGCACCAGAGTCGATCGCTAGGCGCCAAAAAAGCGATCGCCTTGAGGGTCGATCGCTAGATGCTCGAAGGTGGATTGTTACCTTTGCTCTGACAAGTTCGCCGTAGCTCATTTGGTCATGGACTCGGTCGCTCGGCCCTTATTCTGATCGCCACCGAGGCGTATAAGTCGCCGCACAACAATATACTCAGTCAATCAAGAACAACCATCATCAGCTCAAGATCTTCATAGTCAAGCTGCTGTTCTTACCTGGTTACTTTACCTTTTACCTTTGAGTAAAAACCTAGTTCTGTGTGAACTAAAAAAGCTATTCCGACCTGTGTGGGACGAATTAGACAAAGCTTTGGAACTGTGTGTGAAGAAGCAAGTCAAGAGTTAGCTTTGATCAATCTTTGTAAATGGTTGAAAGCTACAGTCTTTGTATCAGTCTGTGTGAACGATACGAGGATAGGTTTGATTATAGACACGTAGTTGTGTATGTAGTGTTTATAATAAAACATTTTACTCCTATGTGTAGGACCAGTGGACGTAAAGGGGTTTACCTCGAACCACTTTAATTACTGTGTTAATTACCTTCTGCATTTACTGCTTTCATTATTGTGATTTGTTTAAGGATACTTCAATAACCCTGTACGCACCAAGCAAATAGGAGATTAGCCCAGTTGCTGTATTTACAGCAACTTACTGTTTCAAGACTTCCGCTATGCACTCTAATCTGAAATCGTACAGCTTGTTGCTAAAATCTTTCCAAGCTGTATTCTGTATACTTAGTGGCCAACAAGTGGTATCAGAGCGGTTGATTCTAAAAAGAAGTAGTCGTATTTTTAACCGAATCAGATCCTTAAAATCAATTTATTTTTTAAAACTTCCTTATCATTCCTAATGTTTTCTATTAACGAGTTTGATGACTGGAGAATAAGGATGGAGGCTCATCTTGCCGCCATGCATGAAGAGATGATCTTTGTCATTCAAGAAGGCCCCATAAATATCATGAAGGTAAATCCTGCACCAAGGATTGAAGGCCAAGCTCATTCCGAGATGCTCGAGAAAGAGCACGAACAATGGACCACAGATGATCAAAAACGCGCCAACCTCGAAAATGTTGCTAAGAACGCCCTATTTGTCACTCTTGACAAAGGCACGTTCTCGAAGATAAAGAGTTGTAAGACATACAAAGAAATCTGGGAAAATCTCAAGATGATTTGCGAGGATACAGAGCTCTCAAAAGAAAACAAAATTTCAAAACTAACTCAGCAATTCGAATATTTTGAAATGAAACCAATTGAAACTCTTGAGGAACTTGACCTCAGATTCACTGGCATTGTCGATGCTTGAAGCGTTGGGTAAAATTTATACCCAAAAGGAGAAGAATTTAAAAATTTTCAGATCTCTCCCTGTTCGATGGGACATTAAGACAACAGCTATGTGTGCGTCATGCAATCTTAATGACATATCTACTTTTGACCTCTTTTCTGACCTCAAGGCATTTGAGTATGTTATTGACAGGAGAGAGAAAGCTGAAGAATCGCCTGCGAGGACTACAACGCTAGCCGCTATATCCAATAGAAGGCATAGCATGCCCAGCACATCAAAGTCTACTCACAAGAATGCTGACAGTGATGACGATATCCTGTCACAAGACGAAATGGCGCTCCTCATGCAAAAATTCAAGAAATTTATCAAGCAGTCTGGAAAGACTCCCTACAGGCCCAAGACTGTTCACAAGGTAAGTACCAAATCTTCCTCTGGTGATGTTAACCTGTGTTACAATTGCAGGAAACCAGGACATTATGCAAATAAATGTCCTCATCCTAAAGTTCAAAGGTTGCTGGAAGCCGAGCAATAGGAAAAAGATGAAAGAAGACATGCTTGGAAAAACAAGCTCAAGGCCCTGATTGGCGAATCAGAAGCCTCTCCCACACAAACAAAGTCCGAAGAATGACTTCAGGCAGTCACTGACAGTGACTCGTCAGATGATTAAATCGAAGATAAAGCATATATGTGCTTTATGGCCAAAGACATACCGGAATACGAAGATAGCGATGATGAGATAAGCTCAACCTCAATTACTCCTGCAAATGCATCTCATACCTTTGAAAACATGATTAATGAATTCAAAAACATTCAAAAAGCCCATGAGACATTGAAAAATGAAAACATACAGCTCCAAATTTCTAACCTAGAGCTGAGGGAAGAAAACGACTTGCTGAAAGTAAATTACGAAAATATGTCTGTTGACTGTGAAAACAGCAAAGTCGATCACGAAAAACTCATGGAGAGCAATCATCAACTTGATCACGAGCTAAATGAGGCTAAGTCTCACAGTGAAAGCAAGACAAATGATTTTGTTCTGCTCCAAGATAAAATAAAAACTCTCGAAAAACGAGAAGGAGAACTTGAGACCATCCTGAAATCTTTCGAGAAATCATCTAAAAGGATGGAAGAAATTCCTAAGCACCAGGCAACATGCTCATTATAAAAGTGGCTTAGAATACAGATCATGTTCCAATAAAGGGAAAACTAGTACTGTGTTCGTCAGGGGTGTGGAATCCATTCCTGTACAGGAAGAAATCCTGAGTCCTGTGAAGGCACTTGTTGCACCGCGAACAGCAAAGGATGCCATTCCGCCACCACAGTCATATTCCAGATAGCGGAATCCTCAGCCATTCATACCTGTAAGGCGTAACCAACAACATGCTCCCCGAGCATATTAAAAGCGCCACCAGCCGTTTAGAAAGAAGGTTGTACCCAAATATCAAAGGCCCGCACAGCAGTACTTCCAACAGTACAGCGCGCCTAGCTATTGGATATAGGGGCCTCGTTATCCATCACGAAAGCAGGTTGCCACTCAGTATCAGCAACAGCTTTGGGAATCCAACTGCAGAGCGAGAAGGCAAGCTGTTAGGCCGAAGAAAATGGTTCCACCTCCAAGACGGCATTCGTACTGGATTAATAATAATAACCCTGAATTTTTCATGTATAATGATTATCATGATTACAGCGACTACGTACTTGACCTACGTAGATACCGCAAGAATGTACCTAAAGTAACCTACAGTAAACCCATTGCTGTCAGGAAAATCTGGGTACCTAAAGGCGCTAACCCCCATAGACCCAACATTCAAAGGGGGCCTAAATCTACTTAATTCCTTTGCCTACAGGACATCTTATAGAAGGACATCCGGTACTTCGACAGCAAATGTTCTCGGCACATGACAGGAGACAAAAGCAAGCTGTCAGATTTCGTAAAAGGTCGCGGTCCAAAAGTGCGCTTTGGTGATAAATCAAAAGGAAGAACAAGAGGGAAGGGAACCCTGCTTGTGGGAAAATTCAAAGTCACTGATGTAGCTTATGTTGAAGGCTTACAGTACAATCTACTTAGTATTACCCAGTTCTGTGACACACATTTCTCGGTGAAATTCTATATAGATCAGTGTAGAATCAAGAACACCCTAACCAAAGAAGTTGTGCTCATAGGAAGCAGATCAGGTAATATGTATATTGCTGACTGGATGTCGATGAGCTCCACAATTCCTTGTTTTGTTGCCAAAGGCACTGCAGATCTAAGCTGGTTATGGCACAAGAGGTTGTCTCATGTCAACTTCAAGACGATCAACAAGCTCTCTAGACAGGGAATGGTCAGAGGTTTGCCCAATGTGTCATTCCAAAAAGACAGCGTCTGTGGACCCAATCAAAAAGGCAAGTAAATCAAGACCACCCTGAAGAGCAAATCCTACCTTTCCACTCACAGAGTTTTGAAAATGCTACACATGGATCTCTACGGTCCTGTACACCCGGTAAGTTTGGGAGGTAAGAAATACTATCTCGTTATTGTTGATGATTATTCCAGGTATGCTTGGACAATCTTCCTAAGCAAGAAGAAGGAAACAACAACAAAGCTGCCTGAGCACCTGAAAAAGCTTCAAAATGAGAAAGGGTTGAGTATCATGTCCATTCGTTCCGACAGAGGTACTGAATTTACTAACCACTTTATAGAGCAATACTGTTCGGAAAATGGAATACAACACGAATACTCGGCTGCCCACACACCTCAACAAAACGGTCCGAGCGAAAGAACAGGACACTCAAAGAAGAAACAAGGACAATGATTGCAGCAAGCAAGTTGCCGCAGCATTTCTGGGGTGAAGCCACCAATACAGCGTGCTACACACAAAACCGCTATATCATCAACAAACACCACAACAAAACAGCATATGAGGTATGGAACAACAAAACTCCATTAGTTTCATACTTTTACATATTTGGATACAGGTGTTATGTTTTGAACAATGGGAAGGATCAACTTAGAACCTTCGATGAGAAGTCGGATGAAGGGATATTTGTTGGATATTCCTCTGTCAGCAAAGCTTACAGGATCTTTAATAAACGGAAGCTGACAATTGAGGAATCAGTTCATGTAGTGTTCGACGAACCTCACCATGACCCTACAAGAGTAGAAGATATTACTCAGAATATCCAACAACTCACCATTGATAACCCTACAACTCCTATAGAGCTTGTCGTTGACTTAGAAATCAACCCCGCTGCTGTAAGAACAGAAGTAGATGAAGCTGATGCTGTACAAGCTGAAGCTGAAACTACAGCAACTCAAGATACAGTATGGGATGCCGAATTAGAACCCGACATAAGATTGTTGAGAGATCACCCACAGGAGTTGATCATAGGAAATATTGATGCTGGTGTATCTACCCGTAGGAGAATACAGAGTACACAAGGAAATGCACGATGTGCGCAAGAAGAACCCGAGTCTGAGATATCTCCATTTCCTGTATGGAAGTCTCTATCTCAACTTAGAAGACTTAACATGTGCACAATCGCTGTATTCTTAGCTCAATCCGAACCTGTTTCCACCAAAAAAGCTCTAGATAATTCTCACTGGATTACATCTATGGAAGAAGAGCTTAATGGTTTCGAAAGAAACAATGTATGGTATCTAGTACCCAGACCAACGCATCAAGCAATAATTGGAACAAAATGGGTATTTAGAAACAAGAAGGATGGAAATGGACTTATTATCAGAAACAAATCTCGTCTAGTTGCACAAGGCTACAGACAGGAAGAAGGCATAGGCTACGATGAAACTTTTGCCCCTATTGCAAGACTAGAAGCGATTAGGATATTTTTAGCCTTTGCCGCCCATAAAAGCTTTATTGTTTATCAAATGGATGTCAGGAGCGCATTCCTGAATGGAGACCTTGCCGAAGAAGTCTATGTTGAACAACCACCAGGGTTTGTCAACACAGAAGGCGGAGACCTTATATACAGACTATGGAAAGTGTTGTATGGACTTAAGCAAGCACCTAGAGCGTGGTATGAGACCTTGTCCCTGTATCTAACCGATAATGGATTCGAGAAAGGTGTTGTGGACAAGACCCTATTTAAAATACAGGAAGGTGATGACCTCCTGATGGTTCAAATATATGTAGATGATATTATATTTGGTTCAACTAACCTCGCTTTATGTCAAATGTTCTCTCATCTCATGAAAGTAAATTTGAAATGAGTATGATGGGAGAACTTAGTTATTTCCTAGGATTGCAGGTAAATCAGTTGCCTACAGGAATCTTCATCAACCAAGAAACGTACAGCAAGGATCTTCTCAACAAATTTGGGATGAATAACTCCAAATCATCGTCAACCCCCATGAGCACTTCCGTACAAATTATTGCTGACGAAGCTGGAAAGCCGGTTGATCAATCACTCTACAAAAAGCTAATTGGCTCACTCCTATACCTAATAGCTAGCAGGCCCGATATCCAGTTTGTTGTAGGAGTGTGTGCATGATATCAAGTAGCACCTAAAGAATCACACTTCACAACAGCCAAACGAATCCTGAAGTACGTCAAAGGAACAGTCGATGTAGGACTGTGGTATCCTAAAGAAAGCGGATTCGATTTTGTTGGCTACAGCAACTCGGATCTCGGAGGCTGCAAGCTAGATACGAAGAGTACAAGCGGTACTTGTCACTTTATTGGACCTAGACTTGTATCTTGGTCCAGTAAGAAGCAATTAGCAAACTCGCTATCCACAGCTGAAACAGAATACTATGCTGCTGGTAGTTGCTGTGGAATTGAAGCCAAGGAAACACCGATCATGTGTGATAGCACGAGTGCAATTACAATAACACACAACCCTGTATTGCACTCGCGTACTAAGCACATCCATATGAAGCATCACTTCATTGGGAATCATGTTGAGAACAAGGATGTTTGGCTCGAGAAAGTTCATACAGATATCCAGTTATCCGACATCTTTACCAATCCTCTCGGCACAGCAATATTCTGTATGCTTGGACAAGAATTGGGATTGCTACAGCCTAACTCCCTGTAAGTGTTTAATGCTTTTACTCAACAATTGAGGGGGAATGCTGTAAGACCCACAAATATAGTATCTACCGTTAATTATCTGTACACTTAGACAATCCGACAGCCCTGTAGGAATAAAAAGTCATAAATTCATCCTACAGCTGACGTGTGCAATAATTAAGGGGGGATACAGTATGACCCATGAATATAGCAGTAATCCGAAAATTGCTGTATGGAATTGAATCCCGTATGTACCTTTTAAGGGGAACGTTGTATGTATGCGGATACCGCACATACTATGGAATTTAATTAATATTATATTCTAATATTTTATATATCTCAAAACAGATTTGAGTCCACGTGCCTTGTTTTATATCAAACGTTTTTTGCATTAAATGCTTTGCATGCCATCTGGACTATTTTATCTCAAACGCCGTGATTTTTTAAATTATTTCATAATTTCGCACTGCCGTTTGGGTAATAAAGGAAGTCGATATGTCAGAAATGGGGCCCGCTATTATTTCAAAAATCGGATGGATAAGATGTACTACTAGTTACGCTCGACCCATCCTGTATGTTAATTTAAAACGACAGTTCCCATCCCTTAAATCTGACCGTTCACTGTCTGGAAACCCTAAATATTCCCACTGCCCAACTATAAAATGACTGTTTTGCCCTTTTTGAATCTTTACGCTTTCTGCAAATTAAACGAGTCTTTGAACAAACAGCCCACATTTCTCAATGCAATCTTACTGCGATTTTCTTTGAATCTCACTTTCTTTTCTTCAAGAAACTACTATGGAATCATCACAGACTTCCTCTCCATCTCTCAAAAAGACCGCCACCATCATTGACGGAAGGATCTTTGCCAGATCTGTGGTTTTTGAGCGTGATCACGCTGAAGGAGACGATGTCGAATCCATGGAGATCATCCTTTCGAGGATTCATCAACAAGGCCTCTATCGCCTTGGAAGTCATAATCCTGAGCGCTATGATGCACAAATGGTTGAAGAATTTTAACTCAATGCCTCTGTTCGTTTCTTCTCTCTTTCACAGGGAAGAAACGTCGCTGACATTTCTGCCAGCGTACGCGGGATGGAGATCCGCATGGACCAAGAGTTGCTGCAAAACCTGTATAGGCTACCTGCTGATGGCCTATATATAGAGGAGCTCGAGACTTTTGGGTCTCAAGAAGTTCTCACCAAATATTGGGGACTATTCACTGGTTCAGCATCGGACGAGAATGTCCATGCTTCATGCCACAAGAAATGCTTTTGCCTTCCATTTGTTTACTTACATGATTTCTGTTGTCGTGTGATTGAAAACAGAATAGGTGCTTTCGAGATGTGCACCAATCTGATATTCCGAATGATCGTCGCCATCATGTCCTACGAGAATGTCAACTGGTGCCATATTGTTCTCAAAAGGTTGCAGGAAGAAGTCTCTAAACCTGCCTCTCAGAAGAAGTCATTTGGTCTGATTCTTAATAATATTCTGACAAAGTGCGGTGTTCCGCAAGCAAAGGAAGCAAAGAAAATAAATTCACAAAAATATATTGGGATCCAGGCCCTCCATCTTCAGCAAAGCACATCTGATTGCGACGAGGACATTTATTCGAACTCTGCCCCTTTCCGCTGATCCAAGGGATGTAACCTCAAAGTCCGGAAGCGAGGATCCCTCGAGGAAAAGGAAGATATCTCACAGAAAGTCTCCCCTTGCTGGTGAGAAGCCGAAAAGGAAGCTAAGGAGTCTTACAAAGGTTAAGACTACAGAGATTACAGCAATCTCAGTAGATGCTCCTTCGACGGCCTAACCCACTGAAATCATCCCCCAGGGCACAACCCCTGTGGAAGAAATAACTGCTGATGTCCATATAGTAGATCCCGAGCCATTGGCGGCAACGACGGATGCACAGTTATTTGCCAATAGCCACATCTCCTGAACGGGAACCCACACCCATAAGGGATCCATCTCCCCTCAGGGTACCAACCTCTGTACGGGATCCCTCTCCAATACTGGATCCCACACCTGTATTAAAACCCTTGCCTATAGCGGACCCATGTGCTGTACGCAGACCCTCTCCGGACTCCACCATTAACAAAACTTTGTTATCTGTGCAAATTGAATAGGCATACGACCGTTTTGTTCAATGGAAAGCATACAGGCTTGCTCCGTACCAAACTTTGTACAATTGGAGGGAATGGAGAGAAGAAGAAAGGTTTGTTCTAGAGGTGACAGACTCTCAAAATATTGAAGTCCTGATCCAATGGGACAACCTTTGCTGCAAAGAGCTGATTTCGAGCCATCTAATGGACAAAGCTGATGCTCGAAAGAAAGGGAAATCTCTATCCAAAGAAACAATTCCTATAAGTCCAAAATCTGATCACGACTCAGACGACGACGACGCCTTCCAGGCTGGTCTGAGGATGAGCCATAAAGAAGCGAGAGAACAGGAATTCTCAAGGACACAACATCAACAAGGAGAAGCGACATCAAGTCACCATCAGTCACCTTCCAAACAGTAAGAAACTGTTCAAGACAGTGAGAAATCAGTCCCTCCTGTCACGGAGGAACAAACAGTTTCACAACAGGCACCCAAGCCTATCGCCGACGATCAAGCCTGCGCCATACTGCAAGAGGAATCAGTCCCTCTGCCAGAGCAGGCGGAAGCTGAGAGAAAACAGGAGGAATCAATCCCTCCTATACCCATGTCTACAGAAACCATTTCGGAACAGGAAAAAACAGTTACCCCTATCGCCGATCAGTCTGAACAGCCACAAGCTGAGACAGCCCCTGCTGCCCCTGCACCTTCACCCATTGAAGTGGAATCCGACGACGGTTTCTTACCTGAGGATGAACCACAATGACCACGATCTCATGTGGTCATCAGACAGCTAAATGGAGGTGAAGATTTTGCCAAGCCCGTGTCTCTCAGAACCTTAGAAAGGAATGAGCAACTGCATGCACTAGGCCGCCAAATAGTTTTCCTGCAGGATGTTGTGAATGCCCTACACACTATTGAGAAAGAAGTAAATTGGTTGCACGAGACAGCTATCGACGAAATGACTGGGGTCAAGCGCGAAGTATCCAAAGTGGAATAAGCCTTCCGCATCTTGCCCACTGTCTTGAAGCAAGCTCTGCACCAACTCCAACAGCGACAGGAACATATCCTGAAGGAAGAACAGGCCAAGATACGCATCTCGGAAGCCAAAACTGCATCTTCTCTTTAAGAAACAGGCTCCCACCTTCGAGGCCATGATCAGAAGATTGATGATATGTCGATGGTGCTTTGATCCTTGGCGGAAAGATTCACATGTATGGAGACAAAAACAGGACAACGCCATGAAAATCCTTGAGCGCTTAGATGAAAAAGTATCGTACCTTGATGAAGCCAAAAAGGGGGAAGAGGCTAGAGAAGCTGCAAAGAGATTGAGACTGGAATGTGAAAAGGAGTTTGAAGCTGCAATAGAAGACAGCATTACTGCTGCAATTACCCAATTGTGATCTCCTGCTCATACTGTTAGGATACAGGGTGCTTATCCTGAATTCCACTGTCCAAGATTTCCTTTGAAAAACTTTGTGCAAAATCCATCAGTGATAAATCTCCCGGCCAACCGACAACCAACAGCCGACGACATAAAGGATTGGGGGGAAAATGAACTGTTAAGATACTTTGTAGTTCTTATCAGGGAATCCCCCATATTCAACAGTTGTAAGACACTGCAGGACGCTGCAGAGGAATTTAAAAAGAGGTTGGATGAAGGAAATATCCCCCTATAGCTCCAGTTAAAATCCATACACAGTAATGGAGATCTGGTTACCCACCCGGAAGACTGGATCCTTGTTTTCGACAAATCAGTTGAAGGAAGAGCTATCTACTTAAATCGAAATAGTGATGCCTTGCAAAACTGGTGGAAAAGAACCAAGAATGATCCAAGCAGACCTTGGAGACATGCTAACTATAGGAGTTAGCTTGTAGGATCCTTCCTGTATTTTATTTTTGGAAAAGCAAAAATTTTATATCTTCATTTTTGCCCAACCTTGTAATCTTCGCTCTTCATCAATAAAATATATTTTTGTCTTGAAAGATTACAACTCGTAATCTACTGTGTTACTGTGTGATTACGAAATTAATTCATTCACTAAAATTAAACAAGTATGAAAACTTGTTAAGTATATAAGTTGTAAGAACTTGTCTGCGAACAGTTCATAGGTTAAGTTGTATTCAACTAGACTACACTGTAAGATTGTGCCTGTAGGCCAATCATAAGTTTAAGTTGTAAAAACACTTTGCTGTTAGACTCTATCTTTTTAGAACTTTCCTGCGAGCATTTCACATTGCTTTAATTTGCTGAAGGCCAGAACATTCGACAGAAGATCGAAACAAATATGTTTCAAAGGTTTTGGCATCAAGGTTTTGGCATCATCAAGAAGACTTAATTATTAAAATGGGGAAATTATTGGGATAAATAATCCTGTATCAAAGTTTTGATAAAGTGCCAACATACAGCAAGCAGCTGTCTCGAAGACGATCGAAATTGTTGGATAAATAATCCTGTATCGAAGTCTTCTCAAAGTACCAACATACAGCAAACTGATGTCCTGAAGTCAAACATACAGAAAGATGTCTAGTGCCTCCTCCTGAATATAGCAAAAGTATAAAATGCCATCATATAGCTAGAAGCTCATCAGTCGGTATGATACCAAGTATAGAAGCTGTCCTGAAATAATCATACATCATCTCTCCATACAGCAGCACTAAGATAGCCTATAGCATTATGTTGGATACAGCATACAGGCTGTAAGTGTTGAGTACTTCAACACTTATCCAACATGACTGAAGACCGTTGAAACGGAATCTGCTTTATTAGCTAAAAGTCAAGTCCCGTTTGAAAACAAGTATTTAAATACTGAAGGGATAAAGTATTTAAATACTAGCCGACACAGATCTTCAATCAAGGAGCAAAAACCGGATCGCGTTTTATTCAAAACACTCAACACGTTGGATCGGACTATAGGCTCAATGGATCTATTTCCAATGGATCTATTGCCAACGGATCTATCCAGATGCTATATATATCCCAGAGTTTGAATATCGAAAGCTCAAACATATACAAGCTTACCAGATGTACACGAATGATCTATCGACTGAATATTCAATATCATCAGATCAAGCTTACAAGAGCAAAGTATATTTCTTCAAGTATCATTCATATCTGAAAAGAAGAAATATACTCAGTCAATCAAGAACAACCATCATCAGATCAAGATCTTCATAGTCAAGCTGCTGTTCTTACCTGGTTACTTTACCTTTTACCTTTGAGTAAAAACCTAGTTCTGTGTGAACTAAAGTAGTTATTCCGACCTATGTGGGACGAATAAGACAAAACTTTGAAACTGTGTATGAAGAAGCAAGTCAAGAGTTAGCTTTGACCAATCTATGTGAACGGTTGAAAGCTACAGTCTTTGTATTAATCTTTGTGAATGATATGAGGATAGGTTTGATTATAGACACGTAGTTGTGTACGTAGTGTTTATAATAAAACGTTTTACTCCTGTGTGGAGGACCAGTGGACGTAGAGGGGTTTACCTCGAACTACTTTAATTACTGTGTTAATTACCTTCTACATTTACTGCTTTCATTATTGTGATTTGTTTAAGTATACTTCAAAAACCCTGTACGCACAAAGCAAACAGGAGATTAGCCCAATTGTTGTATTGACAGCAACTTACTGTTTCAAGACTTCCGCTACGCACTCTAATCTGAAATCGTACAGCTTGTTGATAAAATCTTTATAAGCTGTATTTTGTATACTTAGTGGCCAACAGATCCCTATCATTCGATCTCAGTTGGGTTACCCTGTAGGCCGCAGGACTATCTAGGTGGTGCTAACACTCTTTGGAAAAATTATATTTAATAAAATTAATTAACTAGATTAGTTAATTGTATTAATATATTTTGAAACATATCAAGGTGTATCTATCGGACTGGACACACGATGGTCCGTTTTACGGACCGAAATGAACCAAACCTCCAGTATTCCTCACATGGCCACCCCTCCCCCACCATCTGATAATTTTGTCTTAATGTGAGATATGATGAGATTATGTGGGATTATATAATATATACTTGATGTATTAATTATAAGGACTTGTGTATTGCGGTTTAAAGATGGTTTTATTTATATCATCTTAACAACACATCACAACCACACTACATCACCATTTTATGCTTTGGACGTGAGCTTCTAGGAGGGAAAGAGAGAATATTTCTTCAAGTTTTATACACTTTTCAATTCTTTAGATAAATTAAGATATAAACACTCAGAGTGTTCAAATATATTATAGTAAGCTATTTCTATCTAGTTCTAGACGTATTCTTAGAGACAAGAAGATAGAAATATATTTTGGTTATCTTTACGATGCTTGATATGTAGAGGCATGGTATATTCGGTGCTCGGGATTGCGAAAGCTTTGATCGTGTTTATCAATATTTAATCAAAGGTCTTGAAGGGTATGATTTCTAAATTCATACTTTGAATTATTTTATTCGTATATACGATGCTTGATCGATCTTGTTGGTCCTCAGAATGATGAAGACTGTCATCACTGTACCAACACGAGTCTTTTCTAGCGCGCTTTATCCTCACTCACGCGCACCTAAGAAACTTTCCAGGGGGTCACCCATACCATAACTACTCCAGGCCAAGCATGCTTAACTTTAGAGTTTCTATTAGATGACTACCAGAAAAGAAGATGCATCTTGTTGGTATGAGTAGTCCAAATCAATTCATTTAACCACTTTCTAGTGTAGATCTCACAGGTTGAATCGCAAACTGCGCCTCACATATTTTTAAGCTCATGCAGGCAGGATGCTGGACCAAAGCCCAACAATCCCCCTCTCGGTACCTGCCAGCATCTCAGCCCCAGCATTTGAAAATCTCCATGAACTATATTTGATTACACAACCCTCTAGCGACTGGATTCATTCGCATAGTCCTCCAATACTTGACATCAGGATATGTTCCAGCTCCGTTTACTTTCGCTGCACTAGTATCTCAGTTCCAGCATACTAGATTTGATCACACAGCCCTCCAGCACCTGACAACCTCCACTGCGCCAGCATCTCAGTTCCGGCTAAGTGGCAACTTCTGTTGCATGCCCGCCTCTCAGTTCCAACGCTCTAGCAGCCTCCACTATAGGATACTCCAAGGGAATCCACACCCGTGACGTGCTCCAATACCAATTGTTGGTCCCCAGAATGATGAATAATGTCCTCACTGTACCAACATGAGTCTTTTTAGTGCGTTTTGTCCTCACTCACGCGCACCTAAGAATCTACCTAGGGGTCACCCATCCCATAACTACTCCAGGCCAAGTACGCTTAACTTTGGAGTTTCTATGAGATGACTACCAGAAAAGGAGATCCATCTTATTGGTATGAGTATTCCAAATCAATTCATTTAACCACGTTCTAGTGCAGATCTCACAGGTCGAATCGCAAATCGTGCCTCGCGCATTTTTAAGCTCATATAGGCCGGATGCTGGACCAAAGACAAACAGATCTTGTTCATGGATTCGGTTTTTTGATTGGATCAATTTTATTATTTCGCTGTGCCTTAATTTTCAGGCCTCGAATCCCAACATCTTATCACTCATCCCGCACATGATTCTTCATGTGGACCAACTACTGCTTGTACTCAACTGTTGCCTGTGAAACTGGGATATCCTGTGGCTTAGTCACAAAAAAGGCTCGAATTCTGCTCTCTTGAGCTGGACAAGGACAATACTTCTCCTCCATATGGTTCTTGAATTCGTTCCATAAAGCAGCATGATCTTGGGGCTTAACTGCTTGCCACCAAGTCGCGGCCTACTTCGTGAGAAAGTACTGAGCAATGGGCACTTTCCTCGCTTCCGAACAATCGATTGCTTCAAAACTGTCTCTAACTCGAAAAGCCAGCTATCCCAATCGTACGGATCAGTAGCAGCAACAAACTGTAGAGGATGCATACAGGATACATCCTGTATCTATTTTTCCGCACACGTATTAGCCGTTGGTTTGGATTATTTTATATTGGACAACTTAGGTCAAGAGGGCCATCTGGTTGGTCACTTGATGCAGAATGTTCGCAACGCCAATATCTGTGTTGTTTTTTTGCAGATTTTCCTTGACCTACCGACTGGTCCTGATGACCATTGGTGCTCAGTTGTGTAGTCGACAAGGTTCTTCAATACGACTAGGACCGCATCCTCTATCAGCAGGCATTCTGAGGAACAAAAAGAATATTTACGAGTAGAATCCAAATTATACCCTGTTGAGGTGATTGGTTCCCATACGAATTCAAATACGAGACAGATACGACGGTAAAAGAGATAACAACAACTTACGAGTATCGGTCGTACTGAGATGATGTCAATGTAGTGATAGTGAATACAAGTGATGACTCAACTCGACCCAAAAGACCGAGAGTCTAGGTATCCATGAATAAAAGCTCTGATATCATATTTTGTAACACCCCCTGAGATATTTAGGATATATTACAGCGCCGTGAACCTCTACCATGGGACCCATAAGGCTATACATACACATTCATCAGAAAATCAGACCGGCAAGGTTGTTACATGCACAATGAATAGAATATTAAAATTCAACATCCACAAACGATAATCAAACTCAAACAAACAAGAGACAACGGGGTTTCAACCCTCAAAAGGAAACACAAAACATTATCAAGTATCTTGTAGTACTCAAGTACTAAATTCTATCCAAAATACGATGAATCAAAGAAAATACATAGACATCAAAGACAAGGGAAGTATCACAGCACTCTTGCCCATCATCTTCATACCATCATGGCACTCGCTCCTCTGGATGCCGAATACCTCAAATACATGAAACGTACTTTATCTGAATAGGGTTAGCCGTGAAATAGCTAGTTCAAGTATTTTACATATGAATTAATAATTCTTGAATAGTAAATCAAGCATATACATCATCAAAAATACAAGTATATTACATATGAAGATGTTCATACTGAATCGGCATGCTCTTCTTGTGCCTTTTGCCTCCCCTCGACCTAAAATGCGATAAAACATAATTCGCCTAAAACCACAGGGTCCTTTACACAAAAGAGTAAATATCAAGGTGTTGGACATAGGAATCACACACATTGTATGAATAAAGAAAAAATCATATCTCAAGCTGCTGAAAACACGCAGTCACACATGTTGTATGAATCAACAAAATCATAAGGCTCAAATGACGGATATCACACTATGCCCGGGATAAAAATTACTCAAATGAATCAATAGTTACTCAAATGTCACAAGATGTCCTCTAATGAATCAACAGTTACTCAAATAAACCATGAAAGAAATATAATTCATCAATAACAATGTTCGAAAACCAAGTCTCAGCAACTACAACAACCTGCTGCCCTCAACAAGGGAACCCCATAACTCCAAACAATCTATTTTAATTCATTAGTATAATTAATCAACTCTTTGTAAACAATCGTCAAAGTTTTACAATTAAAACTCAATTATTCATTGTAGAATCTTCCAATGACAATTCATATCAGAAGATTACTCATAACATCACCACAAATCTATATCAAATATTATAATGTAATATTATAACAACTCAAGGTCGAATTCTTCAAGTTCATCCATCATTCCAATGAAATAACCATAACAATGTCACAATCATACCTATAAACCCATATATCATGATTGAAACTCTAAGAACACCAAATTCAGTTCCAAATAAAATCCAAGTTGAAGAATAAGTACCTCTTGAAGAATCAGATGATTTTCAAGGGTTCAATCCTTTTCCAATCGCTTCTCAAGCTCCACAATAATATTAGACGATCAATTCCACAAACAATCAAGTGTTATGATAAAAATCCTCCTAAGAACTCTCTCTCGGGAATAAAATGAAGAAGGATGGCATAAATGAAGAAACCCCGTTTTCAGTCATATATATACTGCTCTGAGTTATGGCCATAACTCGAGCAAATACGGCTGTAGCAACTTCAACATATAACCATAATACCACACATACAACCGTACCTTGCCTATCTGACGTCCACTCAACTCAAAGATTTATATGGTTGTACCTCCACACTGACAGCGGTAACACCTCAATATACAACCATAGACATAGACTCCCATGCATATGCCCGTAATATACGCAAGTTGGAAAAAGTCGTAGCCAAGCTCCCTCGCCATACAGCTAAACCACTCACGATACAGCTGTATCCTCTAGCATATGTTCGTATAACTAAAACAGATGGCCGTACTCATGCACGAAGAAGAAAAAGCTTATGTTCTAGACCTCTACATACGACCGTATACCATAAATCTATGGTTGTAACCCTCAGTCATATGGACATATCTCTACTATGTACAGCCCTATTAGTATCTCGTCGAAACCACGTATGAACATCCTCAATGGGTTCGTGCATATCCATTCATATAGCCATAAAAAATGTTAGACAGTCGTAATACTTATGAACTACGGCCGCATCTGGCCTGAAATGCAACAACTAAAAAATTCAATTGTTCGACTACAAAAATATGAACACGTGAATGAACAAAGATCAATACAAAACAACACCAATATACGATCCTAAAAACGAATACATATGGTACAACAGTCCAGAGAAAAATGAAACATTCGGATATTATAGTTAAAATAATAGTTCCCAATATATATATATATATATATATATATATATATATATATATATGTATGTATGGATCTGGTGAGAATGGGGTTTAAGTTAAGAAATTGTAACACCCCCAAGACGTTCAGGGCATATTACAGCGTCGCGGACCCAACCCTTTGAGTTCACAAGGTTAACACACATCTCGACCACCAAACCAAAGACAAACGATACGACATAAATACACTGATACTAAATAAAGACAACAGTAACAAGCAGAATATCTCAACAACATTAACTCAACGATCAACATCTTCCCAAAAATGGGCCCGGAAACAATACAAAATAAAATGAAGGAAGTACTCGAGTACTGAAGCAAGTAATACAATAAATAAAACCCAAATGACAGGACATGACTCAATTGACCAACTGAACAGTGTCACTCTTTCCCATCATCTTCGTACTGACCGCGTGCTCGCTTGTCCCTTGGACCTGTACCTGAAATACAAAAATATTTCCCCCTATTTAAGGGGTTAGCGCCAACTGCTAGTGCAAGTACAATACCATTTGAAATACCATTCTAATCAGATGAAATATGCACCAAAATCATTTTAGAAAATATTTATATTCCGGAATATTACAGTGCACATGGACAAAACATAGTTCTCCAACAAAAAACATTTCAAAGGTTAACCGTTGGTACGAGACTCACGGCCACCGCACCCCGCAGAGGCCCCGTCGGACCATCCCTGGGTGGTTAATCCCAGTTCATAATACGCATACACACGGCACTACGTATCCCCAGAGGCCCCGTCGGACCGATCCCTGGGTGAACATACCGCATTCACATCCACAACATACACGGAAAGCCGTAAATCAAATACTAGAATATGCATACAAATGTAAAGTACTTGCCTTTGAGACATCTTCGACGAGACGGAAAATAAACGACGACTAGGAATGACCCGGAGTGATCACGTTCGCTCCTAAACGAAAGGTTAACACAAATCAGTCATAAACGACATCAATAACCGAATGGAATACGCCCACAACCCGGATTACCAATCATAACAATACACATACGATCAACACGGGCGAGGGTTTTCACAAAACCTCCCCGAATCAACAACTCATGGACTGAACTCGACGGAAACGGATTGGGAATCACCCAATAACAATAATCGATAAGAAGTATTGCAATAAAAATGAACAATTCAAGCTTGAATGGACAATTCCCGACCCCCCCCCCCAATTGACAAAATTAGGGTTCTAAGCCAAAATACCTTGAATTCGAATGGAGTATGATGATTTCGTTGATGATAATATGCTCCCACGATATCACGGTGATGGAAGATGATATCTCACTGGAGTCTTCACAATTCGCCCAAAATCGCCGTAAATCGCCCAAGGAAGGAGAAGAGATGAAGAATGACGAATAGAGTGCTACCGAGTCCTATTTATACTAAGTATAATTAACGTGCGCTAATCCTTGAAAAATAACGTGCGCTAACGGTAGTCCAGTAGTCCAGTAGCTTCTGCCCGGTGTCGTTAGCGTGCGCTACGAAGAGCATAGCGCCCGCTACCTGCTCATATAGCGTACGCTAGGAAGACTACTAGCGCGCGCTACCTGCTAGTCAGAACCCAGAATTCAGAGTCCAGAACCTACTGCCCAAATCGCTGAAGACGTTAACGTACGCTATGACTAAGAGTTAACGTACGTTAACGTTACTCAGATAGCGTACGTAAGCGATCATAAATAGCGTACGCTATTCATGCAGCAGTTCAGTACTACTGAGTGCAGTTCACTGCTCAATATGGCACGAACCCGAAACGCAATAAAAGATGGGATTCAAGGAGACATTTACAGAGTATTCGCGACGACGAATCTAAGCGCTAAAATAAAGCATTATTCCGACCACCCGAAGGTTCGAAATACGACAATGGAAGTAATTTCCCTAAACTTTTAGGAAATTACAAAACGACCCAAATGTCCAAAAATCACGATACGACATCGAAATGTTGAACCGAAGTTCACAACACGAATAATTCTATCATATAGACTTATAAGAACAAAGAAACAATATATTCGAACAAGTTTTACAAAAATCGAACGTACATGCGACAAAATCATAACATAAAGCGAATTACGTAAAAAACACCTCCGAAACTCGTCCAAACGGAAAAACACCAAGAACAAAATAGATTCAAAACGTCGAGACGGTTACAAGCGAGTCGTTAAAAATAGACATGCGCCAAAAATAGAAACTACTAAAAATAGAAAGTACGGATATTACAGAAATAAGAATTAATTTGCTCCATAGATCTTGATTAAATGGACGGCCAAGATATTTTTTCACAAAAAGTTACGCATAGACTGCATTACTTTATTGCATTGATATTTTTATACATATAATCCATAATTTTTATGCATTAGCATTTTGATGCATGAATGTATATATTTTATCCATATGCTAATCCGCATAGTAGATCACACAAAGATCAATTGTTCATATTTATTCCTACTTATTACTCAGAAGCCCCTCTCTCTCTCTCTCTCTCTCTCTCTCTCTCTCTCTCTCTCTCTCTCTCTCTCTCTCTCTCTCTCTCTCTCTCTCTCTCTCTCTCTCTCTCTCTCTCTCTCTCTCTCTCTCTCTCTCTCTCTCTCCCCCCCCCCATATGTGTGTGTTAAAGCAAATGATAAATGAGGCATATATTTTTGAGAAGTATATGGACATAAGTATAATAATCTTAATGGAGGATTGATAATGAAATATCGTTATGGCGAAATAAATAGAAAACTCAATCGCTATCGACTGAAGCGGTCTACTTCGGATTCTTTGGCAGGCTACCACTCATATTGCTTCGAGCAGGTTAAAAATTGCCGACACTATAAATAAGAATAGCGCTATGAATGATTTGTTAAATGGGGATACTGAAATCCATAATTTGAGAAATGTGGATATAAAAATTCATGATTTATGAAATAAGGATATCAAAATCCATAATTTGCGAGAATGAGGATACTGAAATTCATTATGAGGATAATAAAATTTATGATTCGTGAACATGGGGATGTTGAAATACATCGAAAGATGTAGATATTAACATATATGCACTTACAATAAAGTTATTGACATATGGGCTTGATGAATAATGAGACTGAAACTCATGGAGATATTTCAAATGTATTAAAAGTGCATGAAATGAGTCAAAATAAAATATTGTGAGAGAAAATTATATACTGTACTATTTTCCTTGATTGAGGTTTTTATCCTAAAGAGTTATTTCCACACAGTTTTTAACGAGGCAGGTTAATCACAACTAATATGAAATCTCCAAAAGAGATTGCAATATTATAAGCATTAGAGTTTGAGATTGCAAATTGCACTGAATACGATGCTCATAACAATCCATGAATGTTTTTGAAATGTGTGAAGCATATTTGTATAAAAAAACGCATTGCACTCTTTTTTCTTTGATCGAGATTTTATCTTATTATGTTTTCCTAGCGAGGATTCTAGCTACACAACTAGAATAGCATATTAACCTGATAAATATATTCTTTTCCCTCATTAGGATATTTTACACAAGTTTTTCCTAATAAGGTTTTGATGAGGCATATTCATGGTATAATAAGAACACTACAAAAATCAATACTATTTCTCAATATCTGAAGTCAGAATAAGTAATAGTTTTACTTTTTTCCTTCAATCAAGTTTTTCTACAAGGTTTTCTTGACAAAATTTTAATAAGGCTATGCATGAATACTCCTACAATAAATGATCCTTGTAGAAGAGGATCATATTATTCACTCCGTTTTTGTTTCAAGAGGTTTCATTGGGGCAGCATATTGGTATTCCTATAAGAATGGTCTACACACGGATGGACTTTCTCTTATGATTATTCAATTTTTGTCCCATAAATTTATACTGAGACGGCACATGAATACTCATAGAAGAATGATGACATGAGGGGGAGCACTATTACATGTAGCTCAAGTTTTATCCCATAGAGTTCTTCCTAGCAACTATTACCTGTGGTCTTCAAAACTATATCCTTCTGCCTCATTTCTCAAATAGCCCCGAAAAGTACATCAGACGACATGAATGATCTCTAGAGGTTCCCCAAGCATGAATAACAGATGCATTTGTTACATAAGCACGACTGTCTCAATCACTAGAAGCATATCAAATTTGTACGGGGTAGGTCCCGTGACATGATTATACTGATCTTGGTCAGTAAAGCTGTCCCCCACAACTAAATTCCAATATAAAACATCAAAAACAATATCACAAACTAAATAACTAAAATCTAAAGAACCCTACAAAACTGTGAAAAACAAACTAAAAATACTAAAAATCCAAAATGAAATAGGCTGCGATTTCCCCCAATTTTACCAGCTAAATGTTCTTGGCGGAGTATATCAATATTTCTTACATGTTATCAAAGCAAATACCTAGCTTATTCTGTTGGCGGCAATTTTCTTCATATTTGACTGTAGCCACTCAATTTTCATCATTATCACTATACATTGAGAAAATTTAGAAGCACCAATAGCCTCATGGTTTACCCTGCATCGAGTAAAAAGAAACGTTATCAGTCACCAGAACAATTACTCGTGTCTAGTTCGACAGCAATGTTCATTGACTTTGAAAATATTAGCTCAATCGAATCAGCACCAGCGATATTCATGATCTTTGAATTGAAGTCTTCCCGTAATCTCTCAACATCCAATCTGCACCTTATGCAATTGTGTTCAATTTGGAAGGCAATCGTATCTCATAGAATTAATTAAACGCAACATGTTTGATAAGTGTAAAATGTCCCATAAAGAGTCAAAAATACTGGGAAAAAGCACCTTAGGAGGCCAGCACGAAAAGCTCTCTCGCTCAACATGATGCATATTGTCAATTAGCTTCCCAAATTGTGCTTCACTTAACGCCTGATCAATCTACTTATAGCAATCAAAGACATGATCTATCATGCTCTCTAGACTTGCCTCAAACAGAAGAGATGTCCAAATGTGAAAAAAAAGGATTCCTAGGATGATGGAAGGTCGGCATAAAATTAATTTGCATCTCGATACTTGAGCAACAAACTCTACGCGTGATGGATGTAAAACTATAATTTTGTAAGTAGTATATACATATGCTTGAGCGGAAAACATTTACAATTAAGATAAGAACAACTAAATGAAAAATTGAATAACTTAGAGCATAAACCAATGACGAGAGAAATTGCTTTGGTTCTGAAGTTGACGGCATTCCAGAAAAAAATCACTGCATTAAAAGACATGAGGGAGACGAATATCGATTGCAACCTGGATAAGATCAATTGTGTTTTGCTGCTGTATGGTGGGTAGCTGTACAACAAAGTTGGTATGGAAACAAGCACAGAAATTCAATGAAGATGAATATACCGAAGTACACCTTCTCTTTATCAGCCGAAGATTCCGTATGCTTATGATCATCATTCACGAAAGCATGGTTAAATCATATGCTTAAGCTTTTGCATGTCTGAGTTGATCCAGAATAAGAGAAGATCTCTGTAAGGCTTCATGACCAAACGTGTACCCAAAAAATCAGGAACATCACTCTTAGATTTGTTTGGATATATATTCATTTGACAACCACTGGATATCCTGTTATAAAAGAAAATACGGCAAAAACTAGAGGGTGAAGAAATATATTGAAAAAGAAAAGCAATAAAATAATACTAATCTCTCTAGGTAAGCCAACGAGTTTGAACAGCAAGCCGCCACATAGTTCATTAAAAAAAAAGAGCAGTAAGTTGATTTTATTTCTTCTACCAAATAACTTGCTTTTTATTTCTCACTAAGACCAGCAGAAGTCCATCTAAGTTTCACAAATCGACAACCAGAGTTCAGTTCCTCCAGGCAATAAACGAAATAGACAGACTTTATGGTGTAGGACCCTAGGTGATACTTGTCGTGTTTCGAATTGAAGATTCTCATCAGTGCAGCACTGTTTCAGCCAATTAGAATTTTCCTAATACCACATATAGTTTGTTGATTGTGATAAATCCAGTAAGTTGGTGCTACAAATCATTCGAAGTTTGATGGTTAAGATTCCTGATGGATCTTGGGAGGTTGCTTAGCTAGGACCCGTAATATATTTGTGGATCAAGTTTGCTTATTACAGAGAGGAGTTGTGTGGGTTAAACTATAGTACGAACGAATTACAGAGTAGATCACATGTGTACACATGTTTAAGCATGACCATGTCTACTATAATAAGTGGTCAGACAGCTCAACACTTCGATTTTTTTTTTCTTTATATAACATTTTTCATAATATTTTTTCTACAGGCAACATCATTTTTTAGCACCCCGAGAAGGCATTGAAAACTTACAAGAAATCAGGAAAATTTAATGATTAAGAGAGACAAAAAGAAAGTATGATACGCGTACCATATAACACAAGCTTTCCGAGAGTATAAGTGCATCTTCCCATCTGTTAACCTTTAGAAGCCCTTTGACGAGATCAACAAGGACACCAAATTCAGGAATTTCACCTTTTCCTATCATGTCTGCATACAACTCAAATGCCTGGTCAACTCTGTGCGAAGCTGACAGGCTTCCAATTAGAGAAGAATACACTTTCTTGTCCGTGTATGAAGACACCGACAGTGAAGAAAACTCTTTATGTAGCTGCACAGCAGTTTCCAGTCTTCCGGCCCTCCGAAAGCTATCGATCAGAACTTTGTAAATTGGAATAAGGGGAACCGAATCATTTTCTTTACCCATTTCATCTACTAACTCAAGACTCGCTGTGAATTCCTTGGTGAAGCCTTCAACAACCTTATGATAGTTTGCTAAGTGACTTGGCCAATACGTTAGTTTCATCTCCTCCAGAAGCTGCTGAGCCTCGTTTAAGCGCCCAGCAACACAGCAATGATTTATCAAGACCTTATATGTGATATGATTAGGAGCACATCCCTTGCTCGTCATCTCCTGGAAGAGTTCGAGGCTTTTATCCACTTTTCCAGCTTTTCCGAAGCCGTCTAACATGGCAGTATAAGTAACAACATTAGGATTACAACCTTTTTCCTCCATCATCAACATCAGTTTGTATGCTTCATCCGTCTTCCCGACTTTACAAAGACCATCAACCATCTCTGTATAGACAACAACATTAGGCGGGCAAGAATATTCCAGCATTTTAGCCAATACTTTCAGAGCAAGATCCAGGCGTTTGTCTTTAAACAATCTGTCGATTATGGAACTATAAGTATAAACACTAGGACTGTATCCACATTCAGACATCTTAGCAAAAACTTCCTGAGCTTCATCTAGTTTCCCGACCTTGCAAAACCCATAAATAAGAGCATCATAAACAATATTATTCGGCTCGGAGCCTTCAGCTACCATTGCATCTAAAAGATTTCGGGCCTCCCTCACCCTGTGGACTTTGCATAAGCCATCTACCAAGGCTCCATAGGTAATTACATTTGGCTCTTGATTACTATCACCATTCATTCTAAAGTAAATATCCACATCATGTGCATTTGCATTTCCTCTCATTTTTCCATAAATTGCGGTAGCCTTCTCTACATCTCCAGCTTTGCAGTAGCCGTCAATCAGAGCGGAAAAGGTGACGACATTTGGAGCACATTTTCTTGACAGCATCAGCTCAAATACCTTGTTCGCATCGGTTATCTTCCTTGCTTTAAGGTAAGCATGTATAATTGCAGTGTATGTGACCACATTTGGAGTACATCCATCTCTCAACATTTCCTCAAGCCAACAACGAGCCTGCTGAACTAGACCAGCTTTACAAAACCTATCAATCATAATCGAATAAGTGTAGACATTCGGGACAATCCCATTCTTCTTCATTTCTCGGAACAGTTTTAATGCCTTTTCCAATTTCGAAGCATCGCAGAGAAAACCAATGACTTTGTTGTATGTACGTGCTTCAGGAATGAATCCATTGCCCATCATTTCACGAACTACATTATACGCTTCCTCATACTTCCCAACCCCACAAAGGCAACGGGCAAAATTGCTAACATTAACTCGGTTCAATGCTATTCCGCTAGCAAGCATCTCATTGTAAGCTTCCTCGGCCAATTCCAACACATCCATACTTGGTAAGACATCATTGCCACAGATACTTCCAAAGAGTATATTGTAAACTACATAACCAGGCTTCAAACCACAATCAACCATTTTCTTCAGCAACTTATAAGCATAAGGATGGTCTCCGGATTTGCAGTAGGCATGGACAAGAGAACAGAATATCTTGGGACTGGGATAACAACCTTCTGCAATCATCATGCTAAGTATTCTTTTACACCTACCCAGCTTCCCCTTATTTAGACACCCACAAAGCAGAATCTTGTAAGTCACAACATTAGGGAAACATGAATTCACTCGCATTCTATGCAAGAACTCCATAGCCTCTTCAAACAAAGACGCCTCACACAAACCCATAATCATTTTGGTATAGATCAAAGTATCAGCTTGAACCTCTTCCTTCTCAATCATATTTAGAGCATCTCTCCATTTACCCACTTGGCATAAAAAATGCACAAAACAACCTAAAGTATGCATGTCCATCTTAAAACCCAAATTTAGCATCTCCCTGTGAAGCAGAATACAGGAATCCAACTTCCCCGCCTCCAAGAACACACGTATGAGAGCGTTATACGTCACTCTTGAGGGCTTGTACCCGAAATCCTTGAGCCTCCCTAACTCCTCAAGTGCCAAATTCCACATCCCATTTTGGCAACACTTCCTAATCAACACATTGAGCAATTTTCCAAGAACATGACTATCATCATTTTGTATCTCGTGCAGAAAATGATCCGACACTCTGTCGTACTCATCTCCGGCTAATAACTCTAGCAAAGCGTTATAAACAGCCATACTATGAGAATATCCTATTTGCCTCCCAGCCCACAAGAAAAACTTAACACCCAGTTCAGCATTTTGCACATCTCTTAACACATCAACCACCAAATTCTCATCAAGCTTCTCCCTAAACTGCCTAAGGAATTTCTGGGATTTCTCTCCCAACCCGTCATTATAATTCTTGATGGCCTTAACTATTGAAAAGGCACTGGATAAACACTTACCAGGCTCAAACTCTGTAACTTTGGCATCAGAAATGGATTCACTGAGAAATGCCAAGTCTTGGGCTGAAAAATGTTGCGCAGAAGAACTGTGTGGTGTGTCAATAGAGTCGCTAATTTCTTGTGGGGTTAACAAACCTTCAAGACTATTACCGGTGCTGAAGTATCTGTTGAAGTACAATTTGAATGAGTGTACGAGTGGTGCTCGAGAAAATACAGCAAATTTGAGCACCCACTTGCTCATTCTATCGCAGTCCTTCCCCCTTTCCCTCCTCGGCTCCTCCTCCTCCTCTTTTTAGGGCATGTTTACTTAAATTACGTTAGTGCCTCCACTAAAAATTTCTCCCCCCCCCCCCCCCCCCTTGTCCACTCAAGCAGACACGCATACCTGAAAACATTTTCATTTTTTCTCTTTCCTTCTTTTCTTTTTCTGAAATACAAATCGTGAAAATCGTTAATAAACGAGTGGCAAAATATACCGAAATATCGAAATACCAAATTTATCGTACCGAAAAATTATTGAAATTGTCAAAAATTTCGGTATACCGAATTTTCGGTACGATATGGTGCCGTACCGAAAATTTTCGGTACGAAAACGGTATTAAATTTTTTTATTTTCCGTATTTCGGTATATACCGAGATACCAAAAAAAATTCGGTATTTTAATATATTTATATATATATCGGTATATCGATATTTCGGCATTTTTTTTTTTTGGTATTTCGGTATATATAGGTATTGATTATAGTGGAAAGCCCCTTAATAGTGAAATCTAGAAATCAATCTATACTTGTTGTATTATTAAGCAATTTCATTGTATTTTTGTTATTATTTATTGTATTAAGCTGATCGCTAGTATGTGCAAAAATAATGCAATAGAAAATACATAAATGCATATAATCCTAATAATCTACAGCCGTTAGATCACTAATATCAATGGCCTACAAAAGTTTCTAGATTTCACAAGGTAATTAGTTTTCATATGATATATTTTCTATATCCGTATATCAAGATTTTTTCGGTATTTTGGTAATTCGGTATTCCGATAAGTTCGGTATACACCGATACCGAAATAAAATTCGGTATGAAATTTCGGTACGATATCGGTATGGACCGAAAGTCATACCGAAATTTCGATATACCGGATTTCGGTATACCGAAATTTCAGTATACCGGATTTCGGTATATCGAAACTTTCGGTACGATATCGGTATGAATTTTTTTGTACCGAAACTTTCGATACGATATATAGTATCGACAAAAAAATTCAGTACGATACGATATACCACCCTACTAATAACTAAGTGGATAGGGGTCTTTACTGTTGCCCTCAAGTATAATCAGGCCTCATGGCTGAGTTATCAAAAAAAAAAAAACTTGGATGAAGAATATTTGTCAGCTTCAAGTTCTACAGCTCGCAGTAGGCCGGCTAGCTCGAACCGAATTAGGTCGGCCGAAATAAGCTGAGCCCACTATTCTAATGGGTTAGTTTGCTTTGTATTTTTTTTTTTTTTTGTTTCAAATTCGAGACTAATTCATTAAATAGACAACTAAGTTTATGACCCAATTAACACATTAACCCCATCCACCCAATCCAAAATACAAGGATACCATTCTTTTCTGTTTATATATTTACCGTTCATCAATTAAGTTAATATTTTACTATTTTTATCTGTTTATTAATTTTCTTAATATTTTCATTATTATTTTTTATCAACAATTTTATTCCTACTTTATTAAAACTCGTTATCTTTATTTTATTAAAATTTGTGCCGAACTCATCCCAACTCACCAATTTTTCTTAATCCCGTACTGAAAAAGAGTTAACATAATTGGTGGACAGATGAGTAATATGTTTCAAATATATATTCTCTCCTTCCCAATTTAATTGATAAGTTTTACTTTTTTCTAGTTCCCAACATAAATTTCTCATTGTTCCGGGAATTACGATTCTATCCTTCATTTGTATGCGATCAACCCTGCTCGGCCCCCATCGAGATCGACCGCCACAACCGAGTCCCGAACACACCTGCCCAGTTTTCCCGCCGAAGTTGCAATCTAGATCGCCTGCGCCAAGCCTTGCCTCCCGCAGTCCATTCTGTCTGATCCCTCCGTCGCCGGCCCTCCGACTAGACTTGCTGCAGCAAGTCCCACACCGAGCTCCACCTCTCGTCGTACGTCCTGACCCCCCGCCCGTTGTCCGAAGCCGCGACCCAATTCAACCCAACTCGTCCGAACCGGCTCAATGTTTCGGTCCAAAGACCCGAACACATATTTAATTTGTGACTTTCTGGACCCGCTAAAATTGTGCCCTTGGTTTCACGTTGTCGCATCGAGTACCAGTCGATAAATCGGAGCACACCACATATTGCTCCATATCACGTGCCTAATTTTATAATCGAGGTACTTACCTAAACTTGTCGTTATTTCAATTATCTATTTTTTGGAATTTTTTGGGGATATGGGTTATTGGGTTCAATTTGGATGAGACCGCGAGAGAGGTCGGTATCTCTGCGTGTCGAAGAAAAATGTGTGACGGTCTTGGGGGAGTCACGAAATTATTGAAAGTCGATACTTGTGGTTATTGCATACACCATTTATCTGGGTGCGATTTGACATTGTCGTCTTTGTCGACTTTACTAACAACAATTAAGGGAAGTATATTGAGTAACAGATTTGTTACACGCTTTTTAAATAAAGCACCGATTGTGACCGTTTACATTGTCACTTAAAATCCAACAAGACTAACTTCTTCTTATTTATATCTTGTAGATGGCACAAAGCTCTAATATTCTCCCAGAGTTCGAAATCCTTGACCATGTTGATGGAAATAAAACGCAGCAGAAGCGGCGGGTTTGAATTTACTAAAATCGGCCCTCACGAATCGGATCTATTTAGGTTCGTCAAATAATTAATTACACTAGCTGAGGGTCTTCACGGAAACAGCCTCCCTACCGTAATAGGTAGGGGCATGGTCTACGTACATCTTACCCTCCCCAGACCCTACTCTGAGCGGGATATACTGGGTATGTTTGGTTTGGTTTAAATAATTAATTACACAGATTAATAAGCAATTTAAACGAATAATATTTATCTACACGTCTAAATATGATAATTCGTAATGTTCTACCTAGATCTAAGAGATCTTGGAATATATTACCCTTGAAGCAAAGTCCTTGAATTTCTCCTTGATCTTCTTGTATTTCTACCTTTAAATCTTCTAAAGTATGATCCGAATAATGGGGACACACCTGTCATAATACACAGAGCTGTTCTTGTGTCGGTTGAATGCATGTTATCTATACTTATTGAGAACTATAAGGGGAAATGGCCTCTGTGGCTTAGTCCACGTCAAGCCATTGTTTGCTCAGTGTCTGATAAATCACAAGCATATGTTGTACAGGTTGTGTTCATCTTACTGTGTTTTTCGGTTCTATTGTTTACCTGCAACTTCTCTATATTTGTATTGTCTAATTTGGGAGTTGCAATAATGCCAATACGGAGGAAGCACAGATTGAATGTGTTTCCCCTACTTAACTAAGGTCAAACTGAAAAGTTAAGCTTTAACCAAGAGATTTCATCGAGTTTTCCGCCAAAATTGTGTGAGAATATATAACTTATTTAACGTCTTATATTATATCATTGTTAGGAAAACTATGTTTTTTTCATTCGATTATATCGAGATATTACCGATCTCTCCTATGTAACTTTTGATAGGTAAAGGAGCGATTCATGAAGTGGATATTATGTAGATATTGATATAAGTGATAAGACCGTGAACAAGAAGGTGATACAAATTTTGCTCTAGTGCTTAATACCATGTTGTAGTTCTTCATATAACTACGTACATAGATATTACTCTTGTTCGACAAAAAGGAGTCCCATTTGAAACTGTGTTTGTTACATAAGAATGAGTTGACTATTTATTAACGGTATTAAAATGTGATACAGCATCGTCAAGTTTATTAGTTATGTCTTTCTGTCGATCTATATATTACAAGTACCTATACTTGGGTTGGAGTAATCATGGAATAAAGGTACATCTTTAAGAAGTTTAAGTTGGAAAGGTGACTGTTTTAAATGAAATTATGGGGGCAATATCTACGTTATATTTAAACGGAAAACCAATTGCTTACAAGCAGTGACTATCAAGAATATCTTGTGGTTAACTTGTGTATGTGGTCGTTGATATATATTTGGCTGCAGGTCTGGGAAGCTCAAGATAAACTCTCATTTGTGGTTGGCAAGGAGGAGATTGAAAACGGAAAGGTTGTTTCTCTGCAATTTTTTTCTGTTTTGCAAAATCATTTGTGGGGCATTCTGTGATATTAAATATTATTACTTTATACACGTCTTTTACTTCATATTCTTATTTTGATGAGATTTGATTTTCAGTCATGGTATTGTTTCCTATATTAGTATACCTCCTGTTTTTGTTTTGATTTGTTGGAGGGTTATTGGTATGCATGGTTGATTAAGGATATGGTGTTTGCATTTCAGAGAGAAAATGTACAGACATTGCCTCCCGCACCACCGCCGCCACCAAAAGAGCCCACATTCAGCTGTCCAGTCTGCATGGGTGCATTATTAGTTGAGGATACATCTACAAAGTGTGGCCACATTTTCTGCAAGGCGTGTATTAAAGCTGCGATAGCTGCACAGACCAAATGTCCTACCTGCAGGAGAAGAACAACTGCTAAAGACATCTTCAGAATTTACCTTGCCACCACTACAGTTGCTTGAGGTCTCTCTCTCTCTCTCTCTCTCTCTCTCTCTCCCTCCCTCCCTCCCCCCTGTGTGTGTGTGTGCGTGTGTGAAATATGAATGTCCAAGCAGCTATGTTTACTGGAGGTTGTTGATCTAGATCATAGTTGTCAATCGCGCATAATGCCCCATAGCGATAAGGTCCCCTATCGCTATAGCGAATAGCGAGGGCTATTTGAATTTTCTGCATCTTCTTCTTCTGAGTCAGTGAGCAATACCCCTGTCTTCTTGATAACTTCTTCCAGCTTCTTAACTTTCTTGACTAGCTTCACAATAGCTGCTCCCATATCCTGTTTAGTCTTTTTCAAATCTTTTTCCAAAACATCTATCCTTGAGACCAGCTTAGGAACTATGTGAAGTAGATCATCCACAGACATTTGCCTTGGCTCTTCCTCAGGAGTGAAAGTGTGAGCCTGAGTCTGTAGAATTGGAGAAGAATGTTGGGGTGAAGGTGGTTGTTGTGTTGGAGATCTTTCTTCAGTGGCAGGCTGCTCTGATTCATCAAAGGGTTGGGATGCAGAGTGGGGGGGATTGCATGTGTCTAATATTGTGCCCAATGCTCCAATTACTGCTGGTAGCAGTAGACATAAAGGCCCTATCCATAATAAAGCATTGTACGATGCCAACCCTAAGTTTGAACTGGGGATATTTTCACTGACACTGCTTGTAGACCTACTTGTGCAGGATTTGAACATTTCAAATCCTCACAGTTGCACTATTATGTCAGATAAGCAAAAGGGTTTTATAGATGCCATTGGAAGTTTGTTACCTGGGGCTGAACACACGTTCTATGTAATGCATTTGTTTAAAAACTTCAAGATTTTGCATAAAGGACTTGCATTAAAAATTCTAATGTGGAAAGCTGCAAGAGCCACCAGGGTTGTTGACTTTGACAGGGCAATGGGTGAACTTAAATTAAGAAATGCAGGGGCATTTGATTGGTTGGTGCAGAAACCACCTTCAAATTGGCCCAACTCACATTTCAGTACATTTCCTAAGTTTGATATTCTCTTGAATAATATGTCTGAATCTTTCAATTCAATGATATTGAGGGCAAGGAATAAAGCAATTGTGAGTATGCTTGAGACCATTAGGCTGATGTTAATGAAGAGGGTTCATGTGAGGAGAGAGAGAGAGAGAGACCAAATGTTGAGATTTGATGGTGACTTATGTCCAAAAATTTTCAAAGTTTTAGAGGAGTATAAGAAAAAATATATGGAGTTTGTTTCCGATTTGATGTTGAGCTTGTTGCCGATTGCTACCCCCCTAAAACCCCTTTTCATGTTCCCAAAGATCTTTTTCTTTAAAGGCACAGCCAAATAAGGGTGTTTGCTTTCTGTTTCAACATCTAAGATCATTTGTAGAAAGCGTGGGTAAATCAAAAACTTTGTTTTACTTGTTGAATTTGCAACCATTTCATCAAAGATTAATTTAGAAAAGTTGAAAATTCTGCCAGTTGAAAGACAAATTAAGGTCAGTGGCAATCCGCTACCAAATCGATCCCATCCACCACCGCTACCAACACAATGGAGGCTAAACATAACAAACATGTCTCTCTAGTGACTCAAGTAGTTCTTGGTGATTAAATTTATTTATTAATGCAGGCACATGGCGTCTCCTTCTCGTTCCCCTCACACTCCTCCCGCTCGTTCTCCTCATTCCTCCCGGTATCCCGATGCTCATACACGTAGTACTTCTACATCGAGAAATCCCATGCGATGTATAAGTATGTCGAAACGCCGTGTTGACGGAAAAAAATTACCTCTTCACATTGATCCAGTACGGGGAAAGATCAAATACGAACACAAATTGAAGTTAAGTACGTACTTGGGAAAACTTGCCAAAGATCATGTCTCGATACTGTACAAGAGTTGGAAGCAAGTACCTGACAATCCGGATAAAGAAATGTTGTGGCAGGATATATTGGTACATGACTCTCTTTTTGCAACCATGCTTCAAATTGAATTAGTTAGAAGCATTCGTTTTATTAGTAGTTTTTTACATCAGACTTTGCTTTTATGTGTGTGGCACCATTATTAGTTGTTTTTATTAGTTAACTCATTGTAGTTTTTTTACATCAGACATTCGTTTTTATTAGTAGTTGTTTTACATCAGCAATGTTTTTTACGTCAGACATTATTTTTATGCAACCATGTTTTTATGTTGTGTGTGTTTGTGTGTGTGTGGCTAACTCTAGTTTTAATTGTCAATGTGTAGGCCAATTTTGATGTTAGCCAGATTAGCAATCTTGGTCATTTTCAAAAGACGTGTTTACAGTCCATTGGCGTAAAATGGAGGCAGTTTAAGTCTGATTTGACCGGTGAGTACATATATGGTCCAAGTAAAGAAAAATCTCCTTGTGACAAGTATGGTATCTCCAAGGAGGACTGGAGAGATTTCAAAAGGATTCGTGAGGACTCCGCTTGGGAGGTAAAACCGAATACAATGTTTTAAGTTTTTTTTTATAAAGTTCAATGCTGAAAATAATGAACGCATAATCAAATAAAATAATTTCTAATTAATAACATAAAATCAAATAAAAAAATGTTTTAAGTTTTTTTAAAGTTCAATCTTGAAAATAATGAACGCACAATCAAATAAAATAATTTCTAATTAATAACATAAAAATGAAATAAAAATGTTTTAAGTTTTTTTAAAGTTCAATGTGAAAATAATGAACGCACAATCAAATAAAATAATTTCTAATTAATAACATAAAATCTGAAATAAAAAAATGTTTTAAGTTTTTTTTTAAAGTTCAATGCTGAAAATAATGAACGCACAATCAAATAAAATAATTTCTAATTAATAACATAAAATATGAAATAAAAAATGTTTTAAGTTTTTTTTTTTAGTTCAATGCTGAAAATAATGAACGCACAATCAAATAAAACAATTTCTAATTAATAATATAAAATCTGAATAATTTTGCAAGAATCAAATAAAACAATTTCTAATTAATAACCTATTTCTAATTAAGAACATAAAATATGAAAAAAATGTTTTGAATTTGAAAATATTTATAAAATTGTTTATGCATTATTTGATACTTGTATCAGGAACAAAGAAGTAAGAAAGAATTAGCCAAAATGAACATTCCGCATTATATGGCTCGAGGAGGGTACGACTTGGTGGATATACGGGAGATGGAGAGGAAGATGAAGGAGCGTCGAGAAGTATCCAAATCTGAAGAAGATATTGTTATTGATCCTCCGTCTCCACCTACGCGTCATCAAAGGTGGAAGCTTGGTCATACAAAAAGACGGGAGGGTACGTCATCCGATGCTGCACGGGAGATTGTCGAGAGGATTGTAAGTTCTTTTTTAAGAATTATTTTTTCTTGTAAGAAAAAGAAAAAGCTCCACTTTTTTTATCTACATTCTTGTATTGTTTTTTCTCCTTCATCAACTTGTATCAGTTGTTTGCAAATTTCAAATTTTGTAATATGGTGCCAAATTAAATTTTTGTACGATGATTTGGAGAAGCAGTATACACAAGGTACCTTCATTCCTGAGGGACGACAGATATATTGGGCCGCCATTGGGAGACCCGAGCACCACAGTCGTATTCGTGGCATTGGTTTTGGTGTGGGTATTCGCGATTACTTTGGACGATCATGTGGATTGACGTCTTCCGTAAGTAAAGATGTGTTGAGCGATTAAGGAAAGAGATCACCCTTGATGTCACAAAGACTTTGAGGAAAGAGTTCGGCCGGACAATGGGTGCTAGTTCCCGGCTTTGTTGATATTCATACACCGGATGAGGTTACTCGTGTTAGCACGAAGGGGAGTTGTCTTGATGCTATTTCGGCCCTTCCGGAGAGAGGCTCATGTGTTGGAGACACTCATCGAGTTGGATTTTATGTGGATGAGCATCCTCCCGTCTAGTTGCTATCGGTAGGGTTATTCGGGCGATTCGACCCTACATTGTGCTCCTTTACCAGCTCATTTGGTTAAGGTAGTGGTTGAGGAGGCCGTAGATGCTGGGCCAAGTCCCCTGTGGCGACCGATGAGGTGAGAGTCGTGGGGGAAGCTTTAGGTGGATTTATTGCATGGCCACGAGATTTTATTTTCTCCGATTTTTCAAAGGTAAAAATTTTCTTTTTCTTTTTAGTAACTACCAAACATTATTACAAAATCAATCCAATATAAATTGATTATGATTTCTAATATGGAAAAGATTAAACGCAACCAAAATGCGTAGTAACATCCTAAAGGAATGGAAACATGTAGGAATAATAATAAATAAAAATAATAAGCCCTATTCTTTTTTTGTTTTATTGACTTTATTGGAGTATATATTTAGATAGTATATATATAAAAATATTTTAACCCCTGACATGTATTGACATGTAGAATGGGACTCTCTTTATTTTCGTGTGATTAATCAGTTCTTTAAAAGATTTATCAGACTATGGAGTGAATGATTTGATGAATGAATATTCTTTATTCAATATAGAAGAAATTCGCACCAATTCCACTCTTTTTAATATTCAAAAAATAGATATAGGTTCGGGTCATTATTAATGAGTTTATATAGTATTCAATAGATACGTTTATCCTTCATCATTTCTGAAGTTACAATGGAAAGAAAACAAAATAAATTATTTCAAATTTACTTGTATTTTACACTATACTATATGAAATAGGATATTCAGCGAACAAAGAAGCAGGCTCGTCAGAATGACGGGTCGAGGACCAAAGATGACATCATGAGAGACTTACTTATGGCTGCGTCGAGTATGTACAATAGTCCGATATCAGTGCCGTGGGATACAACTATCTTTGGCTGTGGTGGTGATGATGTTCCATTGTACATCGCTCACACTGATATTTTAGAGATCGTTCAAGGAAAGGAGTGGCTTAGTTTATCAGTTTTACAGCTTTGGACTATGTGAGTAATTTCCTTTATGGAATATTTCTACATTCGTAGTATGTGTGTGTGTACAGTGTGTGTGTGTGTGTGTTTGTATGTGCTGTGTGTGTGCAGTGTTTGTGTGTGCAGTGTGTGTGTGTATGTGCAGTGTGTGTGTTTTTATTGTGTGGCAGTGTGTGTGTGAAAAGTGTGTTTGTGTGTGTTTGTGTGCAGTGTGTGGAGTGTTTTTTTATATTAATATTTTGCTTAACAAATTAGGTATTTGTCTACTATGAATGTGGGCACGATGGACGAGGTTTTGTATGGATATTTTGATTCTCAATCCATATAAAATATGGGACAGAGGGGAGAGGAGATCTCGAGATATATATCGACGCGTATGCTTGAGTCGAAGAAGCAAATATACATGGGAGCTTACCATCACAAGTAAGATAAAAGATTGTAAATTTCAAAATATTTTCTTTCTAACATAACTATTTCCTTTTTTTTACAACATACTGTAGTAATATGTTCTTTCTTTCAAATGCATTTATCTATGTAGGCATCATTGGCAACTTCTCGTCATTGCAGGCCAAGAGGAACTATTATATGGTTTTGCTCACTACATAGTAGGCCTGACTCTCGCATTAAGGCCATACTCCAAAAGTTAGATTTTATTTATAATATATTTGCTTTAAAATTTTATATCAACGACTCAATATATTATTGTTAATTTTAAGCAGTGCCGTGACCGCATTCAAGATCATGGATGGTATGCATACAAGTAATTCAAAGCAGGCGGTTAGTTGGATATATCCCAAGGTAATACATTTAATTACATGAGTGTAAATATGTGTGTTTGTGTGTATGAATATTTGAGTGTGTACGACAATATTATTTTTGGAAACACGAATTATTTTGGGATAGATGTGGTTAACGTCGTAAGGATCTTCTCCCTTTGGGATAGATGTTAACTTTCGTCTTAAGGATCTTCTCCCAACATATCGTGTATGAAGTGTCCGTTTGTTTGTGTTGTTTTTTTTCTATGCAGTGTGTGTGTGTGTGTGCAGTGGCAGTGTGTGTGCTGTGCTGTGTGTTTGTGTTTGTGTGTGGGAGCTTCTCATAGTGGTCGAGTACAATTGATGAGAAGTGTTCTGTATGCGATTCAGAATTATTGGAGTCAAGTATTCTGGCCTACTGAATGGGATGGCAGATTTGAGATTGTCACTAACATCTCTGTCCCTAATATTGATGATAGTAAAAAAGATAGAAGTGTTTGGATTAATAAAAAGGGTATGGAAGTTGAGTTTTCTATTAATGAAGTTTAAAAAGCTATTAGTAATGACTCCCCTGATGTTATTTGGTATAACCATGTGTGGTTTTCAAATGTGGGAGTTTGGATGATGCAAGATTTATTGGTTAAATTTTTATTGCATTCCCGTTTCAAAATTTGCGGTCACCAGATAACAAACTACATCTTCAGAAGTCACGAGAATGAGCCGCATTTTATCAGGTGCAATGAAAACTTGAGCAATTTAAGGAAAAACAGTAAGTTCAATCCTAAGAATCCTAAGCCACTGAAAACATTCAATTATTGAATCAGTAAGTTGTCTAGCTTTCTAAGCCAAATATGGAGAATCCTAAGAACTTCGAACAAGCATTTGCTATTCAGCCCAATATATATATTATCGAAGCCTTCTCGATATAATGCACAAAGAAACTAACATTCATTTGAATTATAAAAATCTGAACCTGAGAAAATAAATAGTTCAAAGTTCAACAACTGGAGTAATTTGAATTATAAAAATCTGAACCTGCCAAATAACATTCATTTGCTATCCTGGACAGGTTTTACTAATCTGATAGCCTTTTAAGCAAGGGACAATCTACAAAAACGACTCGTGACATGTGGAGTAATTACAAAAAAAGATCTAGAGAAATTTCAGAAGTACCCAAAAAAAAAACCCTCGAGTTTTGTTCCTAGTTTTTCTTCCTAGAGAAAGCAATTTGTTCTTCCTATTTTTCTGATTAGAAATTGATCTGCTGTTAGATTAAAATGAAAATTGATGATTAGTATCAGATTCGTTCCAACAAACTGAACTGTGTAATTTATGAAGTTGGAGTTTTACTGTACTATTTAATCATAAAACTAAAGTTTTATGTTTCTTTTTTGTTTATGTTTGTGTTTTTTTTTTGTTTGTGTGTGTATTGTGTTTATGCTGTGTGCTGTGTGTGTGTTTGTGTTGTTGTTTTTTTCTTTTTTCTGTTTGTGCAGTTTGTGTGTGTTGTGTGTGTGTGTGTGTATGTTTTTTTTTTTCTGTTTGTGTGTGTATTGTGTTTATGCTGTGTGCAGTGTGTGTGTGTTTGTGTTGTTGTTTTTCTTTTTTTTTTTCTGTTTGTGCAGAGTGTGTGTGTGTGTGTGTGTGTGTGTATGTGTGTTTGTGTGCAATGTGTGTGTGTGGGTACTGTGTGTATGTGTGTGTTTGTGTATGTTTGTGTGCAGTGTGTGTGAAGTGTGTGTGTGCTGTGTTTTTTTTTTTTGGTGCATTGTGTGTTTGTGTCGGTGTGTGTTTTTTAACTGTGTATGTTGTGTACGTGTTGATTTTATTTACTGAAAGCGACTCATATAATTGTGTCTTATTTTGTTTTAGTGTAATAAACAAAATGGAGGTTGGGAGTGTGGTTATTATGTTATGCACTGGATGTCGACTATCGCCTTGAGCGTATTTTGGATGGTTGGATGGAGATAGTATATTTTTTACTTGAAGTGGTGATAAAACTGTTTACTCTTTTACATTTAAAGTTTGTTTATTATACGTTTATATGTGCAGATGTTTGATGATGTTGGAGCACTGTCTGAAGATGTTTTTGATAAAATTCGAGTTGATTGGGGACTTTATTTCTTGGAGGTGCGAAATCGTCTCGCGACATGATTTTGGTGTTTTTGTGTGAATACATTGGATATTTGTATGAAATATTTTGGATGAATTGGGATTTTTGTATTATCTTTTTCAATGTATTGGTGGTTCAATGAATTTGGTGTTGGTTATTGGATATTTGTATGAATTATTTTTGGATGAATTGGGAATTTTGTATTATCTTTTTCAATGTATTGGTGGTTCAATGAATTTGGTATTGGTTAGTTCTTTTCGGTGTGTTTGGATTCGATGAATTGGTGGTTTATTGATTAGTTTGATCCGATTCAGGTACTGGATTGTGCAAAATAGGGGAAAAACGGGATAAAATGATTAATATTTCAACAGCGGTTCCTCGAAACCGCTGTTAAACTTGTTCTTAAAGGCGGTTCGATAACCGCTGTGGAGTATCACATTTAACAACGGTTACCGTTAACCGCTGTTAAATTTCACATTTAACAGCGGTTTCATGAAACCGCCGTAACATATGGTAAAATTCAACGGCGGTTCTAGAACCGCCGTTAAGATCAAGTTTAACAGCGGTTAATAAGAACCGCCATTATTTGGCAAATCCAACGGCGGTTTTGAAAACCGCCGTTGATATTAACAGCGGTATATGTAACGGCGGTTCCGGAACCGCCGTTAATTGGGCATTTTAACCGCTGTTAAAAGCCAGTTTTGTAGTAGTGTGAACAAGCACTAACTAGCTATTACAACATTACAATGAAAATAAAGTAAAGCCCTACACTATAGATGATAACTTGAAGTGCGATGAGGCTCGGCATCCCACAAAGCTGCAAGTGGGCCCATGAATGGCCTGTGATTAGGTAATACCGCCTGGGGTCGCGGGCACCTCATGACTGTTGGGATTCGGTGCCTAAAACGAAGGCCCAGCGGAAGCGGTAAAACGAAAATTAATTCGATCCGAATCCCCACGAGGATCGATCGAGCTACGTATATACGAATATATAAACGAAAAGCAAGAGTCGTAAGAAACTAACCCTCGAAGTCCGTTGATTAAATGGTAACCTTCTCTTGAGCTATTCCCCAAGCTCTTGAACGATCCAACGCCGAAAGCACCGCGTCTCTACTTGCCACGCGCCGGAGAAACAACCGGAACGACAATCACCTTGCTATCCTCCGAGGATACGGCTAGAGCTAAGTGATGAAGCTTCCAATATGAAATTATAACACTCTAAGTGTATAACTCACAATCTCTCTTTTATTTCTCAATTTTCTTCCAAGAAAAATCAAGAACTTGATGAATAAAGAGGAAGATGATGAAGAAGACTTGGAGAAGTCTTTTCTCTCTCTCTACACTCAAAGCTCACGTTGGAATCAAAGTAACATGAGGTGAGAAGTCTTCCTCTCTTTATTCTATTTCCACTCATGATACATCTCATTATTATGAGAATCTAAGCCCCACAAAGTCATCTTTTTCATATAAAATGAAAACAACAAGACAAGAGGAAAGTGGGTGGAAATTAGGGGGTGGCTACCATGCGAAACGGATGAGTTCGGTTCGTTTGGACTCCGTGAGTCCAAACAGATAAACTACGATTCCGTTCTGATGTATTTGTATCGATTAATTAATCCAATTAATTAAACATATCAAATACAAAATAACATAATTAATTTCTCCAAGAAATAATTATATTCATGAATTAAATTAATCACCCAGTGATATATTTAATCCATTAAGCCGTAAATCAATTTATCCGATAAATCAATTTAAACATCCAATGTCCCAAATTAGATATCAAATATCTAATATTCATAATGAGAGAATTAGCTTGATTCATTCCGTTGTCAATCCTATTGCGCGACTCGGTAGGTCCGTCTCAGTCAGCAATGGGAGGAACCAAAGAGTAGTAGCACCACCTAGCCAGCCTGGCGGCCTACACTGTACCCCAACTGAGAACGAATGATTGGGATCATTCAAGAACCATTCTGTCGTGAATACCAGTATACGTATAAACCCTTCTTTCAAATGTCCCGATCAAGTTATAG
This sequence comes from Orobanche coerulescens, assembly GCA_033398695.1. Taxonomy (NCBI): domain Eukaryota; kingdom Viridiplantae; phylum Streptophyta; class Magnoliopsida; order Lamiales; family Orobanchaceae; genus Orobanche; species Orobanche coerulescens. Next base: position 120,850,171 of record CM065802.1, read on the forward strand.
GGTCACGGTCAGTCAAACCCTATCTGTACTTGACGCTATGCATGCATTAATGCAAATCGAGATCATCGAGCTATCGTGTATCTAATACAACTAGCTCTAATGCTTTGGCCAAAGACTTATGATCTCATCTGCCAATAACCGCATAGGACATATAACCCGCTCACTAATGGGAGAAAGAATTCTATCTTGGTATTCAGTAGGACCTGCTACTTGCCCGTCAAGATGCACGTCGAGGTTGACCCCCGCCTTCCGGTTTACAGGGTCGAACTACTCTAATGAAAATCTTGACGTCACAAGCACATCCCTACTAAATCCTCTAGTCGAAGGTTCACGAATACCTATCACAACCTTTCGATTCCGTCATTGGTATCACGGAGTGAAATCCGTGTGACGAATCGAGGGTGAGTCGGTTCGAGTATACTAATCTAATTAGCATACCTATAACGTGTGCTCCCACTAACCATTAGTGTTCGACAGGCACTCTCCATGTCAAAGAACACGTCATACAAGTCTTTACATAAACTTAACGCCTACCAAGTTTCATCGACTTATGACGATTAAGTATTTGAGCTATAAACCTTTCCAAAGGCCGACCCCCTTATCCAATAAGGAGTGGAACGCTTTGCTCTCAAATACACGGACTAGTTTCTATATGTTTATTTACGAGTTAGGAATGCCAAGAACTACCGAAATAAAGAAACAATCATTTGCCTTATATAAATGGTTTACAAAATTACAAGTACAATGCCCTCACTCAACAACCTCGAGTGGCATTCGAGGGCATACTCCTAACAATCTCCCACTTGCACTCAATGCCACACACTATGGTATCTAATACCCATGTTCTCCGGATGACGCTCCAAGCTAGTCTCGAGATAGTGGCTTGGTCGGTGGATCGGCGACATTGTCGGCCGAGTCAACTCTGTGCGGACAATGTATCCCTTGCGAACAAATTCTCTTACGAGATGATACTTCCTCTCAATATGTTTGGTGTCTTGTTGTGAAACCTCGGCTCCTTGGCTCGTACATGACTCACGTCGTTGTCGCAAAGACAAATGAACAGCACCAAAGACATGGTATCATTTGAAGTTCTCCTAGAAACTTCTTAATCCGTAACCCTTCCTTGGAAGCCTCCGAGGCCGCTTGATACTCACTGACAGTGGAATCGGCCGCGCTTTGCTTGGCACTACGCCAAGATATCGCTCCTCCATTAAGAGTAAATATGTAGCCAGTGGACATCGAGTCGCCCTTCGCCTTGGAAGTCCGAATCGGTGAATCCCACCACATCCAAATCTCCACCGCCATACATAAGAACCATATCTCTCGTTCTTCTCAAGTACTTGAGAACGTTCTTTACAAGATCAATGTTCCCTACTGGGTTTGCTCAAACCTACTCACCACGCTTACAAGATGCGCGATGTCGAGTCTTGTACACAACATAGCATACATAAGGCTACCCACGGCCGAAGCATATGGTATATTACTCATTTCCTTGCGTTGTTCCTCACTTTGAGGACACATCTTCAAGGTGAGTTTTATTCCATCTTTGCATCGGTAGGAACCCTCTTTTAGAATCATCCATCTTAAATCGCTTTAAGATCTTATCTATATAGAGGGCTTGGGAAAGGCCTATTGTTCTCTTCGCTCTATCCCTAGAGCCGAATACCAAGAATATAGGTTGCTTCTCCCAAGTCTTTCATGGAGAAATTACTCAAAGCCAAGCTTTCAATCGAGCATTCCCACATCATTTCCTATTAGTAGAATGTCATCTACATATAGTACTAAGAATGCGATCTTGCTCCCACTAACCTTCTTGTATACACAAGGTTCCTCTTCATTTTGCACGAAGTCAAACTCTTTGACCGCCTCGTCAAAACGAAGGTTCCAACTACGCGACGCTTGTTTCATCCATAAATGGAACGCTGAAGCTTGCACACTTTCTGAATATCGACTTCGGACACAAAGCCTTTAGGTGCTCCATATAGATTTCCTCCTCGAGGAATCCATTAAGGAAAGCCGTCTTTACGTCCATTTGCCATATCTCATAATCGTGGTAGGCGGCTATAGCAAGCATCATGCGAATAGACTTGATCATAGCTACGGGCGAGAAGGTATCGTGGTAATCAATCCCTTCCTTTTGGGTATAACCCTTTGCCACAAGCCCGGCCTTATAGGCGTCAACCTTGCCATCACCATCGGTCTTTCTCTTGTAGATCCACTTATTCCCAATGGGCACTATGCCCTTGGGGCGGTCTACTAGAGTCCAGACCTGATTTACATGCATCGAGTCTATCTCGGCTTCCATAGCTTCATGCCATTTCGCGGAGTCTACATCCACCATCGCTTGGTCATAGGTCGTCGGGTCGGTCTCTTGGCTATCACTTGGAACCTCATGGAGACCCGGCTCCTCCAAGTGCACAAGCCCATACCTCTCGAGTAAATGAGACACCCTACTAGACCTACGAGGTGGTTGTACTAGTGTTTGAAAGTTCGGTTCAGGTTTCTTGCAGACAGTGTCTCTCGAGGAGTTTCATTGTATTCTTCTAAAGAAATACTTCTACTGCTCCGCCTTCTGAATGAACTCATCTTCCGGGAAGTGTGCTTGTAAAGCAACAATGATCCTTCGATCTTCGGGCATGTAGAATAGATATCCCATCGTCCTGCACGGAATCCAATGAATCGTACCTTCTCAGACCTAGCTTACAACTTTTCCACCTTGGTCTTGTTGACTTAAGAGTGACATCCCAAAATCCTTATTTGATTATGACTTGGTTTCCTTCCTTCCCACTTCTCATGTGGAGTTTTAGGAACGGATTTGGAAGGACATCTGCTCAAGATATACGCGGCGATCAGTGCATACCCCCACAAGTAAATCGGCAAGTCAAGATAGCCCGGCATGGAACGGACCATGTTCAACGGGGTCCGGTTCCTTCTTTCGACACACCATTTAACCGAGGAGTACCTGGAGGTGTTAGTTGTGAAACTATTCCATGTTCCTTAAGGAACTCGTCAAACTCCGTACTCATACTCGCCACCTCGGTCCGACCAAGTGCTTTGATATGATTACCAGTTTGTTTCTCGACTAGGGCCTTGAATTCCTGGAATTTCTCAAAAGCCTCGGATTTATGTTTCATTAAGTATACATAACCATACCTAGTATGATCATCTGTAAACGTAATGAAATATTGATATCCATCACGTGCTGCTTCCAAAGCACCACATACATCGGTATGGATTAATCCCAGTTTATCAGCGGCTCTTTGAAATGTCCCTGTGAAGGGGGACTTAGTCATTTTGCCTTTAAGGCAAGATTCACAAGTAGGAAAGGGATCCGATCCCAATGGACCCATAAGTCCATCTTTTTCCATCTTGTAAACCTTGGTTTGACCAACATGACCAAGTCTAAGATGCCATTTCAAAACTTGATTGGTTTCATCCCTACCGCGTTTTCTAGTTATAGTATTCACAACTACTTTGTTGCTGAGATTTAGATGATACAATCCATTCAACAATGTAGCAGTACCCACTAGTTTATTTCTAAAATAAATTTTGCAGGAACCATCACCAATGAAAAATGAAAAGCCTTTTCGGTCCATGGCCGAATGGATACACTGTTTTTGTGCGCCTTGGGCAAAACAAGTACATCTTCTAAAGTCAAAACAAAGCCGGATTCTAAACCCAAAAGAAGTGATCCTATGTCGGTCGCCTCGACACTATGCCCGCTTCCGACTGTGATCATAACTTCTCCAGCTCCAAGCTTCCTACTTTGTTCCAGATCCTGATTCACGGTACAAATATGAGAAGTAGCACCAGAATCCGATTCAGAAGTAGAAAATACGAGCGCGAACAATTTGTTTCCAAAACTAAAAGTTACGACTGAAGTGCCATGAAGAATCGGACAGTCTCTAGCCCGGTGGCCCGGCTCACCGCACTTGAGACAAGTATCCTTCTTCTTCTTGTTCTTTGGAACCATCGGGGCCTTGCCCTTTCCCTTAAGGTCCTTAGCTTGTGGTCCAGTCCGCTTCTTGGTCTTTTTCTTCTTATTCTTAGACTTCCGAAGTCCGGAAGAAATCACAAGTGCAGACTCCTTCATCCGCGGGGTCTTCATCTGAGACTGAGCGGTCACGGTTGTTCATTAGCCGGCTAAGTTACATGCAATCTCATTGCAGTTGAAGTTCATAACAAAGCGTGAGAAGGAATCGGAGAGACTGTAGGATAAGGTCGGTTTGGAGAGAAGTATCCATTTTAAAATCAAGAGCCTCCAATCTCTCGATCATGGATATCATTTTGAGGACGTGTTCCCCAACCTTCTCACCTTCCTTCATCCTTGCACCGACAGCTTGCTTGGATATCTCATATCTAGCGATTCACTGTGCTCACCATAAAGCTCGGTTAAGTGAGATAGAATCGCACAGCGAAGTCATTTTCTCATGAGCTCTCTGAAGCTCATTAGACATGGAAGCCATCATATAAGCACGGACTTTCACGTCATCCTTAACCCACTTTTCGTGGTTTTCAATCTCTTCCTGATTGGCTCGGGTCCGCACAGGAGGCGCCGGAATGTCCGTCTCCAAGACGTATCCCAGTGCCTCTATACTGAGGACAATCATCAGATTGCGGAGCCAATCCACAAAGTTAGGTCCCATTAAGGTGTTCTTTTCGAGCAGAATTGCGAGTGGATTCATTGTCATATTGAGTTATGTCTGCATTAAGTATAACAAATTAATTAGTGACTTGTTATATTATGTTCTGAGTATAGAATTAAGGTCTTTTCTATTCTTGTTACCCAGCTCCCACTATTTTTATCGGAATAACACACTCCCATGTGAAAACCGGAAGTATCGTCGCTCTACTTCATAGTGGTGATCGAGTTCTTTATAAATCTTAATAGAGGGCAACCGAACAGGTTTCTAGTCTATTAATTTTCATAAAGTGGTGTCCAACACCAACCCATCTAATGGATGATTCGATCTTCTTTTCCCCTTGTTCATTCCCCTCAACCTATACGGTTTCTATGGTTCGTGAACAAGTTAAGTTTATACCATCGACGCAAATCAGTTTCACAATTGAATCTTATCCGACAACCTATCAGGTTTCTAGGGATAAAATTTGCTCCAACCGAAGGCATCCAATGCGCTCCCGGTAATTTATCCGTCCTCCCGAACGACTACCCGATAACTCGGAAGCATAGCACATCCGATTTGGATTTCAATTTCGAAAACTCGATGGAGGGAAGGAAAACCTTGAAACCTTATAAACTTAATAATTTATTGTGGGAGAATTTTCGCGATTTACGTTGCACTTTGCACATTAATCGTTTAAGCGCGTTGTGGCATTCATACAATATGAAACAACCATTCACAACCTAGTTGCTACCAACATGTGGTTCATGGACCGTTCCTAAAAACAAAAACTCCGTAATCTAATTACAAGTCTTCGTCTTGAATCTTCGTCTTCTCGAAATGGATATTCCTCGGTCTTCGTCATTACATATAAATTTTACATTGAAAAATTGCATCCTAGATACAAATAATTCTAGTAAAATAAATAGGCTCAAAACGGCCTTTACAACCCAATCGAATAAAACCGAACGATTCAAAACTAAGTCCATGAACCACATCCCCATTCAAAAGCATTCATCCAATAAATACTAAATAAATGGACTACACATTAAATATATTGATCCAACCAATATAAAAATAACCATCTATTAGAATTAATCCAATTAATTCACAAACATGGTAGTTTTAATTCGTTCGTATAAACCGGATGATAAATATTTCACAATAATAAATTTCCTCAAAATAAAACACCAAGTATTTTATTTAGTCAAATTAAATCCAATTTAATTTCGAAATTATTATAACGAAACATAAACATGTAAAACGGAATCGAAATAAAATCGCCTGCCTAGCCCGTGGTCCAAAGATCACACCGGTCCTTAGCCGAGGCTGATCTCGCCACGAGAAACAAGTCGCTGCCGGCGGTCCAAGACCTGGCAGCTGGCACAGGCGATCCCAGGCAAAGCGATTTTTCGACTCTTTTTCTCCGATTTCAAAATTATATTTTTCTAATTTAATATTACCCATATAATCCAGTTTTAATAAATAAAACCGATTTATATAGTAACATAAAAACATGAAAAAATTAAATTTTCGACGAACAATTAAAACAACGAATTAAACGGTTGTGATTCCAAATCACTAATCATTTAATCAAGCATTCCAAATGCAAAATATCGTATATACGATCGCAAGACCTACGCTCCGATACCACTGTTGGGATTCGGTGCCTAAAACGAAGGCCCAGCGGAAGCGGTAAAACGAAAATTAATTCGATCCGAATCCCCACGAGGATCGATCGAGCTACGTATATACGAATATATAAACGAAAAGCAAGAGTCGTAAGAAACTAACCCTCGAAGTCCGTTGATTAAATGGTAACCTTCTCTTGAGCTATTCCCCAAGCTCTTGAACGATCCAACGCCGAAAGCACCGCCTCTACTTGCCACGCCACGGAGAAACAACCGAACGACAATCACCTTGCTATCCTCCGAGGATACGGCTAGAGCTAAGTGATGAAGCTTCCAATATGAAATTATAACACTCTAAGTGTATAACTCACAATCTCTCTTTTATTTCTCAATTTTCTTCCAAGAAAAATCAAGAACTTGATGAATAAAGAGGAAGATGATGAAGAAGACTTGGAGAAGTCTTTTCTCTCTCTCTACACTCAAAGCTCACGTTGGAATCAAAGTAACATGAGGTGAGAAGTCTTCCTCTCTTTATTCTATTTCCACTCACATGATACATCTCATTATTATGAGAATCTAAGCCCCACAAAGTCATCTTTTTCATATAAAATGAAAACAACAAGACAAGAGGAAAGTGGGTGGAAATTAGGGGGTGGCTACCATGCGTAAACGGATGAGTTCGGTTCGTTTCGGACTCCCGTGAGTCCAAACAGATAAACTACGATTCCGTTCTGATGTATTTGTATCGATTAATTAATCCAATTAATTAAACATATCAAATACAAAATAACATAATTAATTTCTCCAAGAAATAATTATATTCATGAATTAAATTAATCACCCGGATATATTTAATCCATTAAGCCGTAAATCAATTTATCCGATAAATCAATTTAAACATCCAATGTCCCAAATTAGATATCAAATATCTAATATTCATAATGAGAGAATTAGCTTGATTCATTCCGTTGTCAATCCTATTGCGCGACTCGGTAGGTCCGTCTCGATCGGAATGGGAGGAACCAAAGAGTAGTAGCACCACCTAGCCAGCTGGCGCCTACACTGCACCCAATCGAGAACGAATGATTGGGATCATTCAAGAACCATTCTGTCGTGAATACCAAGATACGTATAAACCCTTCTTTCAAATGTCCCGATCAAGTTATAGGGTCACGGTCGGTCAAACCCTATCATGCATTTGACGCTATGCATGCATTAATGCAAATCGAGATCATCGAGTACCGTGTATCTAATACAACTAGCTCTAATGCTTTGGCCAAAGACTTATGATCTCATCTCGCCAATAACCGCATAGGACATATAACCCGCTCACTAATGGGAGAAAGAATTCTATCTTGGTATTCGATAGGACTGCTACTTGCCGTCAAGATGCACGTCGAGGTTGACCCCGCCTTCCGGTTTACGGTGGTCGAACTACTGTAATGAAAAACAAGACGACACAAGCACAACCCTACAAAAACCACAAGTCGAAGGATCACGAATACATATCAAAACCTTTAGATTCCGTCATTGGTATCCCGAGTGAAATCTGTGTGACTAATCGAGGGTGAGTCGGTTCGAGTATACTAATCTAATTAGCATACCTATAACGTGTGCTCCCACTAACCATTAGTGTTCGACTGGCACTCTCCATGTCAAAGAACACGTCATACAAGTCTTTACATAAACTTAACGCCCAGTCAAGTTTCATCGACTTGCGAACGATTAAGTATTTGAGCTATAAACCTTTCCAGTGCCGACCCCCTTATCCAATAAGGAGTGGAACGTTTTGCTCTCAAATACACGGACTAGTTTCTATATGTTTATTTACGAGTTAGGAATGCCAGTAACTACCAGTAAATAAAGAAACAATCATTTGCCTTATATAAATGGTTTACAAAATTACAAGTACAATGCCCTCACTCAACAACCTCTGAGTGGCATTCGAGGGCATACTCCTAACAATGACAGCACTCCCCCCTCTGAGTTGGTGACGTCCCCGGCGCCATAGATGTGAGATAAGCATCCAGTAGTGGTTGAAAAGCTTTAAGTGTTGTCGCCCTCTCCCAAGTGTTTTCCTCCATACTGCAGCCCTGCCATTTCACCAAATATTCTTTGTATAGCTTCTTTCTCGTCCCTGCATCACGGTGGTCGATAATAGCTTCAACCACCATCTTCCCCAAGTTGCGTAGTTTCAGTTGTGGACGGTTGGGCCGATTGCGTGTGGTGTCCTCTTTGTCTGCCTGATATGGCTTGAGTTGGCTGACATGAAAGACATTATGAATGCGCCACCATTGGGGCAACTCTAGCTTGTAGGATACCCTTCCGACTCTTTTGAGGATGGTTAGGGGCCCAATATATTTTTGCATTAGCCGTGAATCTCTCCCCCGTGTTGCCCTGGAGGAACTCTGGTTCGGGACTTTCACCATTACCTTGTCACCCACACAGTATTCAACAAAGCGGCGTTTAATATTAGCATATTTTTTCATCCACTTTTGAGCCTTCTCCAGGTACCCACGGGCCAAATCAAGGTTTTGTTCCCATTCAAGGGAAAATGTTCGCGCCGAAGTAGACCTGGCGTTTTGTGGAACAGTATCAATATTGTGCGGGAGGAGTGGTTGCTGCCCATTACAAATTTCAAAAGCACTCTTATTGGTGGTAGAGCATTTTTGAGCATTGAAACAAAGTTGAGCAACATCCAAAAGCTTCACCCAGTCCTTCTGATTAGTGCTCACAAAATGTCGAAGATATTCCTCCAACATTGAGTTAAATCTTTCAGTTTGGCCATCAGATTGTGGGTGGAAGCTAGATCTCATATTCAACTTGGAGCCGAGTAGTTTGAAGAGCTCGGTCCAAAAGTTACTAGTAAATCGGGGGTCTCGGTCACTAACAATGTCCCTCGGCAGTCCCCAATACTTAACAATATGCTTGAAAAAGAGCTGAGCTGTTTTTTACTCCGAAACTGTCTTGGGTGCCGCTATGAATGTAGCATATTTGGAGAACCGGTCTACCACGACAATAATGGCATCAAGATCCCCAACTTTTGGTTGACTAGTGATATAATCCATTGAAACACTTTCCCAAGCCCTGACAGGAATGAGTAGTGGTTCCAGCAAGCCTGCCTTCCTTTGTCGATCAGGTTTATCTTGTTGGCACACCAAGTTGGTGCGGACAAACATCTCAATGTCGTCCCACATTTGGGGCCAATAGTAAGCTCGTTGAACTAAGGCCACTGTGCGCTCCTCTCCTGGGTGGCCTGCCCCGAGAGTGTCGTGACATTCCGAAATAATAGTTTTCCTCATATCGCCGCCTAGAGGTACATAGAGACGTCTCCCGTTGGTCCATAAGAGACCATCCTCGAGCCAAAATCTTCGTGTTGTACCCTGGCGGACAAGATTCACCAAACATTGAGTTTCTGCATCAGCTCCCATTAGTTCTCGTATTTGATCTTTTAATGGAGTGGTCACTTGACTCGAGGAAAGCGTTGCCAGCACTTGTAGAACAGCTAGGTCGGATCTGCGGCTCAGGGCATCCGCCACCTGATTACTAGAACCGGCACGATACTCAATCACAAAGTTGAACTCGGCCAATAGTTCCTGCCATCTCGCTTGTTTCCCAGTAAGCTTTGGCTGGGACAGAAAGTGACTAACAGCAGTGTTGTCAGTTTTTACAATAAACGGAAACCCCAATAAGTAATGTCTCCAAAGTCGAAGGCAATGGACCACTGCTAAAAGCTCTTTCTCATATACCGTGTAACGCCTCTCGACATCCTTAAGTTTCTTACTCTCGAAGGCAACAGGATGGCCATCTTGCACTAAAACTCCTCCTAGTGCAATATCTGAAGCATCTGTTTCAACCACAAAAGGTTTGGATAGATCTGGTAGTGCGAGGACCGGGTCTGTTAGGATGACCTTCTTTAAGTTGTCGAAGGCATTCTGGCATTCCGGCGACCAATTCCAAACTTCCGTCATTCTTGTCAAATCGGTTAGGGGTCTTGCTATTCCGGCATACCCCATCACAAATCTTCTATAGTAATTTGCCAACCCGAGAAATGACCATACCTCATGTAAATCGGTTAGTGGTTTCCATTCTTGGATTGCTCGTATTTTTTTCGGGTCCATGCGAATATTGCCACACTCAACGATATGACCCAAGAAACTGATCCGCTTCTGGGAAAATGAGCACTTCGACAGCTTAACATATAGTTCATGCTCACGAAGCCTAGTAAGAACCATTCTCAAATGTTCCACATGTTCTTCCAAGGTTCGGATATATATAACATTATCATCCAAGTATACCACGACAAACTCGTACAAGAACCCTTGGAGAACTTGATTCATCAAGGTGCTGAAAGTAGCTGGGGCGTTTGTTAGGCCAAAGGGCATGACTAAGAACACGAAGGCCCCATGACGTGTGACAATCGTCGTTTTCACTTCATCTCCCTCCTTGATGCGAACTTGCCAATAACCTGATCTCAGATCGATCTTCGTGTAGTATTCCACTCCACTGAGACGGTCGAAGCAATCTGCTACAAGTGGAATAGGATACGCATTCTTCACCGTAATTTTATTTAGAGCACGGTAATCACAACACAATCGCAATGTTCCATCAGACTTTTTCTGAAAGAGAACAGGAGCTCCATAGGGTGATTTCGCCAGTTGGATCATACCACATTCCAAAATCTCTTTTAACTGCTTTCTGAGCTCCACGAGCTCAGGTTGCGACATACGATAAGGGGCTCGGGCAGGAGGTTTTGTGCCCGGTACCAACTCAATCTCATGATCGGCCGCCCTCTTAGGTGGAAGCTTCCGAGGCAGTTCGCCGGGCATAACATCTTCAAATTCATTTAGGAGGTGCTTCACCGCATCAGGGATAGGACCTGACGACTCCTCCACTTCATCGAATTGCAAGGCGCATAAGAAGGACGGTTCACCATGCCTTCATCCCTTCTTGAACTGTAGCGCAGATAGGTTATTTTGCCCTTGGGTTGCGCTAATTGTTGGGATAATATGTGGTTTATCCCCCAAAACCAAGAGTGCATCAGCAGACGGCATGACTAGGGTTTGAGTGTCACACATGTACTCGAGCCCGAGTATCAATTTGAAGTCATCCATTTCCACAACAGATAGGTCGGCCCTACCCTCGAAGGCTCCTATCTTAATTCGAACAGCCTTGGCAACCCCCGCGATTGGTTTTGCCGGAGAGTTGACGGCTTTAACCTGGCCCACTCCTTTCTCTAACAATAGTCCAAGTCTCCCCACTTCGGTGCTCGCCAGATAATTATGTGTGGCACCTGAGTCTATCATAGCACTAATATTTTTCCCGTTGATTTTAACATCAACAAACATTAATCCCTTCTTTCTCTTATCAGGACTACTGGTGGTGAGTGCAGGTACAGGTTTTCTGGCTTTTGTCGGCACTCTTGCCTTAGCTGCCACCTGATGGGTTAACGAGTTGCACCATTGATTGATGGCCCCAAGGTTTTCCTCATCTTCCGATCTTTCTTCGTCATCTGGTACTTGCAACTCTTCTTTCGGTTGCGAAGTCGATTCTACAGCGCTTGTTAGGGCATTCAAAAGTTGCCTCTTCGGACAATTACTGAGATGATGAGGCCCATCACATAGGAAACATTTAATGATTCATTGGGTAGGGCCCTGCTGACCTTCTGTAGGTTTGCTACGATTCGTGCTCCCATATGAACTTCCTTGAGTATAGGTTTGCCGATCCCCTACACTCCGACTCGAGTTAGGTTTGAACGGTCTTGTCATTACACTTCCGGACGGTGCCATGTTCGTTGTTACTGGATGATCTCTCCGAGGTTCCGACGTGTAATCCATTAATCGTTCTGCCGCTCCCATGGCGGTACTAAGGTTTGTGACTCGTTGGCGCAGAAGCTCCGTACGAGCAAATGGCTCCAACCCTTCCAAGAATGTAAACAACCGGTCATTCTCCGACATATCGCTAATGTGTAACATATGCGTCGAAAATGCCTTCACATAATCTCGAATAAGACCGGTGTGCTTCAAATCTCGCAAGGCCCTTCTTGCGTTGTACTCAACATTCTCTTGGAAGAATTGTTACCTGATGGCATCTCGCAGTTGTTCCCAAGTATCAATTCTTACTCGTTGGGCCTGAATGTCCGCATATTTGGTGCGCCACCACAATTTGGCATCATCAACCAAATACATTGTGGCGGTTGACACCTTTCTCGCCTCGTCCAAAACATTGGCGGCATGGAAGTACTGTTCCATGTCGAATAAGAAGTTCTCAACTTCCTTGGCATCTCGTGTTCTACTATAAGAACTTGGTTCGGGGATCCAAATCCTCGTAATAGGTTCTTGAGCAACGTGGGGGTGTTGTTCACAGCTCTTTGAAGCAATCCAATCTGGACACTCATTGCTTCCATCTCGCGTCTCATTTCAGCCATATGGTTGGTTCCCATTGCATCAGCAAAGGTTCGGCAGACTTCTCTGCATTTGCCCAACTGGGCTCGGAGGTCTTCATTCTCCGCTTCGAGGGTCTCGACCTTCTCTTCCAAGGTCTCGACAGCATATTTCAATCTATAGCACTCTTGCTCTAGATTATCGAATTGGGCTTTAGAGGCCTCAGCCTCTTCCTTCTTTCCGTCATCCTTTTTCTTGCCCTGCCTTCTAGGGACTTCCGTCTCGTTACCAGGGCACTTATAGGTTGTATAGACTGTACGCGCACCATGCGGCTAGTAGTCAATTTACCTGACTACGTCCGCCTAACTCGTTCGAGAGTTGGTGCTAATGCGACGCAATCACGCCGAGGCGTTTTAGTAGCACAGCAAAATTGAAGATGAAAATCGATTTGTATTAATACAATGAATGACTACAATAGGCAACAACGACTACAAGCATACATGGATAGGAGGGTCTCAGCAAACTTTCCAATTCGTACTACAACGCTTCAGTACACTTTCCCCCTTATAATAGGCTTAGAAAAATAAAGGCTAATGACAACACTGGATATTGAAAAGCTGAACAAGCACTAACTAGATATTACAACATTACAATGAAAATAAAGTAAAGCCCTACACTATAGATGATAACTTGAAGTGCGATGAGGCTCGGCATCCCACAAAGCTACAAGTGGGCCCATGAATGGCCTGTGATTAGGTAGTACCGCCTGGGGTCGCGGGAACCTCGTGACACTTGGTGTACTCCATGGCGGCTACCCTCGGAAACTTTGAGCATTGCCTCGTCAAATGCTCCGTGCTCCAACAAATCTCGCATTTCTTCTTCTTCGGACACGCTGCTACGAGATGGTCTGCACTCCCGCACCCATGGCAAGTCCGAGTCCACCCTGACTGCTTGCCGTCCTTGGGCCTGGCCATCCTCGCGCCCCTATCCACATTACCCTGGTACGACTTGTCCTGCATACCGATGCCATCCTCGTCCCTCCTGGACTTCCGGCTCTCCCCGGCTGGTTTCAACTCGATCAGCCGCTCCGCTATCGCAATCGCCTTGGACACGTTCTGTGCCTTGGCCCTCTGCACTTCCAACTTTGCCCACGGTTTTAGCCCATCCACGAATGCGAACAAAGCTTCCTGCTCACTAAGTGTTACGGGGTGCTTATAGTTTGTATAGACTGTACGCACATCGTGCGGCTAGTAGTCAATTTACCCGACTACGTCTGCCTAACTCGTTCGAGAGTTGGTGCTAATGCGACGCAATCACGCCGAGGCGTTTTAGTGGCACACCAAAATTGAAGATGAAAATCGATTTGTATTAATACAATGAACGATTACAATAGGCAACAACGATTACAAGCATACACGGCTAGGAGGGTCTCAGCAAACTTGCCAATTCGTACTACAACTCTTCAGTACACTCTTCCCCCCTATAATAGGCTTAGAAAAATAAAGGCTAATGACAACACTGGATATTGAAAAGCTGAACGAGCACTAACTAGCTATTACAACATTACAATGAAAATAAAGTAAAGCCCTACACTATAGATGATAACTTGAAGTGCGATGAGTCTCGGCATCCCACAAAGCTGCAAGTGGGCCCATGAATAGCCTGTGATTAGGTAATACCGCCTGGGGTCGCGGGCACCTCGTGACAGCACTCCCCCCTCTGAGTTGGTGACGTCCCCGGCGCCATAGATGTGAGATAAGCATCCAGTAGTGTTTGAAAAGCTTTAAGAGTTGTCGCCCTCTCCCAAGTGTTTTCCTCCATACTGCAGCCCTGCCATTTCACCAAATATTCTTTGTATAGCTTCTTTCTCGTCCCTGCATCACGGTGGTCGATAATAGCTTCGGCTACCCTCTTCCCCAAGTTGCGTAGTTTCAGTTGTGGACGGTTGGGCTGGTTGCGTGTGGTGTCCTCTTTGTCTGCCTGATATGGCTTGAGTTGGCTGACATGAAAGACATTATGAATGCGCCACCATTGGGGCAACTCTAGCTTGTAGGCTACCTTTCCGACTCTTTTGAGGATGGTTAGGGGCCCAATATATTTTTGCATTAGCCGTGAATCTCTCCCCCGTGTTGCCCTGGAGGAACTCTGGTTCGGGACCGTCACCATTACCTGGTCACCCACACAGTATTCAACAAAGCGGCATTTAAGACCAGCATATTTTTTCATCCACTTTTGAGCCTTCTCCAGGTAGCCACGGGCCAAATCAAGGTTTTGTTCCCATTCAAGGGAAAATGTTTGCGCCGAAGTAGACCTGGGGTTTTGTGGAACAGTATCAATATTGTGCGGGGGGAGTGGTTGCTGCCCATTACAAATTTAAAAAGCACTCTTATTGGTGGTAGAGCATTTTTGAGCATTGAAAAACAATTGAGCAACATCCAAAAGCTTCACCCAGTCCTTCTGATTAGTGCTCACAAAATGTCGAAGATATTCCTCCAACATTGAGTTAAATCTTTCAGTTTTGCCATCAGATTGTGGGTGGAAGCTAGAGCTCATATTCAACTTGGAGCTGAGTAGTTTGAAGAGCTCGGTCGAAAAGTTACTAGTAAACCGGGGGTCGCGGTCACTAACAATGTCTCTTGGCAGTCCCCAATACTTAACAATATGCTTGAAAAAGAGCTGAACTGTCTCTTCCACCGAAACTGTCTTGGGTGCCGTTATGAATGTAGCATATTTGGAGAACCGGTCTACCACGACAATAATGGCATCAAGATCCCCAACTTTTGGTAGACTGGTGATATAATCCATTGAAACACTTTCCCA
Organism: Orobanche coerulescens; assembly: GCA_033398695.1. NCBI lineage: Eukaryota > Viridiplantae > Streptophyta > Magnoliopsida > Lamiales > Orobanchaceae > Orobanche > Orobanche coerulescens. Next base: position 120,865,627 of record CM065802.1, read on the forward strand.
AGACCTGACAGGAATGAGTAGTGGTTCCAGCAAGCCTGCCTTCTTTTGTCGATCAGGTTTATCTTGTTGGCACACCAAGCAGGTGCGAACAAACATCTCAATGTCGTCCCGCATTTGGGGCCAATAGTAAGCTCGTTGAACTAAGGCCACTGTGCGCTCCTCTCCTGGGTGGCCTGCCCAGAGAGTGTCGTGACATTCCGCAATAAGAGTTTTCCTCATATCGCCGCCTAGAGGTACATAGAGACGTCTCCCCTTGGTCCATAAGAGACCATCCTCGAGCCAAAATCTTCGTGTTGTACCCTGGCGGACAAGATTCACCAAACATTGAGCCGCTCCATCAGCTCCCATTAGTTCTCGTATTTGATATTTTAATGGAGTGGTCACCTGACTCGAGGAAAGTGCTGCCGGCACTTGTATAACAGCTAGGTCGGATCTGCGGCTTAGGGCATCCGCCACCTGATTACTAGAACCGGCACGATACTCAATCACAAAGTTGAACTCGGACAATAGTTCCTGCCATCTTGCTTGTTTCCCAGTAAGCTTTGGCTGGGACAGAAAGTGACTAACAGCAGTGTTGTCAGTTTTTACAATAAACGACAACCCCAATAAGTAATGTCTCCAAAGTCTATGGCAATGGACCACTGCTAAAAGCTCTTTCTCATGCACCATGTAACGCCTCTCGACATCCTTAAGTTTCTTACTCTCGAAGGCAACAGGATGGCCATCTTGCACTTAAACTCCTCCTAGTGCAATATCTGAAGCATCCGTTTCAACCACAAAAGGTTTGGATAGATCTGGTAGTGCGAGGACCGGGTTTGTTAGGATGGCCTTCTTTAAGTTGTCGAAGGCATTCTGGCATTCCGGCGACCAATTCCAAACTTCCGTGTTTCTTGTCAAATCGGTTAGGGGTCTTGCTATTCCAGCATACCCCATCACAAATCTTCTATAGTAATTTGCCAACCCGAGAAATGACCGTACCTCATGTACATCGGTTGGTGGTTTCCATTCTTGGATTGCTCGTATTTTTTTCGGGTCCATGCGAATATTTCCACACTCAACGATATGACCCAAGAAACTGATCCGCTTCTGGGCAAATGAGCACTTCGACAGCTTAACATATAGCTCATGCTCACGAAGCCTAGTAAGAATGTTGGCCACTAAGTATACTGGATACAGTTTGGGAAATAGTTTAAACAACAAACTGTACGGATTTTAAATCTGAGTGCGTAGCGGAAGTCTTGGATACAGTAGGTTGCTGTGGATACAACAACTAAATGTATAGAGTATACTTAATTAATCACAGTAATTAAAACAGTAAAAGCTGAAGGTAAATAACACAGTAATTAAAGTGGTTCGAGGTAAACCCCTCTACGTCCACTGGTCCTCCACACAGGAGTAAAAAGTTTATTATAATTACTAGGTACACAACTACGTAACTATAACAAAACACAATCAATATATCGTTCACACAGATTGATATAAAGATCTTAGCTTCAACCGTTCACACAGATTGGTTTTGAGCTAATGCTTTGACTTGCTTCTTCACACACAGTTCTGAAGCTTCGTCTTCTTCAATGCAAATCCTTCACACATAGTTTCGGAGAAGCACAGATTGTTCAGTCCACATAGGGCTGTTTGTTCAAAGTATAGAACAGATGGTGAACAACAACTTTGGCTTTAAGAGCTTTCCGCTGATGAAGTGTTGTTCAGAATAGTGAGCACTGTATATCTCTTTTGATCTGAGTTGCAGTAAGCTTTGGAGATATGTTTTGCTCTGATAATAATTCCGATAGCTTGGGTAACTGATCTTCAGCATCTTGATGTGATATATATAGTCTCTGAAATATATATCCGTTGAGATGTATCCGTTTGAGTGAGATTCCGTTCCAACGGGATTATAACACGATTCCGGATTTAGCAGGATTTGAAGATCTTTTGACAGACAGTATTTAAATACTTTATCCTTGAGTATTTAAATACTTCTTTATTCAACGGGACTTGACTTCTGGAGATTCCTTCTTTGTCATGTTGTGAGCTGTATGGAAGATAACTGTATTTGAGTTTCGAGACAGTTTCCATACTTGGTCTTTTATAAGACTTCTTGCTGTACTGAAGGGCTTCACTATATGCTGATTCGAGGCAGGTCTTCGATACAGGATAATGCCTTAATGCTTCGATACAGTTTCCTTTACTGTATGAGGATTGGCATATATGTCAAAACCTCTTTATCAAATACCGTTCGATACAGGGATTGGATATCCCGGCTGTTTCGATACAGGGTTCTTGTTTTCCCAACAATTTCCCCCTTTTTGACAATTTGCCAAGACTAACTTTCTTAACTTTTCAAGTCTTCTTGATGATGCCAAAACCTTCTTCATGAAGCGATCTTCTTTGATGTCTTCTGGCAGATTTCTTGGTCTTTCGTCAAAAGGTCTGTCTTAGTCTAAATGATGAACTGCTCGCAGGCGAGTTCGATATAGTTAAGGATTTTTACAACTTAAGCTTATGATTGGTGTGCAGGCACAATCTTACAAAGTATTCTAAGCTTACAACTGAAATCGTGAACTGTTCGTAGACTAGTTCGTGCAGCTTTATTTTCAATCAAGTTTGTATACTTGAGTTTGTTAATCAAACAATTTAAGTAATCATACATCAATGCAGTAGATTACGAGTTGTAATCTTTCAATACAAACAAAAACTTTTATTGATATTCAAAATTGAGTACATGGTTTGCTGTTTCGAAGGAAAAATTACAAAGACAAAAATAATATACAAGGATTTCAGCTCCTATAGTGATCTGCATGTCTCCACGGCTTTCTCCCTGGATCATTCTCGGTACCACGCCACCAGTTCTGTAGGGAATCGTTGCCTCGATCCTGGTATATAGCTCTTCCTTCATAGGATCGATCAAAGGCAAGAATCCAGTCTTCTGGATGGGTGATCCGGTCTCCTCTTCTGTGTTTGCTCTTCATATCAAGCTGGAGAGGGAGTTTTCCGTCTTCTAGCATCTTCGTGAATTTCTCTGCGGCCTCCGCTAAAGTCTTATAGCTCTTGAAGATGGCGGATTCCCTGACGAGTTTTGCGAAGTATCTCATCAGTTCGTTCTTCCTCCATTGCTTCACCACATCGGCAGTAGGATGGCGGTTGGTCGACAGACGAATTTTAGAAGGTCTCTGGATAAGAGTTTGCCACGGGACATTTGGATCATGAAATTCAGGTCGGGAGCCTGAAATCTTAAAACTTTGGGAGTGAGGGGCTAGCTTGTTTAACTCAGCAGTGATGCTGTCTTGAGCGGCCTCGAATTCCCTTTCTTGCTGTATCCTGATTCTCCTAGGAGCTTCTCTTGCCTCTTCCCCCTTTTTGGCTTCATCAAGACGTTCTAGGATCTCTAATGCAGCATCCTGTTTCGTCTCGATGTTAGACATTCTTTCCACAAGGGAGGAAAGCGTTTGCGACATGTCCTTGATGCATTTATCGTGGGCGCGCAATTGAGAGCTGTTTTCTATCATGGCACATGCAGTCTTGGCTTCAGCTATTCGAGTTTTGGTTGCTTCTTCCTTCAGGAGTTGCTCCTGCTTATCTTCCATGATTTTCAAAGTTTGTTTAAAAACTTCGGGCAGAATAACGAATGCCTCGACAACACGAGATACTTCTTGTTGTAGAGTAGTCATTTCTTCTACGGTAGAAGTATGCATCCAATTTAATGCTTTCTCAACAGAAGACAGAGCATTCACTGCATCCTGGATGAATACAGTTTGAAGACCAAGTGCGCGCAGTCGCTCTTTCCTAGCGGCAGAAATAGGAGAATCTGGTTGAGAAAAGTCTTCAACGCTGTTCAACCTCCTTATGTTCACGGTTGGTCGTGAAGTAAGTTGGACATCCTCAGGTACGATACCGTCCTCGGATTCCACGGTTGAAGGGGCGGGAGCAGCTTGTTCTGGTTCTTCGACAGGGGGTTGAGTGGCTTCCTGTTGCGAAGTTTCTTCAGTAGACATGGATACAGGAGGGACTGAATCCTCCTGTTGTCTTTCAAGTACAACTTCTTCGGTCGCAGCAGGCTCAGGTGCCTGTTCCAAAATTTCTTCAACTTCCTTGACTTGAGGGGCTGATTCCTCTTCATCGGGAATGTTCTCATGCTGTGGCGAAGGGGGATTGCTTCGAGTAGATGGCCCTTCATCGCCTTTGGGTGGAGAGGCGTCTCTTGCTTGAGCCTCTTCACGACTCATCCTCAGACCAGCTTGAAAAGCATCGTCGTCGTCGTCTGAGTCATTATCGTCGTCGTCTTTTGGATTAGAGGGAGAGTCCTCTGACTTGTCTTTTCCTTTCCTCCGAGCGTCAGATTTGTGCAGAAGATGGCTTTCAATCAGTTCCTTGCAGAAGGGATTGTCCCATCGGAGCAGGGCCTCAATTTCTGTTGAGTCCGTCACTTCTGAGACGAATCTTTCTTCTTGGCTCCAATCGCTCCAGTTGTACAATGTTTCGTACGGAGCTAGCCTGTAGCTTTTCCATTGCAAAAATCTTTCGTAGGCGTGTTCAATTTGAACAGAGAGAAGGGTCTGATTAATAATCGAGTCAGGGGAGGGACTACGTACAACGTCTGGAGACGCTGTAGCGAGAGATTCCTGTACAGGTATGGGATCCTGTATGGAAGTGGGACTCCTTACAGGGGATGGTGCCCTGAAGGAAGATGGATCATGTACGGGTGTGGGATCCCGCAAAGGAGAAGTAGCTGTTGGCTCCAAATGGGCAGCCGACTCGCTAAAGTCTTGTTCGTTGGCAGATGTCTCATTATCCGTCCTAGCCGCCAAAGGCTCAGGATCTACGGTCGATACAGTAGGAGACACCTCTTCCACAGGGGTTGGGCCCTGGGGTTCTTCGTCAGTGGGTTGACTCACGGGGGAGACTTCTTCGGTGGGCTTGGCAGATTTGACTTTCGAAAGCCTCTTAAGTCTCTTCTTGGGCTTCTCACCAGTAGTGGGTTTCTTGCTGTGATATCTCTTTCTTTTCTTTGAAGATTCCACTTCCTGGAACTTCAAGGATTCATCTCGTGGATTGGCGAAAACTGGCATACTTCCAGTTTTTGGATGGTTGTAGACCATGGTGGTTTGATTATACGCAGTAGGCTTGACGCCTCCTAGGTATATCCTGGGGTTATTCTTCTTAGCATCGGCGGATTGTGAGAGTCCGCATTTTGTCAGGATATTGTTTAACATCAAACCAAAAGATCTCTTCTGGGTGGCCGGTTTGCACACCTCCTCTTGCAGGCGTTTCAGGATTATTTGGCACCAATTGACCTTTTCACAGGTCATAATAGCCACCATCATCCTGAACCTCAGGTTGGTACACATTTCGAACGCACCGGTTCGATTCTCAATTATCCTGCAGCAAAAATCATGAAGATATACATATGGGAGACAAAAATTTTTCTTGTGACATGTAGTCTGAACCATGTCAACAACTTTGGAGCCTGTGAACAGTCCATAAAATTTAGTGATTAGCTCTTGAGACCCGAATGTCTCAAGTTGATCCATACTCAGGCCATCAGCGGGTAGCCTGTAGATGTTCTGGAGCAGATCGCTATCAATACAGATCTCAACTCCCTGGATTGTAGCGGTGATGTCGGCAACATGACCTCCTTGGGCGAATGACAGAAAGCGTACGGCAGCGTTGAGGTAAAATTCCTCAACCAGATGTGCATCGTACTTATCAGCAGTCTGACTTCCAAAGCGATAAAGGCCTTGTTGACGAAGCCGAGTTATGATGTACTCCATGGGTTCTGCGTCATTGGTTTCAGATAGAATGCGCTCAATGATAATATATCTTGAAAAGAACCGGCCATCAATGATAATTTATGAATTAAAGTAATCACCCAGTAACCTACTTACAATTCATAAGACCGCTATTTGATTTATCCGATAAATCAAAATTAGATATCTAATATCTAATATTATAAGAGAGATTATTAATTCACATTTATCCATCAATGATCCTATTGCGCGACTCCGTAGGTTCATCTCAGCCGGCATTGGGAGGAACCAATGAGTGCAGACAGCACTTAGCCAGCCTAGCGGGCCGTATTGTAAACCCCGACTGAGAACGAATGAACGAATCATTCCAGAACCATTATGTCGTGAATACTATATACGTATAGACCCTTCATCAGATGTCCTGGTCAAGTCTTCGGGTCACGGTAAAGTCAAACCCTACTGTTGACTAAACTCTATACATGTGTTAATGCAAATCAAGACCGACTGATTAATAGTGTATCTAATACGACTATATCAGAATGCTTTGGCCAAAGACTTATGATCTTATTCACCATTAACCGTATAGGACATTCGCCTGCTCACTAACAGGAGATAGAATCCTTTCTTGGCGTACAGTAAAGACTGTTACCTGCCCGTATAGTCCGCACTTCGAGGTCGACTCATCAATTAAGCAAATGAGTCTAACTACTCTAATGACAAACTAAACGTCACAGGCACATCTTCTACTGAACCCTCAAGTCAAAGGTCCACATATACTATCACAACCTTTCGATTCATCATCGACTCTCCGAGAGTGAATACCGTGTGACTGAATCGAGTATGAGTCATGTTCGAGTATACTGGTCCCACCAATATACTTATAACTATGCTATAAAGACGTGCACACGTCCTAGCATCAGTTATACAAGTCTTATTAAAACTTAATATCCTGTTAAGTTTTATCGACTTGCGAACTAGTTAAGCATTCGAGCTCTAAACACTTCTAGTGCCTATCTCCTTATCTCCATAAGGAGTAGAATGTTCACTCTCAAATGCAAGGACTATTATTCTATATACCAAATCACAATGCCAGTGATATACAATAATATAGAAATAATAATTGCCTTATTAAATATAATATTCATAATTACAATACAATTTCTCTCACTCTCTCATCCTCTGAGTGGCATTCGAGGGCATATTCCTAACATACACACACACACACGTTAATGTAAGTTCATCAAGAATACTTACTAGAGATGGCCACTTACTCGACGCCATTATCAAACTCTTCAAAACACAATAACAAGATTAAACATGGAATACACAATTCCATAACTTTAAACAACAGGGATATCATCAAAGCCTTCAACGTTCAAAATGATCAAATCATAAACAATTCCCAAAACACACCGTTCACAAAACACACACGCGTTTTGAAAGAGAGCCTTTAACGAGGCCAAACCGAAATCTTTTGAAACTTCATTTCAAGCAACTAAACAAACACACCAAGACCATCACCGATCATCATATACACAAAATAAAAAATGTATGGACAAGGTACTTGCCTCGAATAAGAACAACGCGGAGAATCGACCGAAGTAGGTTGACACGAACCGACTACGAACCCGCCGACTCAACCGATCGCCAACTCACGTTCATAAACTACGAAGAACAATAACAACAATGAAATGAATTCCATAACACGACTCAAGGCCGTTGAATTCAAAGAACGAATGACGAAATTTCAAGTGTTTTCCCCAAAACGGCCAAGAACACGATTCGTCCTGACAAAACACGAAAACGGAATTCCAAGTCGAAATATAGATATACAATCCATATAATATGTTTAACAACATCATTTAACCATAATCGATCCAACAAAAATGGATGGAAAATGAGATCGAGAACAAATCTCCCAAAAATTCGATTCGAAGGAAATCAAGAAATACACTTCGATTCGACGAAGAACAATGGATTAAATGATGTTAAACACAAGAATACTACCAATATTAATCATACCCATCATGAATTAATCAACAATACAGAACGAATCGGACAAAAACGCAAAAACCCCAAAATTCAAGAAATTAGGGTTCTAAGAAAGATTACCTTGATTCGAGAAAGATTACCTGTCGGCTTCGAGAATATATCAGGATGTCATCGATAAAAACCACCACGCATTTATCGAGGAAATCAATCAAAACTCTATTCATCAGTTCCATGAAAACGGCTGGGGCATTAGTCAACCCGAATGATACCACAATATACTCGTAATGCCCATACCTCGACCGAAATGTAGTCTTGGGTATATCTTCCTCCCGAATCCTAAATTGGTGATATCCGGACCATAAATCGATCTTTGAAAACACGACTGCACCTTATAATTGATCCAAGAGGTCATCAATTCTTAGTAGTGGGTAACGATTCTTGATAGTAACCTTATTTAGCTCTCTGTAGTCGATGCACAAGCATAGAGAGTTGTCTTTCTTCTTAACGAAAAGTACCGGCGTGACCCACGGTGAGGTGCTTGGGCAGATCAACCCTTTCTCCAATAGATCTTCGAGCTGTATCTTTAATTCCTTCATCTCGGCCGGTGCCATCCTGTAAGGAGCTTTGGAAATAGGTCTCGTCCCCGGCTCGAGTTCAATGGAAAGGTCAACTTCTCGGTGCGGTGGCAGCCCTGGTAGTTCATCGGGAAAAACGTCTGGAAATTCATTCACCACCGGAATGTTTGTGATTGTAAGTTGTGAAGTATCCTCTCGAAGAACATAACACCAATAGTACTCCCTCCGAGAGCTGCAGGAGGCTTATGATGCGATAATGCTGAGAGACCCTTTCGTACTAAAGTGTTCACGTCCGCTGATGACATGTGTGGTACCATCATGAGCCGAAATGGAAATAGTCAAGTGGTAGGTATCCAAGATCGTTCTGTGCAATGGCATCCAGTCTATACCTAATATGATATCTTCATTCTGGAGCGGAAAGACCATAAGATTAGCGGTCCAACTATGATTGTCGATGCAGATCCGACAGTCTCGAACCTTTTGATCGCCGCCTAATCTACTACCCTCGGGTAGTTTAACAGTAAAGGGCTCACAAGGTACACAAACAAGATTTAAACGTTCAACACATTCCACAGATATAAATGAATGGGTGGCTCCAGTATCAAATAGAACATGCACTGGCTGAGAGTTAACAAGAAGAGTACCTAAGATAGCTGGGGCAGACTGACCATCCGTAGCCCTCAGCTCAAATACACGCGACGGCACTGACTTCGAAAAGGACGAAGTACCTCCGCCGCACCCACGGCCTCGTCCGGCACTGTGTAGCGGTGGTTGGTTCTGATGGGATTGAGCTCGGTAGTTGGAAACAGCAGGCGTCCTAGGGGATTGCACAGAGCCTTATTGACTTGGTTGGGAAGCTGGGTTATGAGTGGGATTGGCCCGCCAGCAGTAACGAGACATGTGTCCACTCTTTCTGCAAGTGAAACATTTGGTAGTCGTCTTCTGGCACCAATCGTTAGTATGCCCGAACACGCCACAATTGAAACAGTCCCTACGGTAAGGCCGATCAGATACACCCTTCTGTTGGTATGAAACCGCCGACATAAAAGAAGATTCGGGCCCCGAATTCGTTTTGTTGTTGCTCCCAGGCTGAACTGATGTCTTCTGCTTCTTCGAGTTATGCCCGATGTCGGTATTAACAACTGTACCGGCATATGCTGTGACTACGTCTTTGTATGCCCTCAGGGTTGTGCAGTGAAATCCGGCGGCATAGCGTTGTACATCCTCCGGCAACCTCTGTGCAAGGTGGCATATTCGTTGATCTTCTGATGGAACCATATGTGAGATGTAACTTAGCTCGGTTCGGTAGGCCCGAATGATCTCTGGTAGTGGCATGTTCTGAGGTCCGGCACTGAAAAAGTCTCGTGCGCGAGTGGTTCAGGCTGATCTGGGACAGTACTCGCTCCGTAGTAGTCGGGCAAATTCGGTCCACCCAACCACTCGGTCCTCTGGCCTGTAAGTCCTCCACTAACGTGTAGCAGTGTCACTGAGTTGATTAATCCCGAGCGGCACCTTCCGGTTCTCTGGGAATCCGATCACTTCGAAGGTAGTCTCTATTTCAGAAATCCAGTCGTCCACGTGTTTCTCTCCTGTCCCGTCAAATAATGGAGGCCTAGCCTTCAACATCTCTCCCAACCATCGGTCTCTTCCTGCGTTTTCTTCCACATTGATGACCGGTATCCATTCCACCTGGTTGACCTGAGCAATTCCCATGGCGATAGCCTGGGCAAGGGCCTAAACAAAAGCTGGGTCCATGCCTCCCGGGTTTTTATTCTGGCGTTCCACCACCTGATTGTTTTGATTAACTGGTGGCGGCTGGCCCCCAGCAGGATGGGTCTCGGCAGTGTTCCCGTCCTCATTGTGGTTCGCGGCGGAACCCTGAGCGTCATTCACCACCCTCCTAGCTCCTCAGCGTGCCATCACTGACGGCATTAATCTAAAGCCAGTTCCATACATGGTTTACAATTAAATGTGGTATATAGACAGAAACACACATATCACTTACTTTGCATTCCCTTGAGGAGTTTCGATCGCTTGGGGTGTTGGATTGGAATAACTTTGAAAAATTAGGAGAAATTTAATTCAAACCAGGAGTTTGGCTCTCTGATATCATTTTCTGTAACACCCCCAAAATCTCTCGAGGTATTATAGTGCCGTGAATCCCACGTGGGACCCACAAGGCTAGTTAGAAAATAGACAATTTAAGGAAGTCGCGATAAAACATTAAGTTCAAGGTTTACATAACGTGAGTCGAAAGATTCTAAGAAAAATGTAATTCGAAGTCCAATTATTACACAACAAAGGTTTTTAAAAGAAAAAAAATTTATTTTAATTTAAGCAGCGGCTTAGAGATAATTCCAACACCGCTCAAGTCTGACCGGACCCCTCGGGAATGTCCTGCACATGATGAATAATTTTACCTGACACGACGAATCATACCAGGTAACCAGAGTCAGAGAATGCACACCAAATAACAACTACTAACAACGATATATGCCATTTTACCAATCACAATACCAAATAATCAACAGGGAATATTTCATCACACAACCGACGTTGTCTCTCTCTTTTATCACATAAACCCCAAGACCGCAACCAAGGGTCACGAAAGTATCCACACGGGAATACCCCGGAACATAGGTGCCCAATCCGGGTCTTATCCCCTAACACATTTCCACACAGGTACCATACAAGTTTTATCCCCAACACATCGGCCCATTTATAACATATTTTAGAGAAAGACAACCGTCGGCATTCATTAAAAATGGCACATACACACATATGGACATAACATTAATATTAGAAAATTCTTGAGCAAGATTTCACTTGCCTGTGATCCAACCGTAGGTGCTTTGTGATAAACGGAGTCCCCACGCCCGCTCGAGCTTAACCTAGCCACGTAATATTCGATTAACACCTCGTACGGATCATGATGAATAAAACTAGTCTACCTTTCCTAATCGGATTCCTAGCGTAGTTTTAATTGTAGATATTAGTATCATTTCTAAGTTCGTAAGCATTGCGTACCATTATTACGTTCAATTATATAGTTAACATTAGATATATCGATTTTCTCAACAATATTATCCCTATCATTTTTCGGTTGTCAACAAATGATTATAGCATAATCGAACCTCATACTTTCTAATTCTATTCTATATTCCGAATACTACAATCGGCGGATTCTATTATACAATAACTTTGGTGGTTTGATATCCAATGATGATTATACTATCGAATTGTTTTCCTTAGTTCACTAAGTGTCAAAAATCACAAGGTAAGGGTGGCTACGAACAATGGAACATACGGTGACGGATTACTACGAATTCTCCTACAATTGATTCATCAAATTTTACATTCCTAGTGATGATTTGAAATGAAATTTCGTATGATAGATATGATTTGCATGAAACGAAACATATGAGAAACGATAACTCCGATTACTACAATTCCATCTGAAAAGATTGTCTACGAAGGTTGGCAAAATCTACCCCATACCCGCAATCTAATAAGTATATATAAGAAAAACATCAAAGATATTACTCCAGGGATTGGTGGCTTATCTTATTGGAAGAAGAATAATGAAGAGAGTTGGCGAATCCACAAGAACTACGAGGAGAAACGAGAAGTGACTTGAACGACTTGGATAATCTTCACCGGAGCTCAAGAAACCACCTCCTTAATGTTAATTCAAGTATATAAGATGTTAAGAACCGAGTATAAGGCTAGGAATTTCTCCAAGGGTGTTATCTTGTAATGTTGGGTCGTGCAAATGAAGAAGGAAATTGTCATTTTATAAAACTTGGTTTTGTTAAGGTACATTAATGATAACGGTGTTACGTACGTAAGGCTTATTACGTACGTAACAGTTTAATGACAACGTACGTAAAGACCGCCACTGCCCGAAATGTGCCCAAGTGTTACGTACGTTAAATTTGGGGGATAACGTGCGTTATGAAGAGTTGACTCATTTGTCCTCTAGCCCGCCGAAAGTAGCTCCGTCTGTGTCAAAAGAAAGATTCTGGTCGGGAGACTGACTCACCCGTTACGTACGTAATATAACTACCTTAACGTACGTAATAATCGGAATATAGCGTACGTTAGGCATAAGTTGTAGCGCGCGTTAGACAAAACTCTAACGCGCGTTAGACATAAACTCTAGCGTGCGTTAGACATAAACTCTAGCGTGCGTTAGACATAAACTCTTTAGCCACATGTCACATTCTAACCATCTCGGGGTGACCATCCCTTCCACTCGTCAACAATTATCGGGGAACAAGACGTTGGCCACCGTCATATTCGCACCGACGATCGCCCCACGGCGTCAAGGCGTGTCACCTCCGTTTCATTTACATCACACAATTATATAGCACTCAATGGAATACATAAATAGAAATGACGTGACATTACAAAATTTCACACAGTACAAAGTAATCAAGCATGAAATACCGGAGGTATTACAACAATCCTCCCCCCTTTAAAAAATTTCTTCCTCGCAATTGAGCTTCGTAAAGAACTTTGAAAATCTGTATCAAACTTTGTATGAGTATTTTCATCAATAACTTTAAAAATATTGTGTCAGCAAAAATCACTTTGAAACCTTTCTTTGAAATCATATTTTGTCCCTTTTGGACAACATCTATACTTTCACATATCCTTTCAAATCTTTTGCCGACACAATCATCTATACTCATACCATAATTTTTAAGTTTTTATAAAAGAGTGAATACTTGAAAACATTACCTCAGAGTCGACGTTGGGCAGCAGCGATGAACCACATATTCTCCCGAAAATATAATCATGCCGTAATTATTCGTTATATTTTTAAAAATAAGAAAGTTTGCTATTTAAATGCTATTTATTTTACTCTGATACCATTCTGTAACGCCCTGGCTTTCTTAATTAAAAAGAACGTTACACAGCTCAATTTTTTCTTAATTTTTTTTATATAATTTCGGAGTATTTGCGGAAGCATTATAGTCAGTAAATCTTCAATAAAACTCATTTATTCAAACATCAGTAAAGTTTTAAAAAAACATGGGAAATTAATTATTCGGCCATAGTCCGTTGAAATTACGTTTGTTAAAGAACATCAATTGTTTCGTAAAAATAATAACAATTACGGCGACAACATCTTTTATTCTTTAGAACTTCATCGTTTTGGGACTATGTATTCATCTTCTGCTTGTCCCGTTGGTCGATTCCTTAGCCTGAAAAACATAAATGACGAGGTGTGAGTACGCGAGCATACTCAGTGAGATTAAACCCTTATAAATCGTCAAAATCATGTTGTGTAATGCACATAAAACATTCTTATGTGTGTGAGACTCGTCTCGGATTTCTTTCATTCTTTCGACCCCTAACAGGTCGTCATGTTACACGACACAACGATGACCGTAATATATTAAAACATTATAGCCTCACCTCGTTTGCTGAAATCTTGAAATATCTTCCTTTGAATTTGGCTCGGTTGTCCTTCTTGGATCCCGGATACGCTTCTCCTAGCACTTGAAAATACTTTTTCATATTTCCGGTCTTAAATTCTTGATGTAAAATCTGAAATCTCTTTGAGGACTTTTATCAAACACCTTTGAAAAACTGTCAGATTTGAGCTTCCTGTTTCATCGGGCTTTTTGAAGCCTTTATAATTTTTTGAAGGGAAATATATTATGGGCGTTTTATAGTAGAGGTCCAGAGCTTCAAATTGTTATGTTATATATACAAAAAAACGTCCAGTAATATGTATAAATGGGGGTCCAAAGTCGGCTAAAAATCAACCTTACTCGGACAGCTGGAGGCCTTATCCGGACAGCTGGCCGAGAAACTTCTGTCGGTCTTGACCGACCTTATCCGGACAGTTAGACAGCCTTATCCGGACATCTGACCGAGAAGCTTCTGTCGGTCGTGACCGACCTTATCCAGACAGCCTTATCCGGACAGCGTTGAGAAACTTCTGTCGGCCGTGACCGGCAGTTGTCGGTAGGCGTGTCCGGCAGTGACCGGCAGATGTCCGTCAACTTAGCTCTGCCGGTTCGACCCCTTCCCGGTGTCCAAATTCGATTTTCCGACCTGTTCCGGACTCGTCGGAGTTAAATCTTCGATACGCTCGGAACGGGATTTTTGATAATAATAATAAAATAATTTAATATTGTTTGAGGAGAAAGTAAAGACAGCAAATCAATTGTATTGATAACAATGAATAGAGGGGCCTTTATATAGGCATTACAATGAGAGTCCTTCCATACATAGGATTCCTAGTTAAGGTAAGACAGCTAACAGGATCCTACTACTTATGGAAGAGTCTAGAACCTTCCATAACTCTATCCCCCTACAACCAGTATTAGGTAAGACACCAATACGGGAAGGATTTCCCGGAACGCTCCCCCTGTGTCGAACACTAATACTAACATGGTGCACAAGATGTTGCCTCGGTAAAAAACCTTTCCAAGTCAAATCAAACCCCGTGGGAAAAACAAAGACTTGGTGAGGAAAAAGAGCACAACGCACCAACTACAAATGACAGAATCATGTGAAGTATACTCCCCTGAGGTATACATGACAACTCATTTCGTCGAGCTATCATTAGTTGAGCTCGGATAATCGACACATGCCGATGCTTCTCACATGTTTCTCAAATGTAGATTTCGGCAGAGACTTAGTGAACAAGTCTGCGATATTCTCATCGAAACTCACTTGTTTCACTTCGATATTCAGCAATTTCTGCTGCTGCTGATTATAAAAGAACTTCGGCGCAATATGCTTGGTATTGTCACCCTTAATGAAACCTAACTTCATTTGTTCAATGCATGCCGCATTGTCCTCAAAGATGCAAGTAGGGGTTGCTGTAGTGGGATCTAATCCACATGTTCCTCGTATATGGTCTATGACTGACCGGAGCCAAATGCACTCCCTTACGGAATCGTGCAATGCAATTATCTCTGCATGGTTCGAGGAAGTAGCAACCAGGGTCTGCTTGGTAGATCGCCAAGATATTGCCGTATTCCCAATGGTGAACACATAACCAGTTTGGGAACGTCCTTTATGTGGGTCAGAGAGATAACCGGCATCAGCAAATCCAACTAACGTGTCATTAGGATTCGTTGCGGACCCATTTTAGTACACTGTGGAGGCGTAATTGGCACATAGACTGCACAACCAAAAATGCGTAAGTGTGAAATATCAGGCTCATATCCAGTTACCAACTGGTACGCACTAAACGGTTGATTGGCAGTGGGTCGAAAGCGAATAAGTATAGCCGCATGCAAAATTGCATAACCCCAAGCAGAAATCGGCAAGTTGGTGCGCAATACTAATGCTCGGGCGATAAGCTGTAACCGCTTAATCATAGCCTCGGCAAGGCCATTCCGCGAATGAACATGGGGGACGAGATGTTCAACTTCAATCCCAATCGACATGCAATAGTCGTCAAAAGACTTTGACGTAAACTCTCAGCATTGTCCAATCTTAATGACGAGATTGGAAAGTCGGGGTGGTTAGCCCGTAACTTGATGATTTGTGCTAGGAGTTTAGCAAATGCAGCATTTCTTGTAGATATCAGAGCGACGTGTGACCATCGCGTCGATGCATCAACCAGAACCATAAAATATCTGAATGGTCCGCACTCTGGCTGAATAGGTCCACAAATGTCCCCTTGGATTCTTTATAAGAAGCAAATGTTTTGTGTTGAGTCTTTAGCAAAGGATGGAGAGGGTATCAACTTTGCTAGTGAACAGGCTTTGCAAAACGATTTATGGGCATTAGAAATTGCCACGGAAGCCTCGGGATTTACAAGAGATGCACCGTCAACCTTATCAGGGCGTGCGATCTTTAGTCCCAGTGATACGGTATCAAGCTCACTCACATCAATGCCGATATAGAGTGGTGCTTCCAATCGTTTTCTGGACTTGAAAAATGGATGACCATGTGAGTTTTTCAAAATGCGAATCATCATGTCGCGTCCAGGGTGACCGAGTCGGTCATGCCATAGTTGGTATGCTTCGGAATCACACAGTTCGTGACTCACAGCATAGGATTCAATAACCCTTATTGTGTCTGGTATAAACCACTACTTAGACTCATTAGTTTCTCGAGAACGCGACGTCTTCCGCATTTTGCCAGAGTAACACACAAAAATTCTATCCCATTCGAACAATGTGTATCAAGGTGATAACCGTTGGCACGGATGTCCCTAAAACTTAGCAAGGTTCGGTTTGCTCTTGGGACATAGAGAGTATTTGTGACATTAATATGCGTACCATTATGTAGCAAGAAATGATCAGGTCCCCTCCCTTGAATTACTTGGGAGGAACCAATCATTGTTGTCACTGAGGATATATATGGCACAATTTCCTTGAATAATTGCCTATTCCGAAGAATAGTGTGGGTTGTTCCACTATCAGCAAGGCACTCAATTTCACCACGAGACATCTACAATAAGACATGAAACACGATTAGTCATGTGATTAAAGACATAGCGAAAACTCATTAACTTTGAGTTTGGGGAAATTCGACCAAGTCGGTTAGGATCAAAGTTAGCACAATCGCTGGAAATAATTTCCGCGCAGCTTGACCTTTGTTCACTTAAACAGCAATAACTTCTTCATTAAGAAGGTTATGGACGAACGGTCAGTTGTTCTGGAAACTAGACTTCTGTATCTTTATGTCCATAGGTCGTGCACTTTCTGGATCATTAAACTTAGATCTCAGTGCTCGTTTCAAGTTGCTATTTTGGTATTTCCCTATTGTTGAGTGATAGAGCAAGGTTGAAGCCTTTTTCAAAGGCATTATTGTTGATACAATACTATGGTAATATGGCCATAGGAGCGTTTAAATACTTCAAAACGCATCTTGGTGTTCGATTTATATCTCGGCTAATGATCCTATCGGTAACTCCAACTTGGTAGACTTGCAGAGAAAGTAGGAATGTCGGTACAGCTAAGCCTGTTTAAAAACCACTGATTCCGTTTGAACTTTCAAGGCATAAACAAATACCAAGGAGGATGCACCTAGTCTTGATCAAAAGATTTGATGAAATCCACCAATGTATCAATTTAACCAAGCAATTCATTTACTGAGCAATTGTTTTGTGATAAACCAAACATGCTTTCGAAGGAAAAAATAAAATTCATTTTTGCACAATCACAGCAATTAAAAGAATTTTATTCATCATGGCCAACTTTATTACATTCATGAAAATCCAAAGTAGTTCTCGAAAACTAGAAACAAGACAAAACACAAACCAAAGCATAAAACTAGTCAAAATATAATGATCTAGTCAAAGTCGGCAACATCCATATGTTGGTCTTTGCCCGCAATGGTGAGAGGAGGGATTTCAGTCTGGATCTCAATATGGTTCACCTCCGTGTTCTCATTATCTTCTTCCATGTAATTTGACTCTTGAGTCAAGTACTGTTTATAGTGCTTGTAGTAAGCTTGGATGTTCTTTGGCGCCTTGCAATTGCGGTAAGTATACTTCTTCGATCCGCAAGTATAGCAATTCCGGCCTTCCTTTGGAGTGGTTCCATTCCCGGCGGCAGGAGGCGGTCCACGTGGTTGGGTTCCACTAGGTCCCGTGGCCGAGCCACCTTGCCTCTTCCACACATTGGAACGACGAACTCGTCTTTTCCCTCGCTTGCTCGAGTCATGCACCCGTGGTGCTTGCAAAAACTGAGTAGCATTGCCTTTTATATTTTGTCGTGGTGCCTTCCTGTGGGTAGCCTGATTCACTTCCGGAATCGGCTTCGTACCAGTTGGGCGCGCATTGTTATTGAGAATAATCTCATGGTGCCTTTGTTTTTTCGCGAGGTGGGAGATAAGGTCACTAAAATTTTTAATTCTCCCATCCTCATAGGCAACGCACAGCTGATGAGCAATCACACTTGCTCCCACGGGAAACGTGTTAAGAGTCTTCTCGATCAAATCTTGATCAGACTTCTTGACACCACAAAAACCAAGATCAGCGCGAAGATCAAGGATGGCTTGGTTATAGGCGTCCACATTCGCATAATCCAAAAATTGGATTTGCTCCCACTGAAGTTGCAATTCGGGGAAGCAATGATCATGCACATTATTAAATCGTTGTTCGAGTGTATCCCATAGTTCTTTGGGGGTTTGCAAATTCATATAACACTTTTTCAACAACGGATGTATATGTCTACGCAAGTACATCAGTGCATTAGCCTTGGTTTCCTCGCTCGGTTCTTGAGCGATAGGCACGTTAGAGGGAAAGATGGTGGTGGTAAATCTCTTACCGACGAACGCCAAGCGAATGTCTGAGACCCACCTATGGTACTCCTTACCAGCATGGTCAAGATGTCGAACTTCGGATGAACATTGGAGCTTTGTGCCATCTACAAGATATAAACAAGAGGAAGTTAGTCTTGTTGGATTTTCAGTGACAATGTAAACAATCACAATCGATGCCTTTAAAAGCGTGTAACATAACCATTACTCGATTTACTTCCCTTAATTGTTGTTTAGTAAAGTCGACAAAAAACGGCGATATCAGATCGCACCCAGATACGTGGTGTATGCAACAACCACAAGTATCGACTTTCAACATCATGTTGTGTAATGCACATAAAACATTCTTATCTGTGTGAGACTCGTATCGGATTTCTTTCATTCTTTCGACCTCTCGCGGGTCGTCATGTTACACGACACGACGATGACCGTAACATATTAAAACAGTATAACCTCACCTCGTTTGCTGAAATCTTGAAATATCTTCCTTTGAATTTGGCTCGGTTGTCCTTCTTGGATCCCGGATACGCTTCTCCTAGCACTTGAAAATACGTTTTCATATTTCCGGTCATAAATTCTGGATGTAAAATCTGAAATCTCTTTGAGGACTTTTATCAAACACCTTTGAAAAACTGTTAGATTTGAGCTTCCTGTTTCATCGGGCTTTTTGAAGCCTTTATAATTTTTTGAAGGGAAATATATTATGGGCGTTTTATAATAGAGGTCCAGAGCTTCAAATTGTTATGTGATATATACAAAAAAACGTCCAGTAATATGTATAAATGGGGGTCCAAGGTCGGCTAAAAATCAACCTTACTCGGACAGCTGGAGGCCTTATCCGGACAGCTGACCGAGAAACTTCTGTCGGTCGTGCCCGACCTTATCCGGACAGCTAGACAACCTTATCCGGACATCTGACCGAGAAGCTTCTGTCGGTCGTGACCGACCTTATCCAGACAGCCTTATCCGGACAGCGCCGAGAAACTTCACGGGCCGTGACCGCAGCTTGTGAGGCGTGTCCGGCGGTGATTGGCAGATTTCCGTCAACTTGGCTCTGCCGGTTCGACCCCTTCCCGGTGTCCAAATTCGATTTTCCGACCTGTTCCGGACTCGTCGGAGTTAAATCTTCGATACGCTCGGAACGGGTTTTTTGATAATAATAATAATAAAATAATTTAATATTGTTTGAGGAGAAAGTAAAGACAACAAGTCAATTGTATTGATAACAATGAATAGAGGGGCCTTTATATAGGCATTACAATGAGAGTCCTTCCATACATAGGATTCCTAGTTAAGGTAAGACATCTAATAGGATCCTACTACTTATGGAAGAGTCTAGAACCTTCCATAACTCTATCCCCCTACAACCAGTATTAGGTAAGACACCAATACGGGAAGGATTTCCCGAAACACTCGCCCTGTGTCGAACACTAATACTAACATGGTGCACAAGATGTTGCCTCGGTAAAAAACCTTTCCAAGTCAAATAAAACCCCGTGGGAAAAACAAAGACTTGGTGAGGAAAAAGAGCACAACGCACCAACTACAAATGACAGAATCATGTGAAGTATACTCCCCCTAAGGTATACATGGCAACTCATTCCGTCGAGCTATCATTAGTTGAGCTCGGATAATCGACACATGCCGATGCTTCTCACATGTTTCTCAAATGTAGATTTCGGCAGAGACTTAGTGAACAAGTCTGCGATATTCTCATCGGAACTCACTTGTTTCACTTCGATATTCAGCAATTTCTGCTGCTGCTGATTATAAAAGAACTTCGGCGCAATATGCTTGGTATTGTCACCCTTAATGAAACCTAACTTCATTTGTTCAATGCATGCCGCATTGTCCTCAAAGATGCAAGTAGGGGTTGCTGTAGTGGGATCTAATCCACACGTTCCTCGTATATGGTCTATGACTGACCGGAGCCAAATGCACTCCCTTACGGATTCGTGCAATGCAATTATCTCTGCATGGTTCGAGGAAGTAGCAGCCAGGGTCTGCTTGGTAGATTGCTAAGATATTTCCGTATTCCCAATGGTGAACACATAACCAGTTTGGGAACGTCCTTTATGCGGGTCAGAGAGATAACCGGCATCAGCAAATCCAACTAACGTGTCGTTAGGATTCTTTGCGGACCCATTTTAGTACGCTGTGGAGGCGTATTTGGCACATAGACTGCAAATCCAAAAATGCGTAAGTGTGAAATATCAGGATCATATCCAGTTACCAACTGGTACGCACTAAACGGTTGATTGGCAGTGGGTCGAAAGCGAATAAGTATAGCCGCATGCAAAATTGCATAACCCCAGGCAGAAATCGGCAAGTTGGTGCGCAATACCAATGCTCGGGCGATAAGCTGTAACCGCTTAATCATAGCCTCGGCAAGGCCATTCTGCGAATGAACATGGGGGACGAGATGTTCAACTTCAATCCCAATCGACATGCAATAGTCGTCAAAAGACTTTGACGTAAACTCTCTAGCATTGTCCAATCTTAATGACGAGATTCAAAAGTCGGGGTGGTTAGCCCGTAACTTGATGATTTGTGCTAGGAGTTTAGCAAATGCAGCATTTCTTGTACATAGCAGAGCGACGTGTGACCATCGCGTCGATGCATCAACCAGAAACATAAAATATCTGAATGGTCCGCACTCTGGCTGAATAGGTCCACAAATGTCCCCTTGAATTCTTTGTAAGAAGCAAATGTTTTGTGTTGAGTCTTTAGCAAAGGACGGAGAGGGTATCAACTTTGCTAGTGAACAGGCTTTGCAAAACGATTTATGGGCATTAGAAATTGTCGCGGAAGCCTCGGGATTTACAAGAGATGCACCGTCAACCTTATCAGGGCGTGCGATCTTTAGTCCCGGTGATACGGTATCAAGCTCACTCACATCAATGCCGATATCGAGTGGTGCTTCCAATCGTTTTCTGGACTTGAAAAATGGATGACCATGTGAGTTTTTCAAAATGCGAATCATCATGTCGCGTCCAGGGTGACCGAGTCGGTCATGCCATAGTTGGTATGCTTCGGAATCACACAGTTCGTGACTCACAGCATAGGATTCAATAACCCTTATTGTAGTCTGGTATAAACCACTACTTAGACTCATTAGTTTCTCGAGAACGCGACGTCTTCTGCATTCTGCCAGAGTAACACACAAAAATTCTATCCCATTCGCACAATATGTATCAAGGTGATAACCGCTGGCACGGATGTCCCTAAAACTTAGCAAGGTTCGGTTTGCTCTTGGGGCATAGAGAGTATTTGTGACATTAATATGCGTACCATTAGGTAGCAAGAAATGAGCAGGTCACCTCCCTTGAATTACTTGGGAGGAACCAATCATTGTTGTCACTGAGGATATATATGGCACAATATCCTTGAATAATTGCCTATTCCGAAGAATAGTGTGGGTTGTTCCACTATCAGCAAGGCACTCAATTTCGCCACGAGACATCTACAATAAGACGTGAAACTCGATTAGTCTTGTGATTAAAGACATAGCGAAAACTCATTAACTTCGAGTTTGGGGAAATTCGACCAAGTCGGTTAGGATCAAAGTTAGCACAATCGCTGGAAATAATTTCCGCGCAGCTTGACCTTTGTTCACTAAAACAGCAATAACTTCTTCGTTAAGAAGGCTATGGACGAACGGTCAGTTGTTCTGGAAACTAGATTTCCGTATCTTTCTGTCCATAGGTCGTGTACTTTCTGGATCATTAAACTTAGATCTCAGTGCTCGTTTCAAGTTGCTATTTTGGTATTTCCCTATTGTTGAGTGATAGAGCAAGGTTGAAGCCTTTTTCAAAGGCATTATTGTTGATACAATACAATGGTAATATGGCCATAGGAGCGTTTAAATACTTCAAAACGCATCTTGGTGTTCGATTTATATCTCGGCTAATGATCCTATCGGTAACTACAACTTGGTAGACTTGCAGAGAAAGTAGGAATGTCGGTACAACTAAGGCTGTTTAAAAACCACTGATTCCATTTGAACTTTCAAGGCATAAACAAATACCAAGGAGGATGCGCCTAGTCTTGATCAAAAGTTTTGATGAAATCCACCAATGTATCAATTTAACCAAGCAATTCATTTACTGAGCAATTGTTTTGTGATAAACCAAACATGCTTTCGAAGGGAAAAATAAAATTCATTTTTGCACAATCACAGCAACTAAAAGAATTTTATTCATCATGTACAACTTTATTACATTCATGAAAATCCAAAGTAGTTCTCGAAAACTAGAAACAAGACAAAACATAACCAAAGCGTAAAACTAGTCAAAATACAATGATCTAGGCAAAGTCGGCAACATCCATATGTTGGTCTTTGTCCGCAATGGTGAGAGGAGGGATCTCAGTCTGGATCTAAATATGGTTCACCTCCGTGTTCTCATTATCTTCTTCCATGTAATTGGACTCTTGAGTCAAGTACTGTTTATAGTGCTTGTAGTAAGCTTGGATGTTCTTTGGCGCCTTGCAATTGCGGTAAGTATGCTTCTTCGATCTGCAAGTATAGCAATTCCGGCCTTCTTTTGGAGTGGTTCCATTCCCGGCGGCAGGAGGCGGTCCACGTGGTTGGGTTCCACTAGGTCCCGTGGCCGAGCCACCTTGCCTCTTCCACACATTGGAACGACGACCTCGTCTTTTCCCTTGCTTGCTCGAGTCATGCACCCGTGGTGCTTGCAAAAACTGAGTAGCGTTGCCTTTTCTATTTTGTCGTGGTGCCTTCCTGTGGGTAGCCTGATTCACTTCCGGAATCGGCTTCGTACAAGCTGGGCGCGCATTGCTATTGAGAATAATCTCATGGTGCCTTTCTTTTTTCGCGAGGTGGGAGATAAAGTCACTAAAATTTTTAATTCTCCCTTCCTCATAGGCAACGCGCAGCTGATGAGCAATCACACATACTCCCACGGGAAACGTGTTAAGAGTCTTCTCGATCAAATCTTGATCAGACTTCTTGACACCACAAAAACCAAGATCAGCGCGAAGATCAAGGATGGCTTGGTTATAGGCCTCTATATTCGCATAATCCAAAAATCGGATTTGCTCCCACTGAAGTTGCAATTCGGGGAAGCACTAATCATGCACATTATTAAATCGTTGTTCGAGTGTATCCCATAATTCTTTGGGGGTTTGCAAATTCATATAACACTTTTTCAACAACGGATGTATATGTCTACGCAAGTACATAAGTGCATTAGCCTTGGTTTTCTCGCTCGGTTCTTGAGCGGTAGGATCGTTAGAGGGAAAGATGGTGGTGGTAAATCTCTTACCGACGAACGCCAAGCGAATGTCTGAGACCCACCTATGGTACTCCTTACCAGCATGGTCAAGATGTCGAATTCCGGATGAACATTGGAGCTTTGTGCCATCTACAAGATATAAACAAGAGGAAGTTAGTCTTGTTGGATTTTCAGTGACAATGTAAACGGTCACAATCGATGCCTTTAAAAGCGTGTAACATAACCGTTACTCGATTTACTTCCCTTAATTGTTGTTTAGTAAATTCGACAAAAAACGGCGATATCAGATCGCACCCAGATACGTGGTGTATGCAACAACCATAAGTATCGACTTTCAACAATTCCGTGACTCCCCCAGGACCATCAACAGTTTTCTTCGACATGCAGAGATACCGACTTCTCTCGCGGTCTCATCCACCGCAAAGTAGCGTAGGAGATAAAGAACCCAAGAACCCATGTCCCCAAAAGAAAAATTCACAAAAGGAGAGAATTGAAATAGGGACAAGTCAGATAGTTACCTCGATTATAAAATTAGGCACGTGCTGAATTTGTGGTGTGCTTCGATCTACCGGTTGGTACTCGATGCGACGACGTGAAATTGGAGGCGCAATTTTAGCGGCTTCCGAAGATAAGTTGATGTTCGGGTTTTGGTCCGAGAGTCAGAACCGGGTCGGACTTGGCTGGGCTGGAGCTGTCCGGCGGCGGTGGTCAGCGGCGGTCGACGACGACGGTGGTTGGCGGCGGTGGTCCGGCGGTGATGTTCCGGCTGGACTGGATCGGCAGCGGCTGGGTAGCGGCGGCGGCTGGGCAGCGGCGGTGCTGGGCGGCGGCTGGGTGGCTGGGCTGGGCAAGCGGCGGCGGGCGGCGTGGCTGGGCGGCGACGGCCAGGTAGCGGCGGCGGGCTGTGGCTGGCGGCGGGCGGCCCGGCGCTGCACTGGGCGGCGGTGGCGCAGCGCGATGGTGGCGCAATCGATACCGGCGGTGGCGGTGGTGGCAGCGGCCGGCGGCGGAAGCGGGCAGCGGGGGCAGCAGGCGGCGGCTGATGGCCAATTTTTTCTTCTTTTTTTTACGTTCGAGCTACGTGCTGATAACGTGTTTGAGGAGAAAGTAAAGACAGCAAATCAATTGTATTGATAACAATGAATAGAGGGGCCTTTATATAGGCATTACAATGAGAGTCCTTCCATACATAGGATTCCTAGTTAAGGTAAGACATATAACAGGATCCCACTACTTATGGAAGAGTCTAGAACCTCCCATAACTCTATCCCCCTACAACCAGTATTAGGTAAGACACCAATACGGGAAGGATTTCCCGGAACAAATATTATTTTTGCAATATAAGTGTTTTGTAATGAAATTTTATCGTATCAAAATCGTCGGAACTTTTCGAAATCACTTTCATAAATTCTAAAAATGATCCTTATATTTTTTTTTGAAATCTTTTCCTTTTAAGCCCTTCATTTTATGCTAGGAACGTATCGGTCCAAGTATCGGACAACCTGTAAATATTAAAAAATCAAAATCCATGATCGTTAGTGTTGTTGCCCGAAATATTATCTGAAGATAGATATTGCTGGAATGGTCGAGCAACATCAAATTGCGAGAGCACGTCCGAGGGAATGGAAAAACACAAGATTTGCCGGGTTTGTTAGGCCCGGGCTTGAATGCTCTCGCGAGATGTTATTAATACAAATATTCGGGGATACAAGTATTAATGTGAGAATGCGATTACAATGAGTGTAAAAGAATCTATTTATCTTGCTCTTGAGCGAAGCTTTGCCTGATTCGTTTCTGCCGACCGTCTTTTGTGTAAGAGGTGCTGAGAGAGAAAAAAAGCCGAGAGATAGCTGTTGCCAAGAGTAAGAAAGCCAAGTTATGAGTTGAGCTTGTTCTGAAGCAGAGAGAGAGATGGAGAATCAGAGAGAGACAGAGAGTTTTCCAAGTGCAGGCAGCCTTCTATTTATAGGAGCTGAGATGCTCTGGTTACTGACGGGGGATCGCCTTATATGTGATATAATAAGGGGCGATCGTCTTTATGTCACATGGGTCGCTCGCTTTAAAGCTCATGCCGCCGGGCAAACACTATGCGGTCCAATGAGGAGCCTGCACACGTCCGGAGTTGTTGTCACGGGCGGTCCCACTGTACACCTTTCGGCGGGTCTGTCGGTTGGTGGAAAGATGCTGACAGGCTGTGGTCAACGATCCATGAAATGCGGATCTTGTCTCGGAACTGCACGTGGGTTCCTGTCCCGAGCTTAGGCTATTTACCGACTGGACGATCATTGGCTTCGTGAGGCATGAGGCGGTCGTCATTTGGTCGGTCACCAGGAGTCGATCGCCAAGTACCGAGAGACGATCGCCTTAGATTTCGATCGCTCGGCACCGGGACTTGTCCTGGGACCTTCGGTTGGCCAATATGCCTTAGTTGTTGGGCTATGGCTCGGTCGCCAGGTCTCTGAGGCGATCGCCTATTGAGACGTATAAATCTCGACAAAACAATTGCCCCCCAGCTTGCTCTGATGTTGAAGACATGGGGTGAGGTGGTTCTTGCTGGCGATCGTGTAGGATGAAGACGGGCGATCCGATGAGCGGACTTTGATTTCGGACTTGGGCGATCTGGTCGATTGGCTAGCTATCTTCGGTCTTGTACCTGCAAAAAACAATTTTGGCTGATCCCTCTTAGAAACCTGATAGTTTCGTCGTTGAGGAACCGTGCATAGTCGCGGAGTTCGATGGACCGACTCCATGACCATGTCTTGTGCGCGAGCGACATTGTCTATTTCATGACTCATTTTATTGTGAGGGTCCTCTGTTAGGCTGCGCCTCGCCTCGTATTTAAACGAAGGGCGTGCGGTGTTGGTCTAGAGGAGTCCTTGCACGGGGCGTCGTCGGATTAATCAACTCCACTTCCGCGGCTTGTTAGCTCTGCTTCCACCTCGGCCCGCCATGAAGATGGCGACCCTCAACGGTGTACGTTGAGACGGGGGTAGTGACGCGTCGCATTGTCCGAGTTCACCATGTTAGATGATGAACCTTTGAGGGCGGGCGATCGTGTCCACTGATTAGTTTTGGAGGGCCCTCAGACTACGTCGGCCTCGTATTTAAACGAAGGGTGGGTGATCGTGGCCCAAAGGGACCTTGCATGGCCTAAGCAGTCGGTTCCATCGACTACCAGGACCATGGCTGCACTCTTCCACCTCGGATCGTCATGTCAAACGCCGACCTTCGACGGTGTACGTTGTGCGGGGGAGGCGATCTCGTGCCTTAGTCCAACATGTTAGATGATGAACTGTAGATGGCGAGTGAGTCCTCCGGATTCGGTGATGTTGCTTGATAACGGCGATCGGGCTGGAAGACTGGAGATCGTCGTTCGGGCACCGATCGCGCTGCTCATAGGCTGAGAAGAAACCTTTGCCTGGCCAGAAAGTCTGCGGCTTTAGCACGGAAGATCGCGTAGGTCGGGGGATGGTCCTTCGTAAGGTGCCTGAACATAGGCGAATGACCATGGAATCCCCCTAAGACCGAGTAGAGGGTGATCTCATCGCTTACGGGCGCGCCGTTGAGGATGATCTCGTCTACCCGGTCGATGTAGTCTGCGTCGGATTCTTCTTCTCCCTGCCTGATTTGCATCATGCGATGGGGACCTTCTGGTCGAGCGACCTTGGCGGCGAAGTAAGCTGTGAAGCTGTTCGCCAGTTGGTCAAAGGACTCGATGGATCGCGGAGGCAATGATGTGTACCACCTGTGGGCAAGGTCGTCCAACGTCAGTGGGAACATTCGGCATCTGGTCGCGTCGGATGCCCCGCACCTGGTCATATTGATTCGAAACTTTCTTAGGTGAGTCTTGGGGTCCGACCTCCTCTCGTACAAAGGTGTTTGCGGAGGAGCGATCCTTCGATGTACGGGAGTGAGCTCGATGTGGACCGCGAGCGGTTCGCTTGGCCCGGCGATCTTGTTACTGGCGCCTGCCTCAGATTCTAGGAGCGCCTTCATGTCGTCGAGCTGGCGTTGCATCGCGGCCATCGCTGTAGCTTGGTCGCTCGAGGTTCGGCTTCCGGAGGGGGAGCCAAGGCGATCGTGTACCGATCTCCTGGCTCCGCGGTCGCCGACCTTGGTACTTTGGCGAAGAGGAGACAGATGGCTAGCCTTCCTTCTGGGAGTTGGATACACCGAACTCCTGGTGACGGACTCAGGCTCCGTCGTATCGTGGCTGGGGCCGGACTGCCCCAGTCGCCAAGATGGGTCGCTGCCTAGGCAGCTGAAAACATAAGTGCCCCGGCTTGCGAGCGCCTTTTCTTGCGAATGGGAGCCTCCTGGCGATCGCTCGGTCAGTAACGCCTTGAACTTCCATTTGGTCATACGGCGGATGGCGAGGGGGTTATATCGGGCGGCGCGTCGAAGGCTCTCTGTCGCTCCTGTAGGATGGCCAGGGCTCCTTCAATCTGTTCCGCAGTTTGGAACTGATCGAGATAGAGGCTTGGGCCGTCCCTCGGGGGCAGGATCTAGAGTCTCGGACCGCGGCGGCTACCCTCCGCCATAGGCTGTGGCTTGGACTGAGGCGGAATGAGGCATTTGGCGGATCGGCCAGCAGCTTTCTTCAATGTAGAGGCAGAAGTCATGATTCTGAAAGCTTTCTCCGAAGAATAGTGAGTGTTTCTTCAGGTATATGCCCCAAAGAACAGTGAGTGTTCTTCGAGACGGTAGGAATAAAAATGAGGGTTAAGATCCCCTCCTTCTAACGCCAATTGTTGTTGCCCGAAATATTATCCGAATATAGATATTGCTGGAATGGTCGAGCAACAGCAAATAGCGAGAGCACGTCCGAGGGAATGGAAAAACACAAGATTTGCCGGGTTTATTAGGCCCGAGCTTGAATGCTCTCGCGATATGTTATTAATACAAATAATCGGGGATACAAGTATTAATGTGAGAATGCGATTACAATGAGTGTAAAAGATCCTATTTATCTTGCTCTTGAGCGAAGCTTTGCCTGATTCCTCTCTGCCGACCGTCTTTTGTGTAAGAGGTGCTGAGAGAGAAGAAAAGCCGACAGATAGTTGTTGCCAAGAGTAAGAAAGCCAAGTTATGAGTTGAGCTTGTTCTAAAGCAGAGAGAGACAGAGAATCATAGAGAGACAGAGAGTTTTCCAAGTGCAGGCATCCTTCTATTTATAGGAGCTGAGATGCTCTAGTTACTGACGGGCGATCTCCTTTTATGTAATATAATAAGGGGCGATCGTCTTTATGTCACATGGGCTGTCTGCCTTAAAGCCTGCGGCTGCTGCTGGCAGCCAGCTGTGTGGTCCAATGAGGAGCCTGCACGCGTCCGGAGTTGCTGTCACGGGCGGTCCCACTGTACACCTTTCGGCGGGTCTGTCGGTTGGTGGAAAGATGCTGACACGTTGTGGTCAATGATCCATGAAATGCGGATCTTGTCTCGGAACTGGACGTGGGTTCCTGTCTCGAGCTTAGGCTATTTACCGACTGGACGATCATTGGCTTCGTGAGGCATGAGGCGGTCGTCATTTGGTCGGTCACCAGGAGTCGATCGCCAAGTACCGAGAGACGATCGCCTTAGATTTTGATCGCTCGGCACCGGGACTTGTCCTGGGAGCTTCAGTCGGCCAATCTGCCTTGGCTGTTGGGCTATGGCTCGGTCGCCCGGTCTTTGAGGCGATCGCCTGTTGAGACGTATAAATCTCGACACAACAGTTAGCCAAATAAATAGTATTTAAATAAGTATTGGGGCGTTACAATCCTCCCCCCTATAAAAAATTTTGTCCTCGCAATTGAGCTTCGTAAAGAACTTTCAAAATCTGTATCAAACTTTGTATGAGTATTTTCATCAATAACTTTAAAAATATTGTGTCAGCAAAAATCACTTTGAAACCTTTCTTTGAAATCATATTTTGTCCCTTTCGGACAACATTTATACTTTCACATATCATTTCAAATCTTTTGCCGACACAATCATCTATACTCATACCATAATTTTTAAGTTTTCATAAAAGAGTGAATACTTGAAAGCATTACCTCAGAGTCGACGTTGGGCAGCAACGATGAACCACATATTCTCCCGAAAATATAATCATGCCGTAATTATTCGTTATATTTTTAAAAATAAGAAAGTTTGCTCTTTAAATGCTATTTATTTTGCTCCGATACCATTCTGTAACGCCCTCGCTTTCTTAATTAAAAAGAAGGTTACACAGCTCAATTTTTTTTAAATTTTTTTTATATAAATTCGGAGTATTTGCGGAAGCATTATAGTCAGTAAATCTTCAATAAAACTCATTTATTCAAACATCAGTACAGTTTTACAAAAGCATGGGAAATCAATTATTCGGACATAGTCCGTTGAAATTACGTTTGTTGAAGAACATCAATTGTTTCGTAAAAATAATAACAATTACGGCGACAACATCTTTTATTCTTTAGACCTTCATCGTGTTGGGACTATGTATTCATCTTCTGCTTGTCCCGTTGGTCGAGTCCTTAGCCTGAAAAACATAAATGACGAGGTGTGAGTACGAGAGCATACTCAGTGAGATTAAACCCTTATAAATCGTCAAAATCATGTTGTGTAATGCACATAAAACATTCATATCTGTGTGAGACTCGTCTCGGATTTCTTTCATTCTTTCGACCCCTCGCGGGTCGTCATGTTACATGACACAACGATGACCGTAACATATTAAAACAGTATAACTGTTGGGGTTCGGTGCCTAAAACGAAGGCCCAGCGGAAGCGGTAAAACGAAAATGAATTCGATTCGAATCCCTACGAGGATCAACCGAGCTACGCATATACGAATATAAAATAAAGAAAGGAAGATTCGAAATCATACCCTTGTCGTCCATTGATTATATGGATTTCCTTCTGTTGAGCTATTCCCCAAACGATCCAAAATGCTCCAAGCCCTTGGATGATCCAATGCCGAAAAAACCGCGTCTTTACTTGTCACGTGTCGGAGAAACGAATGGAATGACAACACTCGATTAACCTCTAAGGTTACGGCTAGAATCAAATGATGCAGCTTTGATTATAACACTCTAAGTGTTTAATTTATATCTCTCAATATTTCTTGATGTTTCTCTAAGAACAATCAAGAGTTAATGAAGAAGAAAAAGATGACTTAGAGAAAAATGGTTTCTCT